>CM039680.1:23501160-23781305 GCA_022537955.1 Schmidtea mediterranea | reverse complement strand
AAATGACGAACATCGATTAGTGTGGCATTGCTACTTAATGTACCACTTAATGAGCCTGGCCAACAAGCAAAATACCAAACAAACAGTTTATGAATAACGGGAACTCACACCGATGATAGTAGAACAAGAATCAACGACATATATCCTACAAACGGGGGAGGAAGCAGGTTCATAAACAAGCCAAGAAAAAACGAGCAAATCAACCAATGCACATCAGATTGAAAACGTATTGAATGAGTCGAACACGATTACCAGTAAAGATACTGCACTAGAAATTCCAGTATACACTCGCTTATGATGACAATGATGGTGTGGTTAATGTGTACAATGCGACAAACGGATTTTGTATATGACTGATCAGGCAGTTCTCGGCGATAAATTATTCACTAGGAGATATCGAAGAATGTAAAATGGCGTACCAATACAACTTGACCACAACGCGAAAAGGCAGTAACATAACCATAATATATCAAGAATCAGATTATCAGGAGCAAAGGCAAGAGGAATGTGCAATTACGGGAAACACTTGCATACCATGTGGATCAAAACTCACACGTTCAAAACTAACCAGGAACAGAAAGAGAAATATTTGCAAGTTATCGGGAAGAACAGTGCAAAGATTGTCAATGGAGGAGAAAGGGAACTAAAAAGATGAGTTATATTAAAAGGAAAGAAGCGGAACCATACGACGTACAGAGCATATCGTTGCGGGAACCATTAATTCAGCATCGGAGACTGTCAGGAGGGGAATATACGACAAAGGAGAATTAGTACGGGAGTGGTGATAATCGAAACATAATCGGTGGAGTTAAAAGATACGAGCTCAATTTGGATGAACAACGCAAATAAGAGTCAACCAATGTGTCAGCAACGAATCCAGTATGCAACCGGTTTTGTTCAACGGATAATATTAGACCAAATATCCACAAATGTAGATGCAGTTCCTGAAAAGTGCAATGTTCGACGAAGTAAGAGGAGAAGTGTTCGAGGGAGATGCAGAGGATACAGATAAATGACGTAAACAAATAATTCTGGAAAGAGTGGCGAGTTCAAAAGCCAGAACCAGATCACATCCGTTGAGAACGAAATTAACACTCCAGCACTGATAACAACAAATCTTAAATGGGAATGCGATTTATAAAAGGAAAAGTGTTCAGGAAGTGTTGGGAAAATGGTTACGCCACGATTACCCAGGACTATATGCAGCCGACAAAGTTAGTGACGGGGAATAGCGCGGGTTGCAAAAAGAAGAAGTGTCAAACTATATCTGTATATGAATAACAAAATGGATTTCCTAGTACCACAAGGACAAGAATCGCTGCAAAAGTTACCAACGATCTAATACGAAACGATGCAAAACTAAACAAAGAAATTCTGAAGACAAAATAGCGGTAGCAATAACAAAATTCCAGATAGTGCAAGCCATATTACGTTACAAGAAGTTCATTCGGGAGAATAGCAGGAGAGTTATGTAATATTCAAATGTTTGAGAGAACATTTTTGCGGATGGTACCAGAAAAATCACCGCGCCGCCACCAGGAAAATGCCAAATGAGTTGGAAGTGGTCAACAAGAAGCAAATCAGATATGTTCAAACCAGTGACGAGAATGATGACCCACTGTCTTTAAACCAAATTACTAACAATTGCAGCAATGCATATAGACCATTATTTCAAAAACAGATGGAAATGGTAATGTTCCACAACAAGAACACCAGTCGCAGAACCAAGAAGTTTGATTAACGGAATTAACAACGGAACAAAGAATTATCGACATTGGACGTAGTAAACAGTGGTATATACTCACAAGAGAGTCTAGAAGCGGCAAGACAAAAACCTTTTATTTCCGCAAGGAGAAATCCGTACTATCAAATATCGTAAACAATAACGGGCGTACGAAATTACGAACAAAACCAGATTACGAGCTATTGCTGTCACCAGAACTTTCCATTTAGCAACAACTAACATGATGAAAGCAATGTGGGGAAGATTCTGGTATCGGACCAAATGAGGCTGGAATTTTGGGTATCAACTGATAATTCAGATTGTGAGAGTAATACTGACGCAAATGTTGGCTGTTTGATATCTATAGAGGAGAAAAGAGAAGTAAATGGAAATTGTACGTTGGAGTGTTACCATTTCTTAGCACAACAATGGTATTGCATGGTCATCAAAGATATCCATAAAATAAACGATTAATGCGAATACGACCCAAGATAAAGGAACCGATGAAGAAATGGGCAAGACGTTGAGGAAAGCATGTACGCGAAAGAGCAAGAGAAAACCAAGAAAGTAGGAAAAAGTATGTGGGGAGAGAGTCAAAGAATATAAGAGAAATATAACAGCGATAGTGGACGACAATTGATGAGGATAATAATGAGAACGGAAACGCGCCAGCAATGATCAAAGAACCTGAATACTGGACAGTGAAAACCAATGCATGGATACCAGAACCAATGACAAAAAATTCGATACGCACGAACCAGTAAAACAATCACGAACCCAAGCAATGACAATGGGAGAAATATTACCGCAGGCAAATGTATTCCCAACGTTAATATAATCCAACTTGGGAAGTACAAATCCTGTATCCTCAAGACGACTCGAAGTGTAGACCAGGACGTCGATGTTGAGAAAATAGCAGCATTGTATACACAGCAGGACCAGGCCCTACCATCGTGTTGGAATAAACGGGAAAGGAAACAAAAGCACATGTAAGATACGGGAGAATATTAGCAATATTATTGAGCGAGAATACCCAGACATCTCTGGAAGGGATATGAACCAACCGGAGTACACGTAAATTGCATGCGGTAAAGAAACCGTCACGTAAATTGGGAGGATGGTGGACAACGTTAAAAATATCAAGAGAATGGAAATAGATACTTATTTGGCATGATACCTCAATTAAGGTGGTACCGTGTATAATTGTTGTGTGTTTTTTGTTTCATCGTATTAGTATATATGTTCGAGAAACGGAATATCTGTTGTTGTTGTGAGATGTTCGGAAAGGAATAGTGTATCCGAATAAATGATATGTTATATTAAGAATATGATGGAGATGTCACTGGTGAAATGATATCGAACCCGAGTAAAAAATTCGAAAACGACGAGAGTTATCACTAGCGAGAGAAATCGTAGAGATTACGAAAACGGGAATGTACCAATCAACATCACAAAATTTTACGAGGAAGATAAAAATAATTACGAAAATGAAAAGTTGGGAAACTGACGCCAATGATGGAACATCGAACTTACCAAAAATAACAAAAAGAAGGTGAGACAGCCGAAGCCATTATGGACAACTAGAAAAGCACGCTATTGAACGAAAATGAGAAAAGAGCAAATTACAACAATTTACTAAATGAATATCAAGATATATTTCGAGTATCAGGGTTGTGTGTTTAGATTAGTATCATGTGATGTATCCTCCAGCAATACCGCACTAGGAAACACCAATCGCATCGTACATAATAAGCCTCGCAGAAGCTCAAAAAACGGTAGCAGAAAAAGAAGTACAAAAAATGCTCGAGGCAAAAGTAATAGAACCAAGCTGTTTCACCTTGCAATGTTTCAATGGGTGAAAGAAGACGAGATCGCAAAGATTCTGCATAGATACAGAAAAGCTGAATGCTGTAACAAAACGAATACATACCCATTACCGACATCAATGAATGCTACTAATCTTCAAGGCGCGCATATTCACGTCCTCGATTTGAAAAGTGGAATTGGCAAATAAAAAGTTAAAGAGGAAGACAAAGAGAAAACAGCCTTCACCCATCCGGTAGAGATCTATATCCAATTCGAAAATCCTTCGGATTAACAAACGCACCAGCATCTTTTTCAGCATGCATGAATTTCGTTTACGCACGGATAAAACGTGGGCATTGGGTACATCGATGACATTCTATATATCAAGTACTTTGAACAAAAACATTTGGAGGATATCAAGAGTATTTTATCCGATTAAGACAATGGAAATTAAAATTGAAGCATCAAAATGCGTTGGGCAAAAGAAAAATTAACGTTTTCTGGGAATTAGTATCAGCGAAGGGGAAAGAAACCCGATCCAAAAACATCGAGAAAGTCAAAATGGTCCAGCCCCCAAAGCAGTTACCAAATACAAGAATTCTTAGGATTATCGGATATTACCGAAATTCTCAAAACTTACGCTGGAGTTAGCAAACCCAATACAAGAATTAGTAAAGAAAGAATATATCATTTGTATGGGGACGGGAACAACACTCGCTTTTGAGTCACTAGAGATAAATAATTGAAGCACAATTTAGTCACACCCAGATTCTCAAAAAGCCGTTCCTATTAGCAACAGACTCAAGTTGGTTACGCGGGCAGGCGCAATACTAGGTAACTAGACGATGGAAGGAAAGAACGAGTAATCGGTTATTATAAGTAAAAAGTTAAAAGCCGAGAAAAACTACTCAGTCACTGAACGAGAAAGCCTTGGCAATCATTCAAGCCATCACATTTTAAATACCTGCTATGGGACATGAGTCATGTATAACGACAGATCACCAACCGCTAGTATGGTTGGGACAACACAAAGAAGGCATCCAGCAGAACTTTATGAGATGGGCGATGCAGTTACAAGAATCTCCCGTTTATAAAGGTTCAAAGCAGAAAAGCAAATGCAAATGCAGATTGATATGGTCCAATTCATCTTCCAGATTTATAATGGACGAAGAAGTGGGAGGACGGAGTATGTGCAAATCGCCGAAGACATTGACTTCTCACAATTGATGAAGGACAACAAGAGGACCCATAAATAAAACTGGGATATGGAATATGGTCAGAAACGGCAAACCAGAATATACGAAAGCGATTTTTACAACTAAGAACATATGGCAAATCACGACATCGTAGTCGATAGAAAGAGATGGGTTACTAATAGCAGGATGGTGAACAACGCACTGGATGGTTATACCAGAAATAGACGCAAAGATCTGTTTAATACAATTATCACGAAGTTAAGTTGGGCAGGTCATATGTCAGCGAAAAAGACGCTCGCCAGAATGAACAAAAATACTTTTGGCCAAAACATGGCGGAATCGTAAAAGAGTTGATAAAGAATTGCCTTAATTGTTGCAACAAGAAGAAATACGGGTTCAAATGGAAAACCCCGTTAAAACCAAGCCAGTACCAGCAGACAATGACAATGGATCAATGGAGTGGTAGGACCATTTGCCAGAAACATTGAACGGGAATGTATCATCCTAAGTGGTCACAGATACCTAAACCAAAATTTCCCAGAAGCATTTGCAATGAAGGATCAAAAAGCAAAACGGATTGGCACAAAAATTAGTGGAGGAAAATTGTTGCAGATTTACGGATCCCAAAGCAGATACTAACAAGGATAAGGGAAAAACTTCATGAGCGAAATACATGAAGGAAGTAAAACATTATTTCAAGATAGCCCAAATTACGAACGGTTCACCTATCATCCACAGTGTAATGGACTAACCGAAGATCTCAACGGAATTCAAATACAAATGTTATCAAATGTATGTAGACCGATACCAGAAGAGATTGGGACCGAATACATCAACCTGTGTTTAATGGCATATAGAATGTCGATCCACGCAGCAACGAAAAATGAGCCCATTCAAACTAATTTGTATGGAAGGAGAATGCTAAAAACATGCCGCATGGATTTGGAATCATCAGCCACCAATTTCACAATATATGGAAGAAGATGATTTTTACGTTCACGAAATTCAAAGGAAGAATGCAGAAATCTGGAAAACAGCAGGTTAAAATAGTCAAATTCAACCAAGAAAAGTTACACAGGATTCTACACGATACAGAAAACAAATGTAACAGCCACACACCTTCTGTATTGGAGATTGGGTAATTATCGAAACACCCGAACTAATACCTGGAACAACAAAGAATTACAACGAAATGGAAAAGGCCATATGAAATATTATACGCAAGCGAAACCAATGTCAGAGTCAAATTGGTAAACAGCCCATCACAAGACCAATATACGTAAACGTTAGCCAGATGTAAAGCTATACCAAAAACGATAACATCCCAACCAGAGGAAAGACGTATAATAACGCGGTTCACAGACAGCAAGAATCTGTTATGATGAGATGTACGAATCAAAATTTCAACCGCATAGATGCAGCTGAATATGATGAAGACGAATATCAAGAATACGACGATGACGAATGGGAAGATCACCATTCTGGGAAATTAGAACCCGAAACAGCAGAAAACATCGTTAAAGAGGCCAAAGCATTATTACCAGAATGGACACGAGATAAAAGGGACATTGAAATTTTAGGAGGACTAATGAGAATAATCGATAATTACAAACGGGATGAATCAAATATCGAACATATAACGACAATCATGACAAAATGGCCAATCTTATTCACCATGGGGGACAAAGAGAATAACACCCCATTACATACGATCATCGACACCAATAACTATGAAAGAACTCAAGAAATCATCAACGTTTGGAAACGAATAGGAAAATCAATCGACGTAAAAAACGAAAGTGGAGAAACCCCACTAATGATAGCAGCAAGGAAAGACACTACAACGTGGATAATCAAAGAACTGTTAGAAGCGGGAGCGGATATAACAATGGATAAAAAAGGAGTCACAGCACTGAATTATGTAATACTGACAAACGTACCAAAAAATTTAGAATTAATGCTGGGATATGTCACCAAAGGAAACATCGATAAGCTAGAAGACCTACACGAACTACTTCGAGTTGCACTGGAATGCAATAAACAGGAGATGGCAATAAGATTGATCAAATGGAAACGACCGGATAATGGGAAATGGGCAATAAATATCAACCAAACTTACGAGCTAGGAGAAAACGAGTTCATAAAGCTAGCATTATTTCAATACAATTCCTTGGAAGCAGTATACGAATTAATCAAAAGAGGAGACCTGTTGTTAACTAACTTTAGCGGGACCGAACAACAAGTAATGAGAGAGAAACAGCAATTGTTTAAACTAATAAGAGAATTTCGGCATAAAGAGCACTATAAAGCATGGGAACTACACCAGTGTTCCAACCTAATGGGTCAATTCAGCTATATTCAACGGGTCTACCAGAAAATCATATATAATCTGCGAGCTAATCGAAATATCCGACAAACGTTAGCAAGCGAGAAGGTAAAACGAGAAGTTTTCGAACAAGTACGACAAACGCAAAGAAACCAATTGAATGAGATGGTACGCACAGCAAGACAAATAATTCCGCAAGATTCGGATCACAAAATAGAGCGCAAATACTTACCAGATTGGGAATAATAGTACAATCCTACGCAATCGGTGACGGAGATGACCCAGATACGGAACTAATAATGCGAAAGTTACCAAGAGCCTTTACCTTGACAATGCCGTCGGGAATGATACCGTTGCATACAGCCATACACCAACAACAGGATAGACGTAGCTTGAAAATCATAAAATTACTGGAGAAATGCGGGAGAAAAATCAAATAGAAGAGGAAAAAACGGCAAAACAGCCTTAATGTACGCTGCGTTATCAGGAATAAAAACTTCAGTAATACAAGAACTGATAAGAACCGGATCGGAATTAACAGAAAGATCAGACGATTGGAAGTAGCATACTCGACCTAGCAACAGGTGAACAAACATGTTGATGATAAAATTCATAACAGAAAATGCAACAAGAAGAGACATAGAAGAGCTATGTGCAGACACCCGACAGCTATCATGGAGAACAATCTATCGAAATAAAGAAGCGATAAAAATCCTATTAAACTGGAAATACCGAAACCGAGGAGTATGCAATAGACATAAACGAAAGATATGAAGAAGGAGAAAATGCATTACTCAAGAAACTAATAATAAAGGAAGGAAACCCGAAAATAATTATGATGGTGCTGGAACGACAAGAAATTAGATTCACCGACAACTTCAAAGAATCAAAAAGAATTGGAAACGGAAAAACAGAACTAATTGACCTTGTAAAAAATTGGCAGGCCGCGAAAACAATGGTACAAGAAGAAAGAAAACCTCTGGATGAATTAATCAAAGCAAGAGATAAAGCAATAACGGCATACAAAGCACTGATAAGGAAAATCAATGTCGAGGACGACATTTGTGCGAACACTGGGGAAGAGAAGACAGACAAGGATGACGAAGACAAGGATCAAAATGACCAAAACAAGAAAAAGAATCAAGAAACGAAAAGAGAAAACGAGAACGAAACAACAACAGGGTTAACAACAACAAAAACAACAAAAACAATAAAAACGAAAACAAAAACTCGAATTATGGAAAACGAACCGTATGCCTACCAGAAACAGAATTAAATTGGAAAAATAATATCCTAGCAATATCTATCGTTCTAACAACGTGGAAATTAACAGTAGCCCAGTACCGACTAAGCGATAACCGAAGAGACAGAGAGGATATAATTATGAACATCAACTATCTAAAGATAACAAACATCAGTGGGCAAGCAATAAACCAAGTGTGCATAACAAGAATCGAACGTAACTGGATAGGAAATAAAATATGCGAAAAGGAAATAACAAATCTAGGAGATCCTATATATATAAAAAGAATAAAAGCCCTACGAAGATATCGAATATGCATCTACAGAGACAAGAAACGCACAAGATGCGTAATGAGAAAATCACTAGGGAATCCAACGAGCAAAAGTACGCAGCCAACGACAAAAATAATAATGAGCATAACAAAGGAAACAGTATAAAACAAGAAACGATGGTAACCGATTACAACAAAAAGCAAATGAAACATTCGGAATGGGAAACAAATAAAATCAGAACCACCAAGGACAACATCGAATCGCTAAAAATATATACCCATCAAGTGAACAAAATATGTATAGCAGAAATCGGTGAGGATGGCAAAGGAACAGGACAATGTCAAGGAATCGCAATAAATCCAGGAGATCAACTATTATTACGAGGATTGAAACCGCAAACTAACTACAGAATCTGCATATTCAGACCAAGAATAAAACACCCAAAATGTACGACGGAAAAGATAGAACCAATAATGAGGAAGACCACAAACAAATGGGCAGTCAGACATGTAACAACAGTAATTGACTTTGACCAACAAGGAATCATCACCGGAGGAAGAAAATTGATAGTCACAAAAAATTTACAGGTACTACTGAAACGACTATGCCTGAAAGAAATGACAAGCGAGAAAAACGAGATGTTACAATGTCAATTCCACGAACTTAAAATAGACCATCGAAAGGAGACAAATCACTTAACTACAAAAACAAGATATTCAGTATGCGTATGGAGAAAACTAAACGTACCGAAGTGCCCTCAACAAGATGAAATCAAAAATAAAACCCATGGAACTACCACGATGACGTACAAAGAGGAAGAAAAAGACACCACAAAAAGAGAAAACGAAACCAAGGATAAAGAAGAAGAAAGATACATCTCAGAAGAGCAGATGGAAAAGATACTAAAAGTGATAAAGAAAAACCAAAAGTCAAAAAAGGCACAACAAAGAATCGAAAAGACAACGACAAACGACACGGAAGGAACAAGAAACCTACCATACCTTATACGAATCATTTGGATCATGAGTGGAGTGATAAGTGCAGCCGCAATAGTTGTAGCTCTATGGATACTAAAAACCATCGGAAAACAAAAACAACCAAGGCAAATAAACCAGCCAAGATTAGAGCGATGTAACTATGAATTACAATTACAAGAACGAACGTGGATAACAAAAATAGAAACCAGCAAACAAGGAAACAACTTGAGAAAACAAAAGCGGTGGGAGGAGGTGTTCCAACAGGTGGAAACTCCTCATAAACTTCAACGTGTATAGATAACGGGCATATGAGTGTATATAAATGTATAAAATATATGTATATTAGTATTACAACTGCGCTATGTATAATATATAACCCTATATTTTTTTTAACATTTAAAATTAGATGAGGAAAGAAATGACAAGTGTAACCATTAAGGAAATGAATCAACACTACAACGAGAATACGAATGAAGGAGCGATAACGGAGATGTGGAAACAACAATGTAACACGTTGACAAACATAGTAAATACGTTACAAGAGCAGTGGGCAGAAAGCCAAGTAGCCTTAAGAGAAGCTCTAAATGCAAATTTCTACCACCTTACAAACGTGGAAGAACAACAGAGGAAAATCAACAGTATGGAGAGAGAAATGGAAATACTAAAAACACAGAATCAGTGGCAAAGAAATGAATTAGAACGATTAACTCAAATAACAGAAGACGAGCAACCGGAAGAATGGACCGAATGGTTACTGAATCACGAAGGGGAAAGACCGGAACCAGACTCATCTAGTAGTGTAGAATAAAAAAGAAGACGAAAAAGTGTAGATACGTGAAAAGTATAAATGTATAAAGTAGAAGAAAATACAAAAACAAAAATAAAAAATCAATGTATAAAGTAGTATAGAAAACAAAAAACCAAAAATACGTAAAAACTCTATGTATAACAGTAAGAAGAAAACAAAAAACTAAATGTATATATTGTAGAAAATGAATCGAGAATCAACGACAACAGAAATAAACGAGATCATCGAAATCACCCGAAAACAACCACAGATAAAAATAGAAGCCAGACTTCGATGTGGTTTGTGCACAGAGTATTAAAAGAACCACGACAAACGGAATGTGGATGTAGATTATGTACAGAATGTATAATCGGTCTAACATTAAACGGACCAAAACCATGCCCAGATTGCGGAGAAATAGAGATAGAATCCTTAAAAGAAACACGCGAAGATCGAGCAACCACAAAAGAGATACTCACAATGAAAATAAACTGTCCAAATCCACCCTGTGAGTGGAAAGGGAAAATCAAGGACGCAAACGATCATATGAACGAATGTGAGTATAAAAGGGAGCCATGCAAACAATGCAAACAACTAATGAACAAAGGCGAAGAAAGACACCACGACGAAAACGTGCGAAGAAAAAAGAATAAAATGCGAACACTGCAACAGGACCGAAACGCGGATAAAAATACAAACTGAACATACAAACGTAAAAGATGAAAAAGTGTGCAAATATTTCAGAGGAATATGTCCAAACCAATGCGGAGTAGAAGAAGAGGTAGAACTCAAAGAACATTGAAAAAATTGCAGTAGAAGAAAAATAGAATGTCCTTTAAAGAAATGGGGGTGCGAAGAAAAGACCCTGAACGGAGAGATGTCCCAACATCTACAAATAAAAAACGAAGAGCATACGAAGATCTGGATGACAGCTATAAGCGATAACAAGCAGAAAATCGGCGAGATAGAAATCGAAGTGAAGTCCCACAAAATCTTAATGAATGAAATCTTCGACACCAGAGAAGAGTTCGAACTAGCAAGGCAAAAAACGACAGAGACCATACAAGTTATGGAAAAAATGATGAAGGAAATGAAGGAACAGTACGAAAAAATGATGAAATTGATCCCTACCGCAGGAGAATTACCAGTAACACCATACATATGGAAAATTACGGACTTCACCGAAAAATGGCAGAAAGCAAGAGACGGAACGCAGATATCAATAACGAGCCCACCGTTCTATTCATGGAAAAATGGATACAAAATGAAATTAAGAGTATATCTAGATGGAGACGGTTTGGGAAAGGGTACACACATATCCGTATTTTTTACAATAGCTAAAGGAGAATTCGATGAGCTACTACTATGGCCATTTAGCAACAAAACGACCCTAGCAATACTATGTGCAAACGATATATTAGCAGAAACCTACAAGCCTGCAGGAGGGTCATGCCATAATAGACCAACAACAAATGAAAGAACCGCTACCGGAGCACCAAGAATGGCCACACAAGAAGTTATGTGGAGCCACGTAAAGGAAGATACGTTATTTGTAAAGATATCAGTAGAAAGAACGGGAGTATGGAAAACGGATTGAGTGTGTTGATCAGTGTAAAGTGTAAATAAGTATAAATATCCATATATGTATATAATGTAAAAGTAGAACCCATAAAACATTAAAATAACTTTGCGTAAAATTAAAAAAGACGATAACCACCGCGAACTACAGAAGTTAATTGTAATTTGTAATTATAGAAAAAATGAATATCAAAGAAATGAACATTGAAGTGAGAACCGACCTCCCAGTCATGAGGATGATGCAAATAATGAACGACAAGAAAAGTAAAGCGATATTAATAAGGAACGAGGAAACGGAAACGATAAACCGAATAAAAGCCGAAACAAGAAAGTGTGAAATGATGTGGCAGCAAATACATGATAAACAAGACAACCAAGAAGACATGAACGCGAAGCAAAGTAACAACGTAATGTGCCGTATAAAAGAAATATACGAGGAAGGAATAGAGCAATTTGAAAAACTGGTGAATAAAAAAGTAGAGCAAAGTATCCAAGAAGAAAAGCGAAGCTACGTACTACAACAAACAGCAACAATCCAAAAAGCCGAAACCGAGAAATTACGAGAAAAGGCAGAATGGTGGGAAAAGAAAACCCACGAAAAGGAAGAGCAATTAATTCAACTAAAGGAAGTATGCGAAAGTAGCCAGGAACAAAATTGGAAGACGAGTTATCGGAAAGTAATGTTAGAATTGGTGAACCAAAATATTAACCAATTGGAAAATGAAGTCCAAAAGTTGAGTAACAGAGTAGCAAAAGAAGCATGGGAAGGGGCAAAAAGACAAACCGCATACCATAGCGAAGTCATAGATGCCGCATATGCGAGATGCCTAACGGAAAGAGAAAGACAAAAAGTACGAAAACTCCAAACCCAAGTGGAGGAACAAGAGTCAGAGATAACTCACGATAAAATGATGGTGGAGTTACTAAACAAAAAGGTGGAAGAACTACAAGACAAGTTAGAAGAGGCAAAGATAGAGTATTTTGGAGAGATGATAGACGCGGCCTACCAACGAAGTCTAACAGACCAAGCCATCCGAAAAAGGAAAGAATTCCACGTCAGATGTGAGGAACAAAAGATAAAATCAACCTTCGGAAGAGTCATGTTGGAACTAAACAGCCAAAGGAATGGTCGGCTAGAAGAAGACATTGAGGAATTGAGCCAAAGACTGCTGAGAAAGATGGATGAGTTGGAAAGAATGCGCGCAAAATACCTTTGCCAAGGGGCAAAATCCGCATATTACCAATGTCGAGTTGAGAGTGCTGGAAAACGAAACGAGGAACTCCAAGCTCAAATCGAACAAGTAGGGAGCGTGCAAATAAGAGTTCGAGAAGAACTAGAACGCACTAAGAAAGAACAAGTCCTACAAATAACCGAATGGTCAAATGCGATGGACAGAGACGAGAAAATGATAAAGGGACTTAAGAAACAGGCGAAAACCTGGAAACAAAAATATCAAGTAGTGGCACAAGAATTAAAGGAGCTACCACAGAAATGGACACCTCTCGACGATTGGAAAATGTGGGAGCAGATAGAGGAGCAAAGGGAGGAAATCCGAGATCTGCAAGCAAAATTAAACCTTCAAGAAAGGAGGGAAGAGAACCTCAGAAAATTCACCACCGTGAAGGTCAACCAATTAACAAAAACACAAAACATGGTGAGGAAGGTAACCGAAGACAAGGAACAAAGCGACTTACAAGTCGAAATAGAGAGGCAGAGGTTAAATTACGCTGAACGAGATGTAAATGGGTATAAAGCTATGTGCGAACAAAGGGATCTCGCACTACATCGCCAGAAAGCATTACGCAATAGCGAAAAGGAAGCATTCGAAGGAAAGGTAAAAGAGATGGAAACGGAAATTGAGAGATTAAAAATCCGAGAGAATACGACAATGCTGGAAGCAGAGGTGGAAGACCTAATGGAAGAGATCAACCAATTGTCATATTTATTGGATGAGGAACTGTGTACCTCAAGAACGCTACAGGCGAGAATCAACGAGTTTATGAATACACCTCAAATGGTATGGTTACCATTAATTCCTATGCCACAACCTCAGATCACACCAAGTAATGAAGGGTGTGGAGGAATTCAAGAAACGTATGTATAAAGAAAAGGAGCGGGTGTAGCATGTAAATAAAAATTGTGAATAAAAAGTGTAGATAAAAAACTAGTACTAGATAAACAGAAAAATTTTGAAAAACCAAAAAGCCCATAAAAAGATAAAATAAACGAAAACCCATAAAAAAAAAAAAAAAAAAAAAAAATCAAAAAATAACAAAATAACAAAAAAAATGATGTATATAAAATTGTAGAAAATGAACGAACAAATGAACGAAACAACGATGGAGGTAGATACCAGCGAGACCACTAATAAGAAAGATGTATATAAACCAATAAAAATTGAGGTGGGAAACGAGGATCAAATACCAAGAGAATGTAAAATCGAAGAGTCGACAGAAAATGAAAATAAAGAGCAAGAGGAGATGATAGAAAATATGAGAATAGCAATAGAACAACAACGTCAGGAGATAGACCGTATCACAAATCAATGGTTTCAATCGAGAAACCTGATAAAGACACTAAAAAGGGAATTTCAAGTATCAAATATAAAACGATGGGAATTAAAGGAGGAAAATAGATCCTTAAACCAAAAACTAAAACTGAATCGGGAATGGGAACAAAAAGTGGAAGAACTGAAAAGCGAACTATCAAATAAATGGGCAAACCATGTACTGGAGGATTATTGGGAAAAAGAAGCCCAAAGAATCAAAAAGAAATACTATAAAATGAAAAGACTAAACCGAGCATATAAAAAACTCGAAACGTACGCAGAAAAACAATACCAGAAATTACAATATCACGAACAGCAGATACAAGCGTTGGGAGACATTAACGAAGAACAGAAAGATGTAATCGAAAATAAAGATAAAATTATTGCGATAATTCCCGAAATAAGAAGTCGTCTCCTGAGAGCCGAAACATTGTTAATAAGCATGCCTGAAATCGACAATAACAATTAAAGCGAAAACTCCTATTGTAAATAAAAATGTAGAAAAACATTAATCGAATGAATAAATGTATAGAAAGATGATGCAATGGCTCAGAATCATATCCCTAATAACCATTCCCCTTGTCATCAATTCAATCTTACACCCCAAGATAACCTCATTGAGAGACAATCGAAGACAAATGCGTGACCAAACAGAAGCCCTTAGAAGAATAAAAATAATGAAAATCGAACTCAGACTAACCAGAAATCAAAACTTAATGAAACCCTCTTGTAAAGATATCAATACCCAACTGCTGCAACAAATAATCCAATTGAGTCATCTCGAAGAAATCCTAACATTAACAACTTCTCCTCCACCCCACCAAATCACAGAAAACCCAAAACCAAACAACTTCGAAATATCCCTAATAAGCCTGGCAGTCGTCGAGACCAGCGCCATCCTAATAATCTTATCTATCATCCTAATTATAAAAATTTATCTAAAATCAAAAAGACGAAGAAAGCACCAAGCAAGAAAAAACCCAAACCAAACCATCAAGTTTACGAGAACTCAAACAAGGAATCTTCATTACCTCAACCTCCCAGAAATCGACCCCCTCAATCAAAAGGAAACAATCAGAAATCCTCCAATACAAGCAAATCAAGATGACAATCGTGATCCGAGCCAGTAACAGTGAATATAGACCTGTATATATATATATATATATATGTATGTGAATAACTGATAATAACAATGTTGAAAACAATCATTCGAAAAAACTGCACGATATAAATAAAACCAATCACCTTATGTGATTTCTTTCCTTAACTTGTAAATTGACCTTACTCTGTCATATTAATGTATAAAAGAAATAATTTTTTTTTGTGTGTTATAAGTATACGAATGTGTCGGCCAAATAGATAATAATTTGGACCGAGAAATTGCGGGGCGCAATTTAAACGGCCCCGGGAGTGGTTTGTTGGGCTATAAGCCACCATTAAAACAAAAACAAAATGACTAGAAAAAGTCATGTCGAAAAATTGTGAGAATGGCTATTTGTAATACAAGCACGCACCGCAAACAGAAATTCAAAATATAATAAAAACATCAAATAAAACAAAATAAAAAATAACATAATTAATTAAAACAAATAAGTAATAAATTTTGCACGAAAAATACATGGAAAAAATAAAGTGAAAATACAAAACCGCCAAAACCTTGCAAAATAAGGTTTAGAAAATACACAGGCGGAGGAGGCGACCAGAATAAGAATCAGCAAAAAATAAAAATGAAAATTTAATAAAATTAATATTAAAAAATTAAGAAAAATAAATAACAAAAGAGAAAAATATAAAATTAAATAAAAGCCACCAAAAAACCAGAAAAAATGGCCAAAAAAGATTCGAAATTAGCTGATTGGTCGCACACACGCACGAAAACAGTATAAATACAATAGCCATTGTCACAATTATTAACCATTAAAATTTTTATCTCATTTTGAAATTTTGAAATTCGCACTAGGTAATTTTTGTTTATTGTACTTTCATGTTGAATAAAATTTTTGATATGCATTTTAATTGTTTTCTTTATCATGGATGGCCGCGATACTTTTTAGTATCTGCGACAGGTCCCCCTAAATTTAATTCTATATATTAATTAATTGTGGAGAATGGCAAAGTAATATTCGATTCCGGCCGTTAAGTTGGCAGGATGTCGACGTGTTACTTAGTCACAAACCACCCTTCGGTGTCTGCCTAGTCTGGTCAGGTCTCGTTACACTGATCACGGGGTAGGACACCGTCGTAATTCACCGAGGCGGCCATTTTCAATGTTGGTCGGAGCGGTACGAGTAAAATGCGGGTAGATCGACATACCTAGGGGTTGACATTTGTAAGATGTCTAAGTAGGGATAATAATTTTTTTTTTATTTTAAAAATGCCTGTCGAGAAGTCGATTTTAATCAAGGGGACGACTAGGGTTAAGTATAGGAATAAATGCATAACACAATACACGAAAATGAATTTAACAAAACGAAAAGATTTAAAAATATTTTAACGTGAATCGAAATGACCCGAGCATCAATATTTTTCATTTTTTCTTTTTACCGAATTATTGTCCGCAGACCAACAATAGGTGTTACGCGAAAATCGGCATTGTAGAAATTAATACTAAATATGAGTTTGGTGTAGGAATGTGTGATGTGGTTGTCTAATTAATTATTCTCTTTTATTATCCTTATTTTCTTCTACTGAATTATTCTCCCTCATGATTGTTTACAATTTTTCTTTGAAGATCTTCGACAACATGCAACCAGGCTATAAAATCCCGAAAATTACGTCGCCAAGGACGGAAAAAGCTACCTCATCAATTCCTAATCACGATGACAAATCTCACCAGGAATGCCGAAGAAAATATAATCGGTTGGTCATGGAGCACGAACGCACGCTCGGTACGTGGTTCGCCCCCGAGGCTGTGAAAGCCCTCCACAACCAAATTCACCGACTCACCAGGTGTCGGGAGGACCTCATTGCCGAGAATCGAGCACAACGGATCGTAATCAACAACCAGAGTGCCGTTCTAACCGCCTCTTTCAATGAGACGGAATTGAAAAAACGATTGGCCGGCCGCGATCTGGCGATTAAACTGAACATAATTCCGGCAGAACACGTACTCGAAACGGCCACAGCTGGCCCTCCACAAATGCCGAAACTTAGCAAGAAACATAACCCCAGTAAAAACCGGCGTCGCCGTGAACGACGTCGGGCTGAGGGAGTCACCCTGCTAAAAAATGCAGCCCAGACACTGGAAGAAGCGGCGATGCTAGTCGCCGAACAACAGGCACAACTAGCGAAAGATGCCGAAAAACTGCCAGAAACGATTGAATCCGAAAAAGTTGCCACCCAAACCTGTGCCGGCGAACCGGACGAAAATCACAAGCCAGCTGCTTCAATCAGTTATTGGACGGACGAATTTGGGGACGAACTCTGTCACTCGGTTCCCCAAGTCGGATCCAATGAACTAAGAATCAATAGGAAACGAAGATTTCCCGTCGACATCGACGAATAAAAGCCGATTCTTGCAGACGACCAAGTTGCGCGTCGACGAACTGATTGACAATTATTTATGTCTAATTATATTTTATTTTTATTTTTCGTTTATTTTCTTTTGTTGTTATAAATATAAAATAGAACTTTTATTTGTTAAATTTCTTAAATAATGTTTCGATACGTTTGGCATAGATGAGAAAAGGATGTATGAAGGTTTGCCTGAACATAACATAAGAATGGTGAAGCTTGATGTATGTGAATAAAGTGATTGGAAAGTTGTTTTTAATTTAAAATATTGAAAATCGAAATAACTATAATTATTGGAAAATTGATTTTAAACCTTTAAAAAAGGGATGTGTTGCAAACGAAAGTTTGAATATGAATAAGGGAAAATTTGTGGATGCTAATGTGAGTTTATTTTTCTTTGAAGACGCTTAGGAGATCTCCTCCACCTTAAAAACAGCTGATTTAACAGCAAATAGCAATTAAATGTTTAATAATTTAAATTTTTGCCAATTACTTAAGGAAAAGATTTTCCAAATTAAAACAAAACTCGAGGTTAGCGATAGTTTTTCACATTTTAATAATTAATTCAGCAATAAATCGGAAATTTTAGCTAATTCAAGGATCAGAATTTTTCAAAAGCTATTAATCCAATTTTCCTTTGAAAAATATTCTATATTTTAGAAGTAAAATTTAAATTACTAATTATTTAAATTTAATGCAAATCAAACTTACCAGACCAAGGATAAATAAGTAGCCAGGGTGCAAATGAGTATATCTCTGGCAGTGAAGGTGTACGAATACTTACTAACGGGTAAAACGAGACCATAATGGAGAACCTGATGCGGACGCATACATATAATCGATGATAACCGACGGGAAAGTGTGTACCAATATTGAAGGAAATAGATAGGTGAAATAGACGTAAGTCCTTCTATCGGCCGTCAGGAACCCGAAAGCGAGATTATCACAAGGAGTAGTCTTGGAAACGGGGCTCACCTGCTTGTGGACTCTCGGCTGCTGTATACAGTACCAACATGGGCTTGCTCATGGGTATACAGTGGTGATGTCAAAATTGTGGGGCGTCTGGGAGAGAAACCCTAGAAAGTCAAAAGTGATTGAGGAAGCGAAGGTAACAAATGCGTATCGATTAAAACAAAATTAGTTCTACCCAGTACGCCAACACAATAAAACTTAGGAAAAGTCAAAATACTTCCAGAGAATAGTTCATAAATCCGATGATAAATCCAAACTAAAGAACAGAAGAAATTCTTTTGCTTCATTGAGTAGTAGATCGATAAGTCGACCCCGAGTGTGTTGTAAATTGATAATGAAATCCCCTTCCCATATTATGTAGTCATGGAGAATATGCGACGAGCAAATCAGAAACTTTATATACGTAAATTTTAAAAATATATCGACAATATAGTAACATTATTAATTTTCTTTTTACCCTATTACTATCATGATCGATTACAATGGAATTACTATTGTAAAAACCGAAGTTTAGTAAGATTTTCAGTTTTAACATTACTTATATCATGTGGATTAAAACTATTAATCGTTAGTAATTCCATATTTATTTTTATTATTATCCTTACAATTTATCATTACCATTCCCCTATAAATGCAAACGACATTATTAGGTTTATTCCTAGCATTATCATCACTAGAATTCTTATTATTATCATGGTCAGAATAATTATTATTATTATTGTTATTATTATTGTTGTTATTACTATTATTATTATTATTATTATTATTATTATTATTATTATTATTATTATTATTATTATTATTATTATTATTATTATTATTATTATTATTATTATTATTATTATTATTATTATTATTATTATTATTATTATTATTATTATTATTATTATTATTATTATTATTATTATTATTATTATTATTATTATTATTACAGTTGATATTATTGTTGTTACAATGGTTTTAATTGTCTTTATTTTTAATTAACAATTATTATCATTATCCATCTGTAACTTGTTATTTTAATTAGCTTAATGCAACCATTCACGAACATTGATCCATACTTTTGAACTTGAGTACTAGAAATTACCACAATAATGAATCATTTTCGAATATACTTAACCAGGAGGTATATGGATGAGGCGAGAACCATGATATCACAAAAAATGCATCTATCGCGTCGCCCAGGCGTCGATGGGTTCGAGTATTGTTGTAGAGATCTTCCCAAAAACTATACAATAAGATGAATTACAGTTACCCTCATACCTCCTCTCATCCAGATGATGTAAAAATTCTCTAAAAGAACGCCCCGGTATATATTTATAGAGATTTCGCTTTTGTGAATTGTGTTGGGGTTGTCGGTGAATTCGAATAGAAATTATTGTCGATCTGACTCCAAGCGTGCTTTAAACAACAGTAACGAACTCCAAACGATATAAACTTTATTGATTAATACACTTTATCTCCACTTTAAAATGACACAACGAATTATCAATCAATCACACTTAGTGCTTATTGCGACCCTTCGGGAAGAATAGCCCTTTTTGGATCAATTGGCTTTACAATCACCTGACTACTGCGGTGGGTTTCTGAGATCGGTAACTCTGATTTAGTTGCTTCGCTTTGCTTTGACCTTGCTTAATTTCTGTTTCAAATTTCTCTTTAATTCCTTTTGTTTTTCTTTGTCTTCTGTAATTCTTTGTCTCCTGCAAATTTCTTATCTCTCGCAATTTTGTCTTTTGTAGTTTTTGACTTTCGCAAGTTTTTTTCTTAATTTTTAGTGTGTTGATTTCAATTGTGCTTCCTTTTTATACTCCATCATTCAATAACACTTACTGATTTCGAATTGAATTTCTGATATCTTTTAACGCTAATTCCTTTTGGGCCTCCATTATCACTGACATCTGTCCAGATAACTAATTTTTTGGAGATGCCCTTTCCCGGATTTTCAAACAATATTTCTTCCCTTACCTTGAAAGGGCTTTCGAGATAATGTGCGAATTTTGCTTTTGTTTTTGTTTTCCAAAATTTGCACTTGTTAATTATAAATGATCTTCTTTGATTTAATTGTCTGTTTTTCTTGATTTTCTCTTATTCCTTTCTCGTTGTTCAACATTTCTTTTTCATTCTTTTTTATTAAGCTCCAGAACCACATCTTACTCACTTCTCATTGTTTCCCCCAATCATTTTACATGTTCATTAATTATTTTATTCCATTATTTAGGTATCCTCAACAATTGTTAATGTTGAATTAATTAATGGTAGATGTGTTATGACAACGAATCATTTGTCTATTTCAGTGGATCAAGCATCACAATTGTCAGAAAGATTTAGAAGAGGCATGACCAAATACCACGTAGAAACGATCACCAAGAATCAGAGAGCTGAAGTGCTGGAACGTCGTTACCGACGTATGGAGCAGGCCTGGATGAGGCCTGAAGACGTCACAAGATTAAAGGTAGGAATGGAAGAACTGCGGGCGAAATTGGCCAAAAGGAAGATTCTTTGGCTCAAGAGAATCAAAAAATAAATGTCCAGGAAAAAGAAATTTCTCAGTTAAAATTAAAGGACGAAATCCAAGATGAGCTAGTGCATGAGGCAGTAAGCTGTCCACCGAACAAGAAGTTATAGTAATACCAAACATGGTGGGGAAAGAGATCGATATAGACATCACTATGCCCGAGAATGCACCCCATCCAGAGTCAAAGTCAAAGAGGAATAAGCAAAAAGCTCAGCCTGGGAAGCGCGAATGAGAGAGTCAGAATAAAGTAGGGCATATCCTCAAATCAAATGGGATTTGAAAGATACTAAATTACAAATTGACAAAATCTGTGATTCGTTTTAATGGTGTCTAATTATTATTATATCATTATAATATTAGTTGCGTTACGATTTCTGTTTTTATTTGAATTACAATTAATTAAACCAGTTAGTTGTTCGAGAGTAGGGACAAGTAAAACAGAGCACGAGGTCTTCCGTGACAGCTCATGAACTCAAAAGGAATATTAGGGCATTGGCAGTCTTTCTGAAGAGACTCACCCTTTGCTAATATTCACCACTAGCATACAGTACCAACGTCGTTTTCGAAGGGTAACTAGCGGTTATCTTTTATGCGGCGCTGGTTAAGGATTGGATAACCCTTAGATGCTTCATTAAATTTTTTTTCACCTTATCAGTGGCCAGCAGTTAATTAAAAATTCCAGTTCTAGCCAAACATTTTGTTTGTAGAAATACACAAATGCAATTCATTTGTATAAAATCATTTGTCTTTTTCTTCCGATTTGTGTGGTTTTCATTTTCGATTCGATTTCATTTAGTTCCATTCTATAGATCAATTAAAATTTGTATTAAATAATGTTGGAATAGTCGAAAAACTAAACAAAGATAAATGAAATATTAAATAAAATTCTTTTAATATAATATTTCTAAATTTAAATTTATTTTATTATTAATTTAGAATGTGTGCTAATTATTAAAATATTTTCTTTTAATATATCAACGTGTTCAAATTCTATGGAAAGATTTTAAATCGCAAATTTTAATTAATTATTTTAGTAGCAAGCTCTAATTTTCAAAATGAGTTTATTAAAAGTTAAGTGTTTGAAAAATCAAATAGCACAATTAGAAAGGCAGATTTTTATAAGTTTGCAAAATGTTTGTTGCTTACAGGATCATTATCAGAATATTTATAATGGTTTATTAGGATTTCTTGATTCTTTTAAAATGATATTTCAAGTTAATTTTTTCGGGAATCAGTGTACCATTGCCCATTCAGACATCATACAAATGTTAGAATTGGCGAATAAACTAAAAGAAATTTTACATACAAATATACCCAATTGTATAAATGATAAATTTCCTAATAATCTATTGGTTCTCCATTTTCACAACGTAATGCCTTCAGATCAAAAATTTCAAATCATTCCGAGTACTTCATTCTTAAATTTGTCTCCGATAATTAATTTGGAGTCTAAATTATTGGAGTTATATAAAAACATGATTCATATATCAATCCAGCTGAAAGTGTGTTTAACGAAAGATTTTGTCACTAAACAAAACTGTAATTTCCAAAATTCATTTTTTCAATACAAATCACGACATAAAGAAATTGTTGAAATTGTCGCTCAATTTTCTTATTTGATATTTGATCGACATAAGAAATTGATCAATGAATTCGATGAAATTATTAAAAGTTATAATGGTAAAATCCAATCGAAAGATTACGAATTAATAATAAAACAAGCCCAGTTAAGTCAGCATAAATTATCAATATTAGCAGCTCAAAATGATATTTTGGAAAATCAATTGAAATTTTATTCCAATAATTCGATTGACAAGCCGGAAAATGCGAGTCAAATAGAAATTGAAAGAAAACGGGGAAATGTTAATGATTTTATTGGGAATAATCTTTTGCTACCTTTAAAGGTTTTAATAGATTCTTACAAGAATTTAGAATCAAATCCAGACAGTGATAATGCTCTTAAAGAATTCCTCAGTTGCTGCCAATCTTCAGATGTGTTACGCAAGGATTTCTCGAAAAATTTCATTGAAAAATTATCTTTTATAAATTGTTAAATTAGTTTTTATGCATTTTATGATTTTAGCAATGATGTGTCCCATTTAGTTGTGGGGGGGGGGGGTATTTGTTTCTCTAGAAGTCAGATTTGGAATTGCCGTAAAGTGTGTGCGTGTCAAAACCGGGTGAATGTATATTACATATCAATGAGCGCTTTACAACTCGGATTGGTTTTCACGAATGATTTATACAAATAACGCATCAATATTTCATTTTGTCTCCATTGTCGTCCTTCCTGAAATTATTATTATAACTTACTTGATTATTACCTTCATTTTCTGGGTTCCTCGTCGGTGGTGGCTTGAACATCTGCTGTGCTCTGGGAATGAACTGGTTCATTGCTGGATTTGCATTGTTGCTTGGATTGTTGTTATTTGCGTTTGTTCTGTTGCCATAACTGCTACTTGATATCCCAATCCTAGATGTGCCTCACATCTATTCGCGATTTCCACTGCTTTATCTAATGTTTCTGGTGCCAAGCATCCGAGGTTGGCTCGTATATCTTCTCTTTTAATTCCTCTTATAAAAACATCTACCATTTTATCTTCTGGTGTATCTTTGTCTCCAAAAGCTTCTTTACACAATTTTTTTAATTCACATGCGTACACTGCATTGGATTCGTCACGTCTTTGTTTCCTTAGTAGGAAGTCTAACATCTTCCTATTTCCCTTTTTCTCTATTCCGAATATCTTTATTAAGAATTTTTTTATCTCTGTCCACGTATTTAATTTCGTTGCATTGCTTGCTTCCTCCACGAATACGTCCTGTGCGCTCCCTTTCAAATATAAGGGTAGTCGCTCCTTTACTTTTTGATCTGACCAATGCCAAATGGTCTTATATACTTCAAACTCCTTTATAAATGTGTCCAATTTGTTGAGGTTGCCATCGAAAGGCTCTCCCCTGAATTTTTCTCTAAATTCTCCTACTGTTGCGTTATTAGTATTCAGTATTGCGTTTGGGTTGGCTGTTGGCATTGTATTTGAGTTCGAGTCGGTTGTCATGTTTGGATTGTTATCTCGACTTTTTATTATCTCCTCGCTTTCTGGTTCCAATATTTCTACTATATTCTCTGTATTAATTATTCTGCTTTCTTGGCTGCTACTGTATTCAAAATCGTCTGGTTCGTTTTCTGATCCGGTTCCTGTTACTGCTACTGTTGATATCGCTGTATTGACGCTTCTGTTACTTATTGCTTTTATCCTTTCTTCTTCTTTCTTTTTGGCTTGGCTTCTCGTATTATATTTTTTGTTCTCAATGATTACGGTTATCCGCTGGTTTATCGCTGTGGCTTCTACTTCGCTGATTATCTCCTTTTACTTTGATTTGCTCTGAATTTGCTTTGAATTGCTTTGCGATTGCTCTGAAACTGCTTTGTCGTTTGCTCTAAAAATTAATAACACTTCCAATATTTTATACTTTACACAACTTTGCTACTCCGTTTTATTATACTATATAATTTATTTTCCGTTGTTCACGTTTTCCGCTGTGATCCTTCTTGTTTGATTTACCCCCCATCATTTAAGTTCAATCAGTATCATCATATCATCATTCATTTCATTCATTAATTATTTTTCCTATGTCTCTCTGTTTCAAAAATTGTTTGCTTATTCCTCAGTCGCTGGCGCTCTATGGGCCTTTATCTAAATCTTTTAATCCTTAATCACTGGCGCTCTATGGGCCTTTATCTAAATCCTTTAATTCTTAATCACTGGCACTCTATGGCCTTTATCTAAATCTTTAATCGTTAATCCCTGGCACTCTCTGGGTCTTTATCTAAATCTTTTAATCTTTAATCGCTGGCACTCTCTGGGCTTTTATCTAAATCTTATTATCTTTTCGCTGGCACGTTATGACCTTAAATTTCTCGTCTTATCCGACGCTCTATGGGCCTCTATAATTTATCCTCTTTATTGGCTTTCTATGGCCTTCTCCATTTTCTCGGACTTGAGTTTCGTCAGTGACCTATTGGGTGACTTGTCCGATGGACAAGCTTGAGGCCTCACACTGACTCTCGATCCATGGCGTCTGTTGGGAGCGTATTTGTCCGGTTACGCTTGCCTTACCGCCACTCGGATATCCGGTACTCGGTGTGGGATCCGGGTTATTGTACCGAACTCCTCGCTGGGTTATTAATCTAAAAAACATTCCCTCAGTGCTCGGTGTGGGATCCGGGTTGTGTACTTCAAGAATATAAAAGAATGGAAAAGCCTAGACGTTCAATCAAGTTCTAAAAGTGGTTTACTTGATTTCCCGAATAGTGAAAAGAAAAGGAAGAAAATTTGTGCGCTGCAACTTCTATTATCTCTATCTACCGTCAGCCCGCCCCGCGTCAGATTTCCAGCTCTGCTTGGCTGCCTCAATCTGATCCTTAGTAGGACCTTTCAAGTATGAATCATTTACCGGTTGGTTCACATCTCACCTACCGCTTGGTGTCCTCGATACTCGGTGTGGGATCCGGGTTGTGTATCGAGTCCCTACCCAGGTAAAAAAAATTCTCGGTCGATACTCGGTGTGGTATCCGGGTTTTTGTATCGAGCGGTTCAGCGCCACTAGTCCCTTGGCTAGCAACAACCTGAACTAGACAGTCCGCCGCTGTCCTATGGTGCCTCACCACCAGCTAGGGAAAAAAATGTTTCTAGGTACCTTTACGAGACTTTTTGGCTCTCTCACCTTCGGCGTCTAAATCATGCGCATTTTCTCTCACCTCTCAGTTCATCCCTTCACTTCCCTCCATCAAAATTTGTGGTAATCGCGTCAGCGAGTCTCCCAAAAGAGGTGATCAATCTCTCGACGGCTACTCGTTGACATCTGCGACTTGGCCTACCCCTTCATTTCTCAGTCAGGTTGATCAGGGTTTTCCCTCGGGTGAGCGTACTATCGTTTTGATAGCTCATGTTATCACTTTTCACTCAGGTTTCACTTTTTCCTCCTCCTATCTTCATATAATATAGATAAAACATAAAAGGAATATACACTAGGAAACTTATCGGTTGTCGAAATTTTTCTGTCCAAATATGCGGTTTATACAGATTCCGCTGCTTTTGTGTCTCTGTGCATGTAGTCAATTTTTCCTTGATTCGGCTTTCATATGTTACTTTAATTTTACTTGTCGTCATTTATTTATTTCTATTTATCAGTTAGTCTTTTACAAACATTATACATCTAATTATTGACTATTACAAAAACTCATTTATTATCAATTACTACAACAATTTTAAGGATAAAACAATGTAATTCGTTCCTTTATCTTTCTCTGGCACAACACACAATGCGATTCTTTGGCACACCCCTAACAAAAACTCAGGTGTCCACAAGGTATTACCATCACTCGTGCTTCCTGTGTTCTACATACATAACATTCCGGATAAGCTTTGGTTTGCTTTTTCATCATTTGCATTCTCTCATCTTCAATTGTTTCGACCTTTTTCATCATTATGCTCCACTCTTTGCCGAATTCGGCTATCTCCAATCTCATAAGTAAAATTTCATATATCCTTTCGGTTGTTACTTCTTCGTCGATGTTAATTAATTTTATCAAAATACACAATTCATCGGGGTAGAGGCTTGAAATCGATGCGACGTCTTCTTTAACTTTTCTCATTAATTTTTGTTTATTTATCAATCTCTCTAGGTTGTCATTTTCGATGTTCAGTATTTCTCTCAGTTTCGTTATTATTGGTTTAGTTTGCTCCATCTAATAATAAAACATTAATCAATTTGGTCATTATATTAACTTATTATCGCTTATTCTCACACTGGGTTTATTTGATTTTTTCCCCGTTTAAATCCTATTCTATTCTATTTATTTTTACTTTCGTTCTTTTAACTTACCCCATTTTCATTTTATCCCGATTTTTACCCTTTAATTAAATGTTGTTTGTTTTATATGTGAGTTGCTTTGTTATTTCTATGCGTTACATTTCTTGTAGTTGGTTTGATCGTTTTCCATAGTTTTGTCTATTTTACTTTTTGTACTTGGTGGACTAATCATTTGTTTCTTGATCTATTTTGTTTCCTTTGTCGTTAGGTTGCTTGTTTTCGTTGTTTTATCTGTTATTCTAAGCTTGATAATTCTAATTTTTCCAATCAACGAAATTTTATACTGAGCCCCAAATTTGTACTGTCTAGTTGGTCGTTTTTCATCGTTCTTTATACTTTTATTGCCCTTTACAATTATTGAGTTCCACATTTTTCATTGAGTCCCCAAATTTGTACTGTCAACTTGGTCGTTTTTCGTCGTTCGTTGTTAAGTTCTCTTTAGTTTATTGTCTCTATGGTTCTTTCTCTATTTATCTGTCATTCTCATTTTGTTAAATTTGTACTTGGTGGGCTGTTTTGTCGAACTTTTTTCTCATTGTAGCTAAGTTGGTCGTTTTCTATCATTTGTTGTTACGTTCCATTCAACTGTTTTCTCATTGTCGTTTTCTATAATTTGTTGTTACGCTCCATTTACTTACATGTTCATCTCTCCCTGGTCTGACAAAATGTCGTCCCGACATTTTCTATTTACTTGCAAGGTTTTGTTTCGGTTTTCTTGATTTTTCCAAATGACAAAGCTTTCATCCCGGCTGAGGGTGCACTGACAAATTCTCTGTTGTTTCTTAACTTGGCTGTGTTGATCTTTCCAAATGACAAAGCTTCAATCCCGGCTGAGCCCCCAAATTTATATGTGGGGTTAGTGGTGTGGATGACCTTCACCCAATACATACAAAATAGTTTTCGCCCGCCAATGGTTACCCGTTGCTAGGCAACGTTGGTACTGTAACCACTGGTCACAGGACCTCCAAAGGTGAGTTCCGATATCAGAACTGCTAAGGATTAGTCCTATGTCGGGTTCAGTGGACTGCCGTTAGAAGGCCTATGTCTGTCTTATCTTTTAGGTCCCTTTATTACCTCTCATTGTTATAGCTCTTTACTATATTTACTTGCAAATAATAACATAATAAACTGAAACAATTTTATTCATTATCACCTAAAGGAGTTTAGATCTTTAAAAGTATGGATTTGTTAGTTTATTTAGGCACTCCTTGGGCGCGTCGACGCAACCGTTCGGTTCGACCTGGTCTAGCATATGAATGAGGTTTCTTGTTGGTCAATTGGGATTTTTCTTGGTCGCAATAGGCCAATTGTGCCGGTGCGAATACCAGAGGGTAAGTTACTGCACTACCCTCCTGGCATGCCGACAGGGCGACTTCCAATCCTTTGATTTGCGTTCGTTGCGCCTGATTTAACACTCTTTCCTCTTTCCAGCCCTGTTGTGCTGCAGTGAGGCGCTGATATAACTCTTTCATCTTCGCCGGTTCTGCCCAAGTGGCTTTCAATTGTTGTATTTCTCGACTTTGTTGTAAGAGTTGTCGGTGTAAATGCTGGTTTTCTCGCCTGATCTCCTTTAATTCCCGATTAAGTATTCTTGTTGCTTCCATTTCTAAAATTAAAATATTTAATGATTTGTCATCCGTAACGTTAATTTAATTCAATCGGCCCTTTCCCTTAATCATTTTCAAGATCAATGTAGTACATTAACGGTTGTTTTCATGCGTCCCAGATAGTTTGTGTTAATACTCTGGTTGATCAAGGTTTAGTCGAAAAACGTTTTACCTTTTCACATTATTTACTGTTTATAATTTTAAAAATTTACTGAAATAGTTAGAAACTTATATCATTCATTTATACTAGTATAATTATTTAATTAATAAAACTAAAATTAAATAACAAATAAAACATCAACATTTATTGTAAGACAAAAACTAATTAATCTAATCTTCTAGTTCATTTAGGTTCATCAAAATGTGTGTTTCTTTGACTTTTATTAGTGAAGTTCCATTGGGGATGTCGGCTAGCATATGTGTGATCTCCGGTTTGGCGGGATCCAAGTCGATTTCTGAGCGTTGGCTGAATTAACTTATGGTAGAACCAATTTAGTTGGGGCTGACATTTGCATTAACCTTGGGTCATCCAACTCGAAAGAGACTCCGTACTCTGGAGGAAAGCCATCTGTACTCGGAATAGCTCCACTTGCTATATCCCGGTTTACTTGGGCTAACCGCTGTCTGGCTAGAACTGCCTTCCTGTGATATTTTTGCTCTAATTCCTCCATCTTCATGGCCGTGAATTCGGCTCGCTGGCGGGCTTCTCGCGCTGGGTTTTTGCCGGGTTCGCGCTTGATAGCGATGCTCGGTAGTTCGACTTCCTCTGCTCGATATTCAGATCGTCGAGGTCAGCTTGAATCTCCATAAGTGGATAGGAGGTATCCATTATCCCATAGTACTTGGCGATACCGAGCGGCGGAAGCGCTCGAAATTTGAAGAGTTACCCCGGAGTCATCACTCCATCCTCCATGCGGATCTCTGCGATCTGAATACATAATAGCTTTAATTATAATTCATAATTGTAAATGTCTATTCGTGAAAAAATGTGGATGTTTGTAACCTATTCTATTTTAACTACACGTTCTTAGATGGGTTAGATTTTAAGGTAAAGGCAAAACGAAGAAAAATGAGATATACGAAAGTACCTTGTGGCCTCTCCCCACTCGGCATACGAGTATCGTTTCTCGAGATTCGTCCCTACAGAGAATCGCTTGTTCGTTTGTGTCCACGATCGGCACTTGTTAATTGAGGGTCCATCGAAATTTGTGTATTATAAATTGTAAGTTTTGCTAGTCCTTATATAGTGGTAAATTTAATTAATGTGACGTGGCTGGGTGAGATAGAAAATTAATTTATCTTTATTGGATCACAATTTTCCGCGCTTTGATTTATTATTCTTGACATTGTCGCTTATGTCAAAAGGTATTTGTTTTTAATTACATTTGGTCGGTGAAATTCTATTGCAGTTGTCATCGACGTCGTTGATCACATTACGATCTTCACAAATCTGCTGGTCAATGAATGAACTTTATTTCGGGGTAGTTATTTATTCAGCGTCACGATTATTATTTGGTCGGTGTCATTGATCCATCGTTCGCGTTAAAATCCAGTCGGTTTGTTTTGTTATGAACTCAGACTATGACCCGTCTGTAGTTTATCTATTTATATTGCCATTGAGATCGAATTTTTTCTTTATTAATTTCATGGATTATTACGTGGCTAATTTTTGTCGTTAACTCGGCAAATGGATTTCTAGGTTGTTCTCTCTCTGAATTATCACTCCTATTCAATGCCGGCTAATTAGAAATGCACTCTATCAAGATTTACTCCGGATTCTGCTGGTTTCGAAAATGTTCAACTGTACATGTTCGTCATGGAGAAGACCACTAGGTGGAATACTCAACGGCTGCGATTCGGCGAAGAGTATGCTGGTGTTGTGGTAGAGTCTAAATCTTTGCTCTTTATACAATCTGATATTTCGTTGTGTCGTGATGTTAAATTATATTGTTCGCTAATTTAGTCGGAAGTTTTTATTTTATTATTTCTATCAATTTCAGGGTGTCTCGTTAGATATTATTCAGATCCAAATGTTCGATTTTATCCGTGGGTTTATGGTGTTTGAATTATTACGAACTACTTTATGAAAGTTGAGCTCTTTTATTATTTAATCGCGAACCGTATTACGATATTTATTACTATTAATTTACTACCTTTTTATGAATCATTCCTATTAGGTTATTTATTTACGTCAGGTTCGGTTTAATATTATTATTTTTGTCGCCTTTTATTTATTATCGATAGTACAATTGTATCATTTAAATCATTGAATTATTGAATTATCCTTTGATCAAGCAATCACATCTTTATCCTTCAATTGGTTAAAGAAATTAAATTCAGTCGTTAATTTAGTTTTTATCCTTTACTAAAATTTATCCTTTACTATATAGTTAATAAAATTAATTAACACTATTTTAGATACTAATAAGCCAATATTTTAAGGAGTATAGTTTATTTCATTTAGGAATAATAGGGACATGTTTATAAATTTCTTTGAAATCATGATTATTAATATTATTATTATTATTGTACCTATAATTATTATGGTCACTATTATTAAGCTTATAATTATTTTCATTAATCTTATTATTCATTTTTATAATTAATATTAATATAAACTGTGTTATTATTATTATTATTATTATTATTATTATTATTATTATTATTATTATTATTATTATTATTATTATTATTATTATTATTATTATTATTATTACTATTATTATTATTATTATTATTGTTATCAGCGTTGTTATTGATATCTTAATATCAGAATGATCGCCTTTATTAGGAATATGAGGTAACCCATGGTGTGTCCAACAGTGTTCCTACTGCATTGGCCACGTGTCGTGTATACAAGCACTGTTGTAGAGACCTTCCCAAAAATATAAGGCAAAGAAATATAGACGTCCTCATCCATTCCCTCGTCTAGGATGTATAATAATGCCCCTAAAAGATGGTTTTAATAATATTTCATAAACAAATCCAGAAATTCATTTTGCCTAAAATTAATTGTAGTCAAGCATTAATAGAAATAGGCATTATCTATTCATTATTTATTCTAGTGGAATCAAATAGGCAAATTATCGAAAGATTTCGCAAAGACATTGCGCAGTACCAACAAGAAGCGATGGCCCAAAATCAAAGAGCCGAAGCTCTGGTGCGCAGATGTAGATATATCGAACAAACATGGCTCCGACCCGAAGGAGAACCAAACTGAGAGCTGAAATGGAAGCTCTGAAGACAAAACTAACGCAGAAAGACGAGGCATTGAGACACGCCGAACAAAAGATTCAAATACAAGAAAGGGAAATTACAGAGCTTAAATTAAAAGATGAGATCCGAGCTGGACTCGTACAATGTGGGACTCAACTATCTGCCGAGCAAGAGGCTATAGTTATTCGCAATGTCATCGGGAAGGACATTGGAGTGTAAATACTCACTCCCGGAACCTCGCATCAGCCAGAAGAAGTGCCGAAAACAAATCAACAGCAAAATCGGCCTGGTAAGAAGGAGCGCGAAAGGTTGTACCAACTAAACAAGGCTCGTATGGTGGGCCACGTACTTAACGCAAATGGGTTTTAAGTACCCGTATTAGCAACTTGAAACTTTAAAACATTGTAATATTTGTTTCGATATTCTATTGAATTTTTTGACCGTTTTTGAGTGATCTCTTTGACAAACTGAATGAAATTAATTTAATTCTACAAGGCGCTCAGGAAAACTTCATCACATGCTCAAGAAAAATGAAAGCATTTGGAGAAAAGCTTGTTTTATGGATTTCAAAAGCTAGCAAATCGAACTTCTTATCTTTTCCAAATGTCTAATTGAACCCTTCAAAAATCCAAATCAAACAAGAAATTGAAGAAACTTTGAAAACTTTGTCAAAATCTCTTGAGAAGTATTTCCCAAATCTTGGGGTTTCGGACATGGAATGGATAATGAACTCATTCATGAACTTTGATGTGACGAACCTTGAAAAATAGGAGTATCAATTAATTGATTTAAAAAATGATTTGATTTTCAAAAGAATGTTCTCAGAAATGGAGCTTTCCGAATTCTGGTTAAGTTTGAACAACAAATTTCCTCAATTGAGCGACAAAGCAATTGAACTGTTTCTGCCGTTCGGAAACTCTTATCTCTCTGAGCATGGATTTTCGGCACTCACGGAAATGAAAAGCAAGAAACGCGAGAGACTGCTAATGATTGATGAGGAAATGCGTGTAAGCCTATCACAAATTTAACATCGCATCAATCTAATTTGTAATAAAAAACAATCTCAGCGTTTACATTAATAAAAATTAAGTTTTTCTGATATTGATTTAACATTTGAAAATAAATTTTCTCCCGATCTTACAAAATTATAAGTTTGTTATTTGGTACGCTACGGAATTTTTTTTACTTGTGTTGGGCCAGAACACAAACGGCCTTGAAAATTGTTTAAATGCATCAGTAATACAGCACAAAAACCCAGCACCAAGATAACTTAAAATACAATATACAACATCAACTAAACACTTTAAAATATGAGAGAACATAAATAAATATAAAATCAAAAAACATAAAAGTAAAATAAAATAAATACAAAATGCATCAAGAACCGCACAAAATTTACATAAAAAATAACATAATAACAAGAAAATTCGACCGTAAAATGACCATTTATATAAAAGTAAAAATTATTGAATTAAATGAATAAAAATAAAATATTTTTGGTTGAATAAATTTAATTAAAAATGTTAAAAATAAATTACCAATTTAAATTAAGAAATTAATAAAAATTTAATTTAGATAACACAAATAATTTCAAGGTCAAATTTGTTTAATCGCAATAAAAATAACACGCAAGGTTAAGGTCAAATTATAGGTATATATACTGATGTGTTTTGACAAATTTTTAATCTTACGTTTCAGTTTTGTGTTTTGGTCTTAGGTGTACAATATTATCTGTAAGCGCATGAGTGAATATCAAATTATGTATTGATGACTAATGATATGAATCGAAGATATTATATGAACTTATTGACTGATAATGCTATGAATTGAAAATGTTATGAATTATGATATTGCAAATTACCAACATATGCTGACGATTTTATGAATAAATATTTTATTGCATCGAAGCTTCTACCCAAATGGAATGGTAACATTTATTTATTTCCTTTTTCCTGGCCCACAGCCACACAACATGCAAGCTATTAAACTAAAACATAATTACCAAGCTGTGTAAGTGCGGTTCCTCCGCCTATAGCTTGTGTCCGTGAGGGTTCCGGCGTGCGTAACGCAGGAACTCGAACGTCAAATCATTGAACCTAAATAGCGAAAGAGAGTAGCTTGAGAGTGGGTCTTTTGGCTCCACTTTCTTGCACTTAATTTCGATAAAATCGACATAAAATTTTAAACAACAATCGGCTCAAAATCACTAACAACGAGTAGTCCAGTGGGCACTCATTAACTATAATATGAACATAAATAGATCATAAGGACAAAGAGAGGGAAAGGGTAGCGGGGAAAATAGCGAAATCGTTGCAACAGTTAAAATGAATAGCCATCGGAAAAAGATTAATCCGAACGACCAAAATTACGAAAAATAATGTTTTAAATAATATATAGTAATTGAATCAATTATGTTGAATTAAGACGGAAAATATGGGCAGAACGCTGCGCAAATTTTTGGAAATAGTTAAAACATTTATCGTAAAACTGTAAAATAAGGGCGGAATGCTGCTCAAATTTTCCGATTTAATTAGAATACTTACCGAAAATAGTAAAGTAAAAGTAGAATGTTGTTTAATTGTTGGTATAATATTAGTATAAAACTGGAAAATAAGGGCGATACGCTGCTCAAATTTTCCGAATCAATTAAAATAATTATCAAAAATAGCAAAGTAAAAGTAGAATACTGCTCAATAATTGATAGGATAACTGGATAAAACTGAAAAAATAAGGGAGGAACGCTGCCCAATTTTTTCGAATTAATGAAAATACTTTATCGAAAACTGTAGAATAAGGACGGAGTAAGGCTAAATTTTTATATAAGTAAAATATTTTTATAAAGCTGAGGAATAAGGACGAATCCCTACACAAAATTTGATAATAATAATAATAATAATAATAATAATAATAATAATAATAATAATAATAATAATAATAATAATAATAATAATAATAATAATAATAATAATAATAATATTAATAATAATAATCATAATAATAATTATAATTATAATAATAGTAATAATGATAATGATGGTAATAATAATAAATATAATAAGAATGGTAACAATAAGGATAATAATAGCAATAGCAGTAATAATGGATTAGGTAATACATATAATAGTATAAATGATAAGGCTAGCAAGAATAATGGGAACTTTGTAGTTGTAATAGAAATAAGGGTAAGAGAGATACTGTATGGATATTTAACATAACGAAAGGTTTACAGGCCATAAACAAATCATCAATACGGATAACGATATGAGAGACTATGGGAATGGACATAATGTTAGATGATATAGCGGTATAGGTTAACAATTGGAGGAGATAGGAAAATAATGGGACCTAAAAATTGAAAAGCGAGCATAGGCCTTCTATCGGCAGCTCGTTGGACCCATGGATCGTTCGGTCAATTATAGCATTAGCAATAGCGCTCACTTTTTGCGGACGATCCACCCACTCGAACACAGTTCCAACGTTGCTTAGCAACGGGTGCCGAGTGGTAAGCGAAAGAATATTTGTATGGGGTTGTCTGGGTAACAACCATATAGTTTCTAAATATCAAAACCCAGAAACCCACCATACAAATTTGGGGGCTCAGCCGGGATGAAAATTTCGTTGTTTGCAAAGAACCAAAGGAAACCAAAATAAAAATCTAAGGATCAAATAGAAATGTCGGGAAGACATTTTTGCCATACCTCGGAGAGATGACATATAAACAAGAGAACGATTGATGGAAAACGAACAACATAGCTACAAGATAAGGAGAAATGTCAAGGAAATAAATGACTAGCCCACCAAGTAAAAATTTGGGGGCTCACCCGAATGAACGTTTCGATAGTTGGAAGGATCAACACAGCCAAGTTAAGAAACAATAGAGAGTTTATCAGTGCACCCTAAGCCGGAAATCAAGGTTTCATTAATTGGAAAAAGCAAACGAGCAAGCCAAGAAATAACTGAGATTTTGTCAGCGCACCCTCAGTCGGGATTGAAATGATTTGTTTAGTCAAACAACCAAAGAAGACCGAAATAAGAATCTATTATCAGGCAGAAAATGTTGAACAAGAATGGAACTTAATAAAGAACGATAAAAAAAAAACGATTAGTCGGACTATAATATGAGAAAATATATTAAAGAAACAAATGACTAGCCCACCAAGTACAAATTTGGGGCTCAGCATAAAGCTTCAATATTTGGAAAGATTAGAATCATCAAGTTTAAAAATAACAGCGAGTTTGTCAGTACACCCTCAGCCAGGAAGAAATGATTTTGTTGGCAAAGCAAACAAAGAAAACCGAAGTAAGAATCTAATAATCAAACCAACAAAATGTCGGGACAACGTTTTACTAAACTCCAGAGAGACAACAATGAGAAAAGGGAAAGTATTGTGAAAAACGATGGATATCTCTACAAAGCTAGAAAATATGGTGATGAAACAAATGGCTCGCCCACAAAATATAAATTTGGGGCTCAACTTCGTTATTGAGAAGAATCAAAACAATAAAGTTAAGAAACAACAGAAAGTGACCAGAAGATACAAGATGCAAAAAACAGAAAACGTCGGGACAACATTTTGCCAAAGAATAGAGCTTAATAACAAATGATGGAAAACGATCAAGTTGGCTACAAAATAAGAAAAACAGTGCAATGAAATAAATGACTAGATACCACATACAAATCTGGGGACCATAAGAAAAAGAGAGATTAGCGGAAAGTTATGGAAAACGATGGATTTTTCTACAAAACGAAATGAAACAAATGACTCGACAAGTACAAAGTTGGGGACTCAGCAATGAACAAAGAGAACAATATACAGATTTCAGTTAGAAACAATAACAAGCAGGACAAAGTTGATACGACATTGGACAACTAATAATTCGTAAAAACATCAACCAAGAAATATTTAAAACGAGTTAGCGGCTAACAAACGGGAGAAGCAAGACATTTGAAAGTAACCACTGAGACGATATTTCAAACAGTTGCAGGAAGAAATAAAACAGAAACTATGAAAAACGACCAATGCATCTAGATGGAAAGCAAACTAACGAATGAAAGAATTACAGAAAGAAAAGATCAGTGCGAAATAAGAAACGAAAACCTTTGTTTGATCATTCAAAGCTGAGATTTAATGATTATTGTACAACGGAAAACAAATTTCAAGGAAAATTAGGAAACTACCAATAATCTCAGGAGCACCCTCAACAGAGCATGAATGACGGTTCTAGATGGAAACAAATAAGGATCAAAAACAATAAATGTTGGGACGGAATTTCACCAAAACGCGGAGAGATAACAATGAAAAATATTGACAGAAACTTTGAAAAATGACCGGTTTGTCTACATAGAAAATAGAAACACATAGTATGAATTTTTATAAACGGTAGAAAATAAATTCACTTAAGAGCAACCAGAATGTGAGTGTCATGAGGGACAGGAACACCGTCAAGATTAATGGCAAAATGCGGAGAAAAATCAACAGGAGAAAATTAGATAGTTTCACGAAATAAACAACAGCTTACTGGAAATCTACGAAAAGTAGATAGTATCGTTACAAATGAATTAGGAAAGATAGAAGGTATCTTAGAGGTTCTAATAATATGAAATAAACTTGCAAAAGGGAATAACAAAATCATAACAGATAAAACAATAACAGATAACCTCAGAAAATACATGAGCATAGTTTATCAAAAATGGCGGGATGAGGAAAAATAGAGAATGCAAAATATGATGAAAATACGAAGGAACAAAAACACCAGTTTAGAAACCACCTGAATGACGAGTATTGTAATAAGAGAGGAAAATATCAATAAATGTAAATAAACTAAAATACTAGATGCATAAAAATTTCAAAAATGAAACGATTCAACAAGAAAGTGGGGATAAAATTATTAATATTTGTAAAGCAGAAATCAAGGAAACAAGAAACCATAAATAAAATTATGGGTAAGTTGTATAAACCAATAGAAATCATCGTGTAAATATCATCCAAAAACCGTAGAAGTAAGAATAAAAATATAAAAAATAAATAAATAAATAAAATAAAAGTAATAAAAACAGGGAAAAGGTAGAAACCACGAGGGTTAAAGCGACTTGAAAAAGGGAAACCACAAAAAAGGTGGTCGTGTAAATATTGTATAAATAAATTAAAGAACCATATAAATAATAATTAGATAAGTATGAGAATAGCGGTTAGAATATAGGATAATTAGAAAACTAGAAATTGTCGAATTAATATTGGTTGAAATTAGACGAGACAAGTCATTTAAAATAATTTTAAACTTAGTAAATAATTAATTAAAAGTAGTTCAATAAAAAACAAAAATCAAAATTATTAAAGGAATTTCGTAAAAAAAGGTTGCAACGATTTCGAACCCCTACTCCTATGAAATGAGAAATTGTAGCGGAAGTAACGAAAAACCGGTTGTGTGAATATCAAAAGACATGAGGCTAAGCGAAGCCAAATTAGATATTAAATGAGAAACAGATAATCGATTAAGTTAGAGAAATTGACGAAAAGATAATCCAAATGATGGAGAAACTTAGGCTTAGATAAAAGGAAATGTTTAGGTGTAAATGAAATGAATAGTAAGAAATGAGCGTAGTTGAATAAATGATGATGCTTGTTCAAAAGGAAAATAAAGGATTAGAGATAATAATGAATTATGAAAATAATAGTCAGCAACCGGAATAAAAGCACAATGAGTGGAGATTATTAATAATAATGAACGAGACAACAATAGCAACCGAAAGGTGTAAAACATACGGAAAAAGCCGAAAACTTCATGAAAGCCGTTAAATAAATTCTGAGTGGACAAGAAAAACACAACTTAAACAGTGAAAGCTGAAAAATCACACATAAGGTACGGTAAAAGTTTCGATGCATCTCATTTTTTTTTAGTATATTTTGTAATGTTATTTATATTATATGATATGGAACTAATACTGGAAAGTAAGATTTAAAACCGAGCTATCATAACGATAGTACGCTTATTCCGATTGGGAACCCTGATCAACCCGAGGAGAGGAAGGTAGTAGGATCCGTCGCAAATGTTGGGGAGTTTCTGGCGAGAGATTGATCACCTCTTCTGGGGAACAAACCAACGCGATTACTACAATTTTGAATTGGAAAGTGAGGGGGAAACCAAAAAATAAAAATAAAAATTGAAAAATGTGCACATTATTTAGACGCCGAAGGTGAGAGAGCCAAAAAGTCTCGTAAAGGTACCTAGAAACATTTTTTCCCTAGCTGGTGGTGAGGCACCAGAGGACAGCGGCGGACTGTCGAGTTCAGGTTGTTGCTAGCCAAGGGACTAGTGGCGCTGAACCGCTCGATACAAAAACCCGGATACCACACCGAGTATCGACCGAGAATATTTTTTACCTGGGTAGGGACTCGATACACAACCCGGATCCCACACCGAGTATCGAGGACACCAAGCGGTAGGTGAGATGTGAACCAACCGGTAAATGGTTCATACTCGAAAGGTCCTACTAAGGATCAGATTGAGGCAGCCAAGCAGAGCTGGAAATCTGACGCGGGGCGGCTGACGGTAGACAGAGATAATAGAAAATTGCAGCGCCCAAAATTTTTCTTCCTTTTCTTTTCACTATTCGGGAAATCAAGTAAACCGCTTTTGGAACTTGATTGAACGTCTAGGCTTTTCCATTCTTTTATATTCTCCGAAGTACACAACCCGGATCCCACACCGAGTACTGAGGGAATGTTTTTTAGATTATTAACCCAGCGAGGAGTTCGGTACAATAACCCGGATCCCACACCGAGTACCGGATATCTGAGTGGCGGTGAGGCAAGCGTAACCGGACAAATGCGCTCCCAACAGACGCCATGGATTGAGAAGTCAGTGTGAGGCCTCAAGCTTGTCCATCGGACAAGTCACCCAATAGGTCACTGACGAAAACTCAACTCCGATTAAATATAGAGAGCCCAAGAGAGCCTGGAAAATGAAATAGAAATAGAGAAGTCCATGGAGAGCCAATTAAGAGGATAAATTATAGAGGCCCATAGAGAGCCGGATAAGACGAGAAATTTAAGGCCATAGCGTGCCAGTGAAAAGATAATAAGATTTAGATAAAGACCCATAGAGCGCCAGCAATTAAAGGTTAGGCAAATGATTTTATGATAAAGAAATATAGGAAATATAATTAATGGATTGAATGACGGTATGATTATTGCGATTTTATTTGATGAGAATATAGATAATTGACACGAGATTAATACGAGGATGATAGATAATTGATACGATATTAATACGAGGATAATTGATACGAGATTAATATGAGGATGATAGATAATTGATACGAGAAATAGATTTAAAATGAAGGGAGATGAATCAAAAGTAAAATGATCACAGCGGATAAAGTTTAAGGAAAACGACAAGATGAGTTAATAAGAAGGCCCATAGAGCGACAGCGGATAAAGTTTAAGGAAAAAGACTAGAGGATTTAATTAAAAGGCCCATAGAGCGCCAGCGCATAGAGATTAAGGAAAAATTTTTTTTTGGACAAATTATGGAGAGATAAAGGAGAATAATTAACGAGACGATTATTGATATTATGGTGATGATTTATTTGATAAAAATAGTTAATTGACACGACAATACAGATAATTGATGCGACTATAAAGATAATTTATAGATACTTGATACGATTTATAGATAATTCAAAATAAACTTAAAAATCAAAAGACAAAAAAAATTAAAAAGATAAAGAAGTTGACATAGCGAAAAGAATTAAAATAAAGGAGAAGCAATGAGAATAATACGTGAAATTAATGTGGAAATTTATGTATAATAATATGTACTAGAAGTGTTATTTATTTTTAGATAATTGACAAGGAATAAAGAGATCAAGTAAACCAAAGGAATAAAGAGATTAAGTAAACGACGAATAATATAGCCGATAGACTAGAAATAAATCAAGAAAACAAGTAACGAGAAACCGGAATCAAGGAAACCATCGAGTAGAGAAACTGAGAATATACCAAAACGAACGGAGAACAAGGATAAAGAAAATACACCATTTTATTGGAAGTCAGAGAAAAGGAAAAGCAGCAACAGATAGAAAACTTAATACAGTAAAGACAACAGAATCATTGATTACAACAAGATTAGAAAGTTTGAAAACAGAAGCCGAAGAATACGATAAATTAAAGGAAAAGTTAACCGATAAAGGAAACAACGTGAAATCACAGGAACCAGAAATTCCAATACAGTTGAAAACAAGTATGAGTAAAGAGATGGAAAAACTCCGAGAGGAAATTAACCAAAAGTTACCAAGTAAAAATACGGATGAAACAGAAACTTATTTGAAAGAATCAACAATGTACGAAATCACACGGGATGAACAGGAAATGAAGAGCCGAGAACCAATATATTCGAGTTTAAAGAGAAATGTACAGGAGATGCATTCGGAAAGAAAATGCAACGAAGAAGATTTACATGACAAAAAGGAAACTGGAAATTCGAAAATAAAAACAGTTGAAACAAAAATAGCTGAAACATGGAAAACGGAAATCATACGGGAAGAGAAAACATTAACGACAATTGAAGAAAAAGTCGAAAGAGAAAATGATCAAACCGAATTAAAAGATCAAGTATCAGAACCAATAAAAGTATCGATGGAAACAACGAGACAAACGAAAGATATTTACCCGCAAACAAATCAATATATTAAAAAACCATCACGAATTTGCGATATGCCAGTTAAGAGGATTCAAGACAGTAGAGGTAAATTTATAAATTCTAATAATTATTTCAGGATTAACAACGCGAGCTACAATCAAGTATGTAATACATGTTCGAAAGAAGGATGCCGAACTGACCGAGGTTATCAATTAAAGAATTACCAAGGAAGTGATAGAAGAGTTCGCACAGAAAGTATCAACAGACAATCAATATTAACGAACCCTACACGGAACGTAGAGGAAGAAATAATAATCTGTTTTAATTGCGATCAAACTGGTCATATGTCAAAGAATTGTCGAATGAGAAGAAGGCAAAGTCAACAAAAACCAAACCAATTCAAGAAAAGTCCACAAAATTACCCAACACAAGAGATTAGATATTTAAGAGATATGACGATAATGAGGACAACCACAAGATTCGAGAATAGAAGCTGTTACAACTGCAACCTAAACGGACATATTGCTGCAAATTGCCTAATAGACAGAAAATCGAGACAACCAAAACCGAACAATTATAACCAAAGTACACAAAGCAATCAGATACAAGAAATTGAGCAATTAGGAAGTATGATTCAACAAATAGCCGCAAACAATCAAATACAACGAAGTAATACAGGGCGAAACATGAATGATGTTAGATATCAATGGACCAGAAAATCTCCGGAACAGCAACAAATTGAATGGCAGAGATTACAGAGAGAGGAAACCCAGGAAATTCGACAACGATGGACGAACAGAAATCAAATATCAAGTAGAAGCAATATGCCGAGAAAAGTCAATACAAAAGAAATCCACACTGCGGAGCAGTGTGTTGTCAACAGCGAGGATGATATGACAATAAATAACGATAAAGAAAGCGAAGTAATTAAGAAAGATGAAACTCAAGAGGACAAAATAAAGTCAGAGCAAGAATTGAGCAGCAAAGAACAAATAAAGATAATACAAGAGTTCACCATAGAAGAGAACGATAGACGACGAAAAAGCAGCAAAAACAGCGATAAAAATATATCAGAAAAACAAAAAACAAAATATCAAAATCAGAGGGTACTACTACAAAAATCGAAAAGAGAACTGATAAGGAAAGCGAAAATAACTATGTTACAACAAGGGCTAAGCAATAATGAAAAGGTCAAGAAAGAGGAACTTCAAATAAACGTAGAGTCAAAACCTATACAAACAATAGGAGACAATATAGAAATAGGAGGGACGTCAATCGAACAAGAGGTGATAGATATTTTAATGGCTAATAAAATTTCAGAGGGAGAACTAATCGAAAAGAAAATTCAAAAGCAACAAACGAGAAATCTGAATATGCAAGACAGATCAAAAACAGTTAGCGAATTGATTATTGAGACCAAAGAAGACGTAATTGAAGAACTCAGCAAAACAACAAATGTGGAAAGGAAAATTACAATGCAGCATGAATATGCACAACAAAACACGACTAGGAAAACTACAACGAAAAAAGAAAGTACCTGAACAATAAATACGAAAGCTAACGACGTAAATATCAGAGAATATCGTAAAACATGTCAAAAATCGGGACACGCAGAGAACGACTGCTATCGACATCAAATATGCCAACAATGCGGGAAGAGAGGTCATGTAAATAACATTTGTCACAAAAGACGCGGAATATGTTTTAACGGTCTAAAATGGGGACACTTAGATCGAAATTGTCCAAATAAACAGACTCTAAACCCATCCGGAACAGTGGGACTAATGAAAGGAAGCAATAGGAAACCAGATGAGATCAATACCAACACCAGAATAAAGCCAGCGAATGACACAAGTGGCAAATCAAGCTTCAAACCAGGAAAAAACATAACAACTAGAAAGCATAATAACCTATTAGACATGACGAAACAAGTTACTAGAGCCACAAATAGCAAAGAGACAGGATCAAAATATTATAGTAATCAGGCGAGACAGAAACGAGAATATAACGAAATCCAAGATGCTAGATTGAATTACTGGAAACAGATGGAAACAATAATCAAAATAACTAAAGAAATAATGCCGAAATGGACCAGAAACAAGAATACCACCGAGATATTAGAAGGAGTAACAAAGATAATCACGAACTACGCAAAAGGCTCAAAGTCAACAGCAGAAATCAGCATCTTAAAGAAAAGAATGCCAATATTATTCACAATAATGGACATAGCGGGTAATACACCACTACATCATGCCATAGAAAGCGAAAACGAAGAACGAACGATGGAAATTATCGAGGCAATGAACCGATGTGGACAACAAACAAATATCAGAAATGAGAAAGGACAAACACCCATGATGATTGCATTTTCAAGAGATATGTCAACGAAAATTCTGAGGGAGTTATTAAAAACAGGATCAACTCTAAATGAGAAGGACAATAAAGGAAAAACGATGTTAAATTATATTATGATGTCGCGAGAAGCAAGTGCAATAGAGTTCTTTACGATAAATGCAATTCACGAAGATATCGAAATATTAGGACAAAATTTAAACCCACTCCTTGGAGCAATCGAGAGGGGATACGATCAAGCAGCAGCAAAACTGATCAATTGGAGAAAAAGAAAATCTGATAACGAAATCATAGACGTAAACAAATTCGAAAGCAATGAAAATATATTACTAAAAAGAGCAATAAATTCCGAGTATGCATTACCAAAGACGATAAAAGCTTTGTTAAAGAGAGGAGAAATAAAATTCACGGACAATAAAAGAGAGCCTGAGAGAAAAGGGTCCAGAAGAGAAGAATTAGAAACCTTGGTGGGAGAATGGCACTGGATACAACGAAAATCTAGCGATAGAAAACAAGAAATTGACGACATTAGAAATGGAAGAAAAATGATAATCAAGATGTATGAAGATATAATCAAAGAAATAAATGTAGAGGACAAAAGAATTGAGAAGGATCGATGTAATAAAGACCAGGACAAAAAGGACGATGAAGACAAAGACAGGAAAAAAGAAGATGATAACGAAGAGGGAGAAAACCGAGATAGTAATAAAAAGCAAAATTCGGTACCATACAAGGAAATATGACAACCACCGTCACTAACAGCACCACTCAAGTGGCCAAGCGAGTTCGATATATATCGAGTAACAGACGAGAGATGCGAAGGGACACGCACTTTGCGCGTAGACCCTTTGGGGACGATGAAGTAATAAATAGTCAGGAGTGTGTATATAATGTATATAATAGATATGTTTATATAGTAATGTATAAAAGTAGTATATAAATATTATAGTCGAGGAGCGAAAACAAATTAAAAATCAGACGATATGACAAAGAATAAAGCGGAATGAGAAAGACAAGTGATGCGATAATACGTTAAAATGGAGAAACGAATCAAATGGAAGCCAATCAAATATATCAAGCAGTAAAGTTTAGTTGTAGCGACGATGGCCAACATCCGAAAACTTAAATGTACAAACAGAGATAGACGAGTTTAAACCAAGGATCAGATCAGGATCAGAAATTAAAATAAACCGATTAAGAGGTACCGAAGCCATCAAGGAAATCAGAGACAAGAGTAGACTTGGAAAGCAAATTAAAACTTGGAAAATTCAATACAATCAGATGAAAGACGAAAATGAGAAACAACGATAACAAAGATAAAGCAGAAAAATAGTAAGGAAATTACCAACACAAAACGGAAGCAATAAAGAAATGAATGAAATATTAAGTCAGTCAATGAAAAAGACGATGAAAAATAATTTGACGAAAAACTTAATCAAGTAATAAGAAACTGATGAATAACAACAAAGGGTAGATAACTGAGAAACAAAATTTGTGGTCATTGAGTAAACGGACAAACGAAAAGGACAATGAATTAGAACCAGTGAAGCTCAATATACAAAACTAAATGAATATGAAAAGGGAAGGAAGAGACTAAAAATTAAAGCAAGGAATAGAGCAAGAATAACAACCAACCGCGACCAAACGAGACAAAAAATGAATATCACGAAATAGTAATTCCAAACAAGACTGAAGTTCAACACCGGATATGAATAAAAAACAACTCAACAATCAAAAATCAGATAACAAGAAAGACAAATCGAATCAATAAAGAGAGATTACAGAAGACAATGCGAAGAAACGACAAAAAAATGATGATGTTGATCGACAAAATGCACTTAATCAAAATGGAGTACCGAAAGAATCTTACAAATTGTAGTAAAGGCAAACAAATAAGATAAGCGATGTAAAAATAAAGTTAATATCAATCACAGAAATGAGAAACCAGATATGATAATAAAAGCAACAGAGATAAAGAAGGAAGAGAAACATAAAGTCAAACAACTACCTAAAATCAAGTGAAGTTAAAACAAGTCCTATTAAAGTAGCTCGAAATTTGTTGTAAATAGTCAAGCAATGGTAAATAATCATCACAAACCCATAATTGTTATAAAAACAAGGAAAGCGAAAGCAGCATAATATTGGCGATAAGAAGGAAGATAGCAGTGATAAGCCCATATATACAACCTAGTATTCCTTAGAACGATGTCGAAAAACCCCAATCAATCAAACAATGAAACATGACCTGAAGCAAAAATGCCGAAATATGCAGAAACCCAAAGAATACCAATTACCGACGGATCAATTTCTAATATACCCAATGCCCAAAAGATTAAAACAAGAAAACCGTTCAAACCCTCAGAACTCGAGAAAATCAAATCCAAAAGTCAATAGAAAAGGAAACACCCATCAAGGAAATCATATTCAAATAATCACAGATGTTCTTTAGAAACCCTACAAAATAACAGAAAAGAACCGAAAATCGAGAACAAATAGCCCTAATCGATAACTAAAAAGACGAAACCCAAACCAACCTCAAAGAATCATGAATAATCCCGAACCGATCAATTATCATTAAACAATCGAGACGAGATAATATGATAACGAGTCATCTATCGACAGAACCCAGTTGAACTTTACCCAGTTCCAAGATGCTAAAAAGTCAACAACCAAAAGCAAGAATATCTATTCACAACCCCAAATACACCATCAAAAATGGAGTCTTGAACGAAACATCCTTACTATTCTGTTATCTGAGATTCACTACGCATGCCAATCTTCTAAACAATCGGCATCTATTCAGTCCTATATCAAATAAAGTCAATTCTTCAGACTAAACAAAATCTCAAAGCCAAATCTCACAACAGATACCAAATCGTCAAAAATCAGAACCTGTTATAGAAACAAATCAATCAGAAACCAAAGAATACCAAGACATTTGCGAGATGAACATCTAAGTGACAGAATATTGAACTCATGATTAACAATGAACAAATGATTGTTAGACAATTAACTATTCTTTATGTGTGATCATAACCGGACTGTATGTCCTCTTTCACTTCATCTTGTAATCCATATATTGATGTATACTGTATGATTATTTTTATGCATGTGGATTTTGAGGTCACGACCCTGTAGCTCGTAGACCCAATTGAATGTAAAATGTAAACTCTGTATAGTTCATAGCTTAAATCTTTTAGAAATTGCGGGTCGCAATTTTACGGGCCCCGGAGTGTTTTATGTTGGGCCAGAACACAAACGGCCTTGAAAATTGTTTAAATGCATCAGTAATACAGCACAAAAACCCAGCACCAAGATAACTTAAAATACAATATATAACATCAACTAAACACTTTAAAATATGAGAGAACATAAATAAATATAAAATCAAAAAACATAAAAGTAAAATAAAATAAATACAAAATGCATCAAGAACCGCACAAAATTTACATAAAAAATAACATAATAACAAGAAAATTCGACCGTAAAATGACCATTTATATAAAAGTAAAAATTATTGAATTAAATGAATAAAAATAAAATATTTTTGGTTGAATAAATTTAATTAAAAATGTTAAAAATAAATTACCAATTTAAATTAAGAAATTAATAAAAATTTAATTTAGATAACACAAATAATTTCAAGGTCAAATTTGTTTAATCGCAATAAAAATAACACGCAAGGTTAAGGTCAAATTATAGGTATATATACTGATGTGTTTTGACAAATTTTTAATCTTACGTTTCAGTTTTGTGTTTTGGTCTTAGGTGTACAATATTATCTGTAAGCGCATGAGTGAATATCAAATTATGTATTGATGACTAATGATATGAATCGAAGATATTATATGAACTTATTGACTGATAATGCTATGAATTGAAAATGTTATGAATTATGATATTGCAAATTACCAACATATGCTGACGATTTTATGAATAAATATTTTATTGCATCGAAGCTTCTACCCAAATGGAATGGTAACATTTATTTATTTCCTTTTTCCTGGCCCACAGCCACACAACATGCAAGCTATTAAACTAAAACATAATTACCAAGCTGTGTAAGTGCGGTTCCTCCGCCTATAGCTTGTGTCCGTGAGGGTTCCGGCGTGCGTAACGCAGGAACTCGAACGTCAAATCATTGAACCTAAATAGCGAAAGAGAGTAGCTTGAGAGTGGGTCTTTTGGCTCCACTTTCTTGCACTTAATTTCGATAAAATCGACATAAAATTTTAAACAACAATCGGCTCAAAATCACTAACAACGAGTAGTCCAGTGGGCACTCATTAACTATAATATGAACATAAATAGATCATAAGGACAAAGAGAGGGAAAGGGTAGCGGGGAAAATAGCGAAATCGTTGCAACAGTTAAAATGAATAGCCATCGGAAAAAGATTAATCCGAACGACCAAAATTACGAAAAATAATGTTTTAAATAATATATAGTAATTGAATCAATTATGTTGAATTAAGACGGAAAATATGGGCAGAACGCTGCGCAAATTTTTGGAAATAGTTAAAACATTTATCGTAAAACTGTAAAATAAGGGCGGAATGCTGCTCAAATTTTCCGATTTAATTAGAATACTTACCGAAAATAGTAAAGTAAAAGTAGAATGTTGTTTAATTGTTGGTATAATATTAGTATAAAACTGGAAAATAAGGGCGATACGCTGCTCAAATTTTCCGAATCAATTAAAATAATTATCAAAAATAGCAAAGTAAAAGTAGAATACTGCTCAATAATTGATAGGATAACTGGATAAAACTGAAAAATAAGGGAGGAACGCTGCCCAATTTTTTCGAATTAATGAAAATACTTTATCGAAAACTGTAGAATAAGGACGGAGTAAGGCTAAATTTTTATATAAGTAAAATATTTTTATAAAGCTGAGGAATAAGGACGAATCCCTACACAAAATTTGATAATAAAAATAATAATAATAATAATAATAATAATAATAATAATAATAATAATAATAATAATAATAATAATAATAATAATAATAATAATAATATTAATAATAATAATCATAATAATAATTATAATTATAATAATAGTAGTAATGATAATGATGGTAATAATAATAAATATAATAGGAATGGTAACAATAAGGATAATAATAGCAATAGCAGTAATAATGGATTAGGTAATACATATAATAGTATAAATGATAAGGCTAGCAAGAATAATGGGAACTTTGTAGTTGTAATAGAAATAAGGGTAAGAGAGATACTGTATGGATATTTAACATAACGAAAGGTTTACAGGCCATAAACAAATCATCAATACGGATAACGATATGAGAGACTATGGGAATGGACATAATGTTAGATGATATAGCGGTATAGGTTAACAATTGGAGGAGATAGGAAAATAATGGGACCTAAAAATTGAAAAGCGAGCATAGGCCTTCTATCGGCAGCTCGTTGGACCCATGGATCGTTCGGTCAATTATAGCATTAGCAATAGCGCTCACTTTTTGCGGACGATCCACCCACTCGAACACAGTTCCAACGTTGCTTAGCAACGGGTGCCGAGTGGTAAGCGAAAGAATATTTGTATGGGGTTGTCTGGGTAACAACCATATAGTTTCTAAATATCAAAACCCAGAAACCCACCACTTGTCCAACACTGCTTTAATCCATAATATTTTGTATGATTCAAATTTTTCAGAAATTTTAATTTTATTTTCAAAATTATAAAATTTTCTAGAACTATTTTGATAAAATTTTTCATAAAAATTTGTTAGTGAATTTCCTTTTATTAAAATAGATTTTTTAGTAAATCTTTGATTTATCTGGGCAATATCAGCTGAACGGGGGTATTTACTCACAACAGTAGGTAATTAAATTTCTTGTTCTGTTTCTGTTGAGTTACCACTATGGGGAAAACCGTTAGTCAAGAGTCTGAAACTTTGTTTTACTCAAACACAACAATGTGAATTTAAATAAATGATTTTTGGTTTTAAAAAATATATTTTTTACTATTACGTCATGATAAAATTGTATTGATTAATATAAAATCAACTTATATAATTTAAAGAAATAAAATTAGATTCTTAATATGTAAACAGTTTTTATTAAAGACACTTTTATTCCAAAAATAAAAATTTGTTTTAAAAACATTTATAATGCATTCTATATAATTTGAATTTTAAGTTTTATAATATATTTTATTTTAACCTTATGTCGTCATTTATTTTAACGAGACTATCTAATTTTTTTATTAAAAAAAGATTATTTTCAAGCAATTATTTTTCTAAATCTATGCAATATAAAGAAAAACGAATTATAGGGTATGTGATACTAAGAAAATTGTATTTTATTATGTAATATTTAGGTATTCAAAGAATCAAATGTTTAATGTTGTTTCAAAAGTTGAAGAATATTATCAATTCGTGCCTTATTGCAAAAAGTCTTTGATAATAAGCCAATTAGGAAATACATTCAAAGCAGATTTAATTGTCGGATTTCCACCTTTGAATGTTTCATACGTATCTAATGTCACATATATTGAACCAAATATGGTCCAAGTAACATTTTACAGTATTTTTAAATTCTACACCCCTATTTTTAGTCCATAGGTTCTGGAAGCTCGGTTTTCAACGAACTGATAACAACGTGGCATTTTCGTAATGGTCTGCCAGAAATACCAAATTCCAGCATTCTTGAATTCTCTGTAATATTCTATGAATTTCGAATTAAATTTAATCAGAATTCAGATTGCCTTCGAATTTAAATCTTATCTTTACTCCAGAGTTGCAAAATTGTTTTTTGATCACATTGTCGAAACGATGGTGGAAGCCTTTCTCAATCGGTCAGAATTCAAATATGGTCCCAGCAGCATTCCGAAACAATCTCCAATGATTTTGTCTTATTCTAGATGAATCAATTTTTTGTTTCACAACTGTCTTTCATATTTGAACGAATAAATTTTTTGGCTTCTTTTTAATTAATTTGCGGGTTACTATAGCAACTCGGTTGTCAACGGCAACCGCGAGACCTAATTTTATTGCTTAACTGGGAAATATTTTTCAAATATATGAATTATCGATTTGAATCTGGGAAACTTTATTATTAATAAATAACTGAAAACTTTAGTAAGACTGTTAATTGCTGGTTAACTTTTTCTTTGATCACATAAATTTCATTTAAGGCCGTTTCTGCTCGAATAAATGAGATGGCTGAAAACATTTTTATTTATCGCTAAATTAAACGAGCGAGTCAGTTTGACTTATTTGCGATTTTATTCCAAATCAGATGGAAATGTATTTATAAAAATATTTCAGAAACAATATAATTTAAATTAATTTTTTTTTAATTTAATAAATAAAATTTTTGATTGCCTGAAATAAATTGAAAAGGAATATATGGATAAAGAATTTTTCAGAATTAATTATATAACAAAATGCAAAAGAGATTTCTAAAATATTAAATTTTTGTCTGGCGAAAACAGAAGATTTTCGTGATTTGTTTTGTTAAGACGATAATACATTCACACACAGGTACAGATAGTAAAGACTTATGAGAACCATACCCCGTGGATGTTTGGTTTGAAAAAAAATTGGGACCCCCCTAAAAATATTTTTTCTCAAGCCAAGTATCCCTGAAATTTTTTTTCTAGGGGCTTTAAATTTTTTTTTGTTTAACATATGATTTTTTTAAAATTATTTGTTTTAATGAAGTAAATTATTTTTTAATTTAATTTTTTGTTTAAATTTTTAAATTCACGATAAAAAAGTATATTTTTTCTCGGTTTAAAAGACTAAAAATAAAAATTGGCTTAAATCGCCTACGATTGGTAGTAGGATAAAATAAGCAATGGATAAATAAAACCAACAATGCAGTTTAAAAAACAATGAAATAATTAATAGAATATCTGCCAAAATCATGTCAAGACATGCATACACTAAACATTCGACGTTTTGATGGATGAGGATCAAAAGAAGCAGAAGAATGGATCAGAGATATAGAAGAATGGCTGTTGACAAATAAACAGCTATTGACAAGCACATTCGATGTGTTATTAGTGGCATAAACAAAGACATTGTGGGGTAACGTCAGAGAATCAGAAATAACAGATGTCAAAGCCAAAACGTTGTTTTTAAATACGTTTACAATAAAGAAATCAATGACTGACAAAATAAAAGAATTGGCAGATTTAGAGTAAGAAAATTATGAAAGATTTGTAGCGTTTGTAATTCGAGTAAGAAAGTTCTGAATACAAGGTTAAAAGAAAAAGACATTGTTTAGGATCTAATTACAAATAAAACACGCGATAAAGACTAGTGGAAATATTACTGACAAAGCCAGAAACAAAAATTGAAGAAACGAGAGCACTGGCAAAGATTTTTGAAAGTAATAAAGATGGAAGCAATAAAACAGAACATGTCATAGTTATTGGTCAAAGAACATATGCAAACGTGACTGAGAGAGTGAAGATGAGACCCCAGAAGAATACTCAACAAATCAGATCCACGCCAACACAATGAAGATTATCAGAAAAACCATTTAATTACAATGAACCAAGAAAAGACGAATATTCTAGACGCGAATCAGTACGACTTGAGGAAGAATATCATGATCGTTGAGAATTTTAATTGGATTTGAAAGAAAGCTGCCAACAGTTTCTATGAAGAACAATGCAAAAAGATTATATAACGAAATTAGAGAACTTTCACATTCACCGGTTCCAAAATTAACAGTGGTTTATTGATTTTGCTTGGTGAAAAAAAATTATTAAAATTACAGCAGTTGTTGTAAAAGAGATTTATAGATGGTATTGATACAATGGAAGAGTTTGGAATAATATAACTACATTTATAAAAAAAATTCACATTGATAAAGAAAGAATAAACAAAGATCTGATGGCGTTGACAGGTGAGAAGAACAAAGACATTGAAGAAATGATCAGGAAATACGGTGGAATTTTCATGGCATCAAAAATTGATTTTGGATTTAGTAATTTAGTAAGACACGATATGCGGACGTCAGGAGATCCAATAATGCAACGTCTACGGCGTCAACCAATGTACACGGAAGAAAGAATTGAAAACCTGATAAAAGAAATAATAAAGTAATTCGGCGATGTAAGAGTTCTTGGAATGCTACGTTAGTGATAGTAGAAAAGAAAGATGGATATATCAGAATGTGTGTAGACTATCGTGGATTGAATGCTATAACAGGAAAGGAATCTTTTCTGATGCCTAATACCAAATTGTTACTAAACTGTCTCGTGAATGCAAAAATATTCTCGTCAATTGATTAAGGTCAAACGTATTACAAAGTAGAAATGGCTCCAGATATTCAAAAAATGACTGCATTTAGTACAAGAAAAAGACAATTCTGCTTCAATAGGCTACCGTTTGAATTCTCAACCACTCCTGAGACTTTTCAATATGCACACAGTATTGGAAGGAATGCTATTCAAAGGAGTAGTTGTTTACTTAGATGATATTTTGATAAATGGGAAAAGCAAAAAAGATCATAATGAGCTGCTAGATGAAATATTTAAAAGAATTCAAATGGCAAACTGCATAACAGGCACAAAGATGATATGCAGCACGAAGGTCAATACAAAATCGTAAGGATTATCGCTCTGCATCAAGTCGAATTTCATTCAAAGACGGAATGAAAGAAACAAGAATCTAATAAATGAAGAAGTGAAGGAAATTTTAAGAAGGGAAGAGTTAACATATATAAATTATTTTGTGTTTAAGTAATTGGTTATTTAGCACTTTTATGAAATAAATTTTGATAAAATTTAATTCTTTTAAAAATGAGTTGGATATAATTATAACCTATAGTGTGTATTGAGTTTCGAAACTTGTAAATTAGTTAAATTAAAAGCGAATGAAAATTAGAAACAACAAAATAATTTTAACTTTGGAAATGTTTAATTAATTTATATTTACAAATTTATAAAATTGTATCCACAAATATAGAAGTACTTACTATTAGTCGTGTTGGGCCAAGATCGAGTTTGTTTAAATGAATCGGAAATAGCATGCAAACACAACAATGCAGATTTAAAATCAGACCTATTAACACCAAGTAAAGCACCATAAAATATGAGGAAGAATATAGTTAAATATAAAATCGAAAAAACATAAAATTACATACAAATGCATCAATAACAGCATGAAATTAACATAGAAACAACACGAGAACATGAGAATTTGACCGAAAATAGATTAACTTATAAACCAGCGTTTTAACGAAAAAAACTCGTAAAAATAAAATATTTCTAATTAGAAATATTCAATTAAAAAATAATAAAAATAAATTATCTATTTAATTCAAGAAAAAAAATAAAATTAGAAGTAGATATTACATATAAATTCAAGGTCAAATTTTGTTTATCTCACTAAAAATAACACGCAAGGTTAGGGTCAAAGAATAGTAATATATACCGATTCATTTTTGCTTAATTTTATTCACTTTCTCCTGGTGAAAAACTATTACCGTTTTTCATTAGCAAAATACGATTATTCTTGAACAGAAGCGCTTTTGTGTGATACAGGAAGCTTGTATAAGAGAAATTTTCTTTATAGAATCAACTTTGTACAAGGACTCACGTTAAACATAGTGAGAAATTATTGCTGAATGATTATGATTATAAATGTAACCATTGTTGATGATGAATTATGAATATGCTTATGACTTTAATTATTACCAATGATGAATTATATTTATTTAAGCAGGTATATTATTCTAGTATATTATAACTAAAACCATGTCAAAAATTTTTCCGGCCACAGCCAATACACGATACAAGAAAGAAAATATATACAATTAATGGATCCGTATAAGTGCAGTTCATCTGTAACGGAACTTTGACCGTGAGGGTTCGCCAGTGGCAAACGGCGAATCTAAACGTAAAATGATGTCTTATAGTGGTGGAGGGAGATCGTGAAACAGGTCTTTTGCCTTGCTCTCCATTCACCGAAAGCCAGAAAAATCGACCTAAACTGAATCACACCTACGGCTAAAATACAAAACATCAGGTAGTCCAGTGGGCACTCTTAAATATAATATGAATTCAATCAATACCCTAAGGTCAAGTAAAGTTACGGGAAGTGAGGAATAACTTAAATTGTTGCAACGAAATTCTCTCATCTAAAAAATAATTAAAATTGAATGTTAAAAAATTGGGAGAACTAGAATCACGCTTTCCTTAAAGAAATGAATTAGATTTAAAGCTAGAATATAGTGACCCGATAAATTCCAATTTAAAATCAGAAAAGCTCACAACTTGGATGGGCGCAAACCAGCAATTTATTTCAAATATAAGGGTCAATTTGAAAGGATACTGATTTTAAAGTCTATCCATTAATAAACTAAAGTGGAAATTTGACAACTCAAATGACTCCTATTAACCCTTTCTAAGGCAAAGGAAACTAAAAGTGATGTAAAACTCAAAGTTTATTGATAACAATTATATAGTTACAAATGATCAAATAAAATTCAATGATTCAAATACTATAAATTTGTTCTCTTGTGGCTCAATATATGTCAGTAGTTGTACCAAAAGTAAAAATGATTACCGACAGCGTTACACTTAGATATTTTTATTAGTTTAAAATGGTGTACAGTATGTTGCCAACACCTTAGAAAGGGTTCAGGTTACTGAAATTCTTATTTTTATTCATTAACAATATTCAAAAGATTTAAAAGATTGTCCAAACTCTTTATTATTTAAACACACTTGTTAAATAAAACTTGGAGAATTTTAATTATGCATTTTCATATTCTGAGCAATGTCAATATACAGCAATCATACACATATTATTTAGTATATAACATTATAAAATTAATATACATATTTATCATAAATATAAATTAATTATTAGATTTATCTCAAACCCCCTTCAATAAAACATTTTTTACACATAGTTTTAAATTCTCTTAACCACTCGACATTTCTTGTAACATCTCTTTCATTTCTCATTTTTATGACGCAGCTTCTATCATGTCTCTTATTGATGATTGTTTCTGGACCCTCATATCTGTCGCCTTCTTTTGTATGTATGTCTTTCCTTACCAAAACCTTATCTTCAAAATCGAATTCTCGATTTGTTCGTGCTTCATTTTTGTAAATAATTTTGTTTTCATTAGTTTTCATCTCTTGATTTTTGATTTGTCTTTCCTCTTTTAGTATTTCCATATATTCATTTGGGTTCATATTATCATTCCCGACAAGTGTCCATTCTCTAAATAATTTTTTACCATACACAATTTCAGTTGGGCTAAACCCTACTGTACTCTGCTTAGTAGAATTTAATGAAAACTCTACTTTAGGAAGTAAGTCAGTCCAATTTCTATATACATTGTCTTTCATAGATATCTGAATTGCATCTCTAATCGTCCTAAATTGTCGTTCAATCATTCCATTTGCCGAGTGATGATTTGAACTCGAATATTCTATTTTCATTTTATGTTTTACTGCCAGTGATTTTATTAGATTGGATTCAAATGATTTGCCTCTATCATACTGTATTAATATTGGCGCACTAAATCATAAAATCCAATTATTTAGTAATATATTTGCAGTCGTATTTTCATCTTGTGTTGACACTGCATTTAACGAAATATATCTACTGAACAAATCCATAATCGCTAATATATATTTCTTGATTGTAGTTTTAAATGAACCACAAAAATCAATTAGTATTGTTTCAAATAACGCTGGGATTTTATGCTTCATTATCGTCTCTTTGGTGCGTGTTGTGATTGTCTTTCTCCTTTGGCAATTTTCACAACTCTGTATTACTTTTTCAATTTCTTTATTCTTATTTCTCATATCAAAATTAGAAAATATATTATTATTAACTTTCTTTACTCCTGCATGACATCATTTCTGATGTGTATAATTTATAAATTCTACTTTGTTTTCCTTTGGAATCCAGATTTTATTGTTTTTTTGTTTTAACTACTTCAACTACTATTTTGAAATCTTTCTTTTCTTTATTTCCGATTTGGTTCTTTATTTCATTAATCTCTGCTGAATTTTCTTGCCATTTCTTGCCATTATTCCCCATCATCAATGCCAATATTCTTGTTTTCAACCTCCCTTTCTTTGGATCTTCATGTATTGTCTGGCATTGAAAACACGTATCGCAATCCTTTCGAGACATTGCGTTGGCATTTGCATGTAGTTCACTTTTTTAGAATTCCAGTTTCATATCCAAACTGCTTAAGCTATTAATCCAATTTTGAAATTGTGGTGTTATAGGTTTTTATAGTCTTTAACATAAACGTAATTGCTTTATGATCTGTTCGAAGACGGAACCTTGTCTCAATGTAAAAAAACAAATTGCAAGTAACTCCTTTCTTGTAATACAGTATCCCAACTCATGAGCATTCATTGCTTGGGAACCATATGCAATTACCTTTTCATTGCCATTTTTATCTTCTTGGGATAATACTATTCCAATCCGATCAAAACTGGCATCAGTATCCAATATAAATTCTTTGGAGAAATCTGGGTACCCTAAGATTGGTGCTTTCATTAATTTTTCTTTAAGACTCTGAAATGCTGACTCACAAATATCAGTCCATATTAATTTGTTACTGTTATTTCCACAAAGTATTTACAATGGTTTTGCGTATTCTGTGAAATTTTTAATAAAACGCCGTTATTAGTTTTTCAGACCCAAAACTTCGTAGCTTTTTTATACATTTTGGTCTTTCATATTCTTTTATTGCCTCTATTTTATTATCATTTGTTCGAATGCTATCTTTATTTATAATATGCTCCAGGAACTTTGTTTCTTCTCTTTACTTAATTTTAATCCTGCTTCTTTAATTCTTTCAAATACGTTTATTATTCTTTTTAAATGCTCTTCTTTACTTCGAGAAAAAATAAATATATTATCTTAATAAACTACAGCTTCCTTCCAATTTAGAGTGCCTAATACTTTATTCATCAGCTTTTTAAACGTTGCTAGAGCAGCAGCAATTCCAAAAGCCATTCTCTTGAAGCAATATTTTTCATTCTTTGTCGCAAACGCTGTTTTTAATTTAGACTCTTCCTCTAATTCTACTTGATAATATGCATTACCTAAATCTAGTGTCGTAAAATATTTGGAATCATTCAAAATATCCATCATTTCATTAGTACTGGGTATCGGAAATATTGGTCTATGAGCTACGAAATTGAGAGCTCTTAAATCCAAACAAATTCAAATATCATCTTTTCATTTTTTCTTAACACAAACTAAAGGTGAATTCCATGGCGACTCAAATTTTTCTATAATTCCATTCCTTTCGATTTCTATGATATTTTCATCAATTTTACTTATTAAATGCACTGATTGTCGTCTTGGATTAATTGCTATAATTTCGTGTTTTATTTCCCACCCCTATAGTCATAACTAATAAAATTCATCTTCCTACCTAATTCATAAATTTCGGATTGCATTTTAAATAGAGTATTTTCTCGTGGGTTGGTGACTGAAGGTGTAAGTATTGCTATACAATTTATATATATTTTCAAGTTATCTATCTTATCAGTATTATATATTATATAATATATTACAATTATTAGTATATTTTAAATAAAAATCAAATAAATTAAAATCATCCATGCAATCACAATCATTCAACTCCATACAATCATCGCTCAAAATATTACTGACATTCAATGGATTGCCCCAATCTCTTCTCCTAATAATGGGACGTATTCGTTTGGGTCTTCATCTTTGATCGACTGATCGAAATCTTCTCCAACTGCTGCTAAATATCTGTTATTCGGATATCTAATCTTTTGATTCATCTCGTAGCATTGATATTTGAAATGACCATTTTTTTCAATGGTTGCAAGTAACATTTGGACAATTAGCTCAAATATGTCCTGTCTCTCTACATGCCCAACATCTTTTTGGCTGGTTAGTTGCTCCTTGGATTCTTCTATTTTGAAATTTATTTTGATTTTGTGAATAATTTTGCTGCTTATAATATCTATAACCTGATCTTCCACTTTCTTTTCTCGTATTGTGGTTATACAATACTCGAAATCTTCTATTATAATTTGAACGTCTAAGATTGAAACCGTTATTGTATTGGTTATTCTGTGATCTATTTTGGTCCCAGTATTGATTCTGTCCCATTGTTGCGCCTTTTGCATAACTTTTTAATTGATTTTTATATTGAATAGCGGTGATTTTTTCTGTTTCTATTTCTCGTTTTACTTCATCATATTTAATAATTCTTTCTTTGACTTTATCAACAGTTTTTAAATCTAGCATTTTGATATATTTTTTAACATCTGAATCTTCTAGTGCATTTTGAATAAAAAATATCTTTAGATCTTCTTCATTTAAATTATGCTTCAGAATATTCTCGACATGACTTTTTTATTTTTCTGAAAAAACGGCTCAAATATACATGGTTTGAGCCGAAGCGAGTAAAGAAGATTTACCAAAATCTGGATGCCACTTGGGCCACCCTGAAAGAAGCGAATCAGATAAACCAGGCTCAGAAAACGCAAATCCGAGCCTTGGAGGTTGCGCTGTTGGCCGTTCAGGAGGGAAATGCTGTCACGTATTCCCTGGTCTTTACATCGACACAATTGGCCTTTAGAGAGAGGGTATAGACAAACCCAACCAAAAGAAGCATATACCGGGAAAGGCCAAACGAGCTCGACTTCGAGTGATGCAAGCTGAACTGAAACTGCTATTTCTGAAAAGAATTAAAAAATTTTCAAAAAATCTTTTTACAAATTTCAGGAGAACCCTAAAAGTGAGGAGGTTTTTACTACATTTGAATTTTTATTTTTTGTCATATTTTAATTTTTATTATGTAAAGGATTATAAAACGAAATTCTGTAGGGTATTTAGGAAATGAATTCATGAAAATTTGATGCCACAACTATGTAGACCTTTGAGGGTCAAATGTTTAAAGTTTTTTTTTGAAATAACATTTTTCGTTGAATTATTTTAGTCAAATTTTTAATAAATCCCTATTCAAAAAATATTTCCTCATATCGACCAAGTCTCATGGTACTTGGCCAATGACCAAGTTTTCATCATTGTAGTAAAGTTTATATTGGATTATTGATAATAATCATTTCTTGCATTTGATATTATTATTATTGTTATGATTAAATGTTGTCGTTAATTCCATAAATTACCAACTCTCTATTATCTAAAAAATTTTGAAAGCCAAACGATGTAAATTAAAAAGTTTATTTTATTTATTATTATTTTTATTAATTGCTAATCATATGATCACATGCACACAAGTTATCAAAATTAAATTTTCACCAACTAGTTTAAAGCTAGTACTTCGGTGTGGGAGGTACCCGTAGTGAATGTTAGTTCGCCGGGTCAGATCTCCTCTCCAAGAACCTCAACTTCAGACTCTCTGTAGAGAGCGAAGGATCATGAGGAAGATTTAAATAACATAAAAAGAATGAAGAATATACAAAAAAAATAAAAAATTAATAAAATTTGATATCTTCAATTGAAAGGAAATGAAAATAAAATGAGAAATGAAAATTTACAAAACAACTACTGATTCTGAAACTGTGTCGAGCAATCATAATAATTATTTTTGTTGCTTTTAATAATATATTGATAAATTTTATATAATTATTTTCATACTATTTTCGGCTTAATTTCAGGAAATCTTTGAATATAAACTTATTATTAAGTCAATTATCGTGTTGGTAAATGAATACCTTTCATATATATTTTCAGGCGAACTTTCATGTCCATTAGGTATTCGCATTAAAAAATTCTGATATGAATAAATTTCATTAAATCCCTATGAAAATTAATTATCATCGAGTCAACTACTTACTTTCATTGCACCCAGGAAAAACAAAAAAAATAAGGGATACCAAATATTTATTTAGTACATTTAAGAAATCAAGTATACAAAAGAAAATCATTAATTAAATTAAATTAGTCAATCTACTTTTTATATATATATAATATTAATCATAATTCTTGTTTCTGTTATTTCACCGGAGAAGGCGATCTGAGAGATAGTGGCCGATACTGCCACGAGAGCGAAGAGATAAATAAATCCGATGAGTAAATGGGACAATTTTGCGGATCTACTACGAATATTAGACAAAGATTGTTGAGCAGAATCGATTACAAAATATTTTTCTTTAGATTAAATAAAACTTTGTATTAAATTTCAAATTGATTTTATAAAAAAATTTTTTGCTGGATTAATTCCAAAATAAGAAAATGTTTTAATTTCTCCTACTGTTTTAAGCATTGAAATCGGCTCTTAATACAGTATAATAATATTAATAAATAAAATATTAACCTTACAGGTCGTCCACGACCCTGCCACAAAGATTTCCAACCACATGGAGATGGATTTTTGGCAGAAATGGGAATAATCAAGAGGAAGTCTCAAAATATTGGGAAATTTGTGTGAAATCTTGATCCTAAAAAATTATAAATAAATCGATAATAATTAACCTAAATAAATCTTACCTCTCACCGAATAGTGGTGTTAAACTTAAATAATTTTTCTCCCAGATATCTAAAAATAGAAAATAATAAATTCCTCGATTTTAACCAATAGGAATTTAACCGTATTTTAGGATGGTTAAAGGGGTTGGATTCGGAGGTTAAACGGGTTTTTACTGTATTTCTTTTTGGGGTTTAAATTAATTACCGAAGACCTCTCATAGATGGCATCCAACTCCTAACTTTGATGTAACATCTAATAAAAAATAAACTAATAAAAGTGAGAACCTGAAGTTGAAATCAATGAGTCTATTTTTTTATTATTCACAAAAACGATCCTTGAATTATTTTAGTGCAACCCAATCAAACTAAAACGATAGACGCAGAAAAATTCCGATAAGACGTTGCTCATTACCACAACGAGGCCTCGAAACAGAGCCATCGAGCTGAGTCAATGATCCGAAGATGTCGTAGGATAGAGGAGACCTGGATTCGGCCCTAGCAGGCGACAAAATTAAAGCAACAAAATGAATTATTAAAGAACCAACACACAGAGATGATGGCCGAACTAAACCAATTAAAAAGTAGAACTATCAACTCAAGTTTAAAGAAACGATCAGAGCAGAGATCGGGCATCGCCCCAGCACGTTCTCGAGCGTGAATCCAAGCATCACATGGCCCATCACAGACCCCACTCCAATCAGTGCCCAAAACAGTAACGGTCCACAACAAAAATAAAACCACAAAAAATGTCACCCAACCAAAGCGGAAAGAGAAAACTACACAGATTGAAGACCGCTCGTCTACTGGGTTAGATAAAGAAATTTGGACCTTCATCTTCCAACAATCACCAATAATTTGTAGTAATAATTAATAAAATCTTCTGAGATTTGAATCGATGGTCGTTTTGCAATCACTTAAAACATTCGATAAATAGCACCTTTAAAATAAAATAAAGTGATCAAAGGATCGATATTATTTTAATTAAATTAGTGACAGAGGGACCCATAATTAAAATGAGCGTAAATACCTTCTATGGTAGCTCGTGAACCCAAAGGTTTTCTAGAGTATTAGCAGTCATGGCAATATGGCTAACCTTTTACTAAAAACCGATCACTGGAATACAATTCCAACGTCATTTTGACGTCATTTTTTGAGCGCATTTGAAAGTTGCCGCGAAATTCTTATATTCTTTACCCATCAGGTGCCCAGCAGCAGTTCTGATAGCAGAGCTCAGCTTTGGCAGTCTCAAAACCAGTGGTTACATTACCAACGTTGCCTAGTGACGGGTAACCATTGGAAGGTCGAATGGTTGTATGTCAGGGGATCAGAAGTCACGAAAAACACTATATTTTTAATTTTGTTTATTTATTTCTTCATTTTAAACTAGTGCTTTTGATCAATTTAGTTTAAATTAAAGTTTTTTTATTAGTTTAACCTTATTTATATTTAAATATTTACCATTCTTATTGTTTCCTATATCTTCTTATTTTTTATTTTTGACTTATTTACTTGCTGGTATTCATTATGGCCATTGTTTAAATAATATTAACTTCGAATTTTAAACCTATTATTTAATTAGTATAACCGTAATCCATTTAAATTTATTACAATAAGCACAATGTCAGAAGATTTATTCATTCCACCTGGAAGTTATAATCCTATTAATAAAAGAATCTTATATATTGGTGGATTAGCAGATGAAGTCACTGAAGAAATTCTTCAAAATAATTTTATCAAATTCGGTGACATTACTAATATTTCTATTCCAATTGATTATTCAACTCGTGAGTATATTGCTTTATTTAATTTAATACAATAAATATCTTTAGAAAAACATCGTGGTTTTGGTTTTATTGAGTATGAATTAGTTGAAGATGCTGCTGCTGCAATTGATAATATGGTATATTATTAAAATTATATTAATTTTTTTTAAGTTTATCAGAACGATGGAGAATTGTGTGGTAAAACGATTAGAGTCAATATTGCTAGACCGATGAGAATTAAAGAAGGTTGGAGTAAACCAGGTAAACACATACATTTAATCTCGTTATAATTATAAACTATTTGTTATACTAGTTTGGTCTGATGAAAATTGGTTAAAAACTTTCAGTGGAAAAGCTTCCGAAGAGCTTGAAAAAAGTCGAACTGACATGGAAGTAAACTTGTCTTTTTATTACTATAAAGTTGATTTAAAAATTCGAGAATGAAATGAAATCTACCGGACCAAATTCAAGCGAACTTCCTCAAGTTTATTTTGACATTTCAATTCGTAATCAACAAATCGGTCGAATTGTTATCCAACTACGCAAAGATGTAGTGCCTAGAACTTGTGAGAATTTTATCAGTTTATCCACTCACGCTAAAGGTTTCGGGTTCAAGGGTTCGAAATTCCACCGAATTATTCCCGATTTCGTAAGTAATTATTATATTTTACTTTCAATGTAACAGACCCCCCCAAAATCACTCTTTTTGTATTCCTTGGTTCTAATTATCTATTTTCTGTTCATTACTGTGGCCTGTGTCGGTTTAATTTCTTATTAAGTCGTTTTAGCTAACGGAATTGCATTTCATTGTAAATTTATAGTAAAATTATGATTGATTGGAACACAACCGGAAAGGGGGGGTTACTGCTATATTTATGAATAATGAGCTTTTTATTTATTTGGAAAGGGTTTTAATCACGCCAAATCGACTTTATTAAATGCCGGATTGTGATTTGTATTAGAATATTGCAGCATTTTAAAGGTGTGTCCCCATTTCGGTATTGGTTCCAATATCGATAAACGCATTTAAAAATGAATATTAATTCCATTTTCAACAAGTTACCATTCAGAAATACGTATGAGAGTGGAATTAAATGCAAGTCTAAAGCAAAAACCGTATAATTACCGCAGCAAAAAATCAGCCAATAGGAACGCTGGATATCCATTACCAGCTTTATTAGGCGCGCTTTCAATATGATAAATGGAAACTCGAAATTTTGGATTAAGGGAGTTTTGTTGATGTTATTCAGCAAGGTGTAAGATGTAGCCTCCTGGGCTTTTATCGATTTACTTCTCAATATCGATTTTCAGTAACAAGCCGAAAATTTATTAGAAAATTATTAAAACTTCTATTAAATTATTATGCATCAAATCTAGGCCTTAACCCCCCCTCAGTTGCCCTCGGCACCAGGAGTCTCCGTCGCATCGGAAATAAATCAATAAATGCTATAAAATAGCCAGCCGCCTTTAATTTTCAATTTAAATATTACAAATGTTATTTTTAAAGTATTTTTAATATGAATTCTTGCATCTAGGGGTAATTTATTAATTTGTGGTTGTTTTAATTTGTGTTAAATACGGAAAACAAAATATTAATCGATAATCAAAAAAGAGATGAAGATAAAAAATGTTTATGATAAATATTTATTGATTTTTCTGCCATTTGCAACTGGGAACGATTTTTGGACATTTTGCACTCGATTTTTCAATACGGTAACGCTACAGGTGTAACAGCAATGTGTACGATAATCGATATTTTTTGCATCATTTATGATTTGAAAAAATTTATTTATCTTCATCAAGTAACATTTGGGGCGAAAATGTATGGAAATCGGTTAATATCACCTAGATGCACAATTGATTGGAACATTGATTAGGGGCATTTCAACTGAGTGATTTATTTATTCAAAATATCAGAAATTATTGTGGTTAATCATATTCAAACAGGAGAAAACATAATTATTAATATCTTGCACTTTATTCGTATCGGAAATCAATATTTTCCGTTTTTTGTTGCTTTCTGTGAGTATTATAAAAAATTGGCAAGCCTAATCGTGTTATATCCATCATTTGATGACTTATATGGTTTTTCGACTCATTACAACAGATTAGATGATTTCGGATTAAATCGATACAAATACTAGTTTTTAAATTATTATATAAATACGCAATATAAACGCAGATGTTTCTCATCAAATAATCATTAATTATTTTAAATCAATTCAAAAATTAAATGAATCAGATAAATTTATATAATTTTATTATTCTGTTTAATCATTAATTATTTTAAATCAATTCAAAAATTAAATGAATTAGATAGATTATATAAGTATTATTATGTTTATATATTTCATGGATTGCAACTACTAAGTATTTTTTTAAGTTTATTATTATTGAGTTTTATTTAATTTAAAATAATTTGATTTATAAATTTCAATATAATTAATTATTAACTTTTAAATATAAGTTACAATATTATATACAGTTATTTAGACATGATTTTTTCCACGACTGTTCCACATAAACATTGCCATTGAAATATTTTTGTTAAAATTATAATTTTTAAATAAAATTTTGACCAAATTCAAAAAAAAATTTCACCAAAATTACTGTCGATAAAAATCCAATTATCGATCTGGTAATAATAACGAATTTCAGACAATAAAACTTTTATTGATCAATAAACAATTAATTCAAATATGAAACTGGGAATTCACAACCACTTGAGCAATCTCTTTTCAAATTGTGTTTAGCTTTTTCAATTCACGTTTCCTTCTCTTTTCAACTTTCGTTCTTTAGAAATGAAATTCTGTTCGGATTCAAGTTTTTTCTTTTATAGCTTACAATCTAATCGCACTTACCGGTTATATTCTTTTTATTCCTTTTAGTCATCTCCAGTTCTTTTATTACCTCTGACAGCTGTTGAGATATATAATTTTTGAAGACGCCATTTCTCGGCTTATTCATTTCATTTATCTGGAACAAACAGTCATGATATACAAATTTAATTTGGTTTTCCATTTAAAATCCTATAATTTCCCAAAGTTTATTACCGTGACTATTAGTATAAAATCCAAGTCAATAAATCAAGTTTTTAACTCTTAATATAATTTAACAGTTTCAAAAGAAATGCTTAATTAAAATAGATAAATTATGCATTATTCGATCGAGGAATAAAGTCGATTTTCAGATAGCATTGAAATAAAATAATCATATCAATTAAAAATTTAATTTAAAATTTCCCTTGAATTAATAATAATATAAAAGTATTATAATAAACATTTGGGCATTCATTTATCACCATATATAATCTCATTTTTCCTAGATGTGCCAAGGAGGGGATTTTACAATGGGGGATGGAACTGGGGGAAAATCCATCTATGGTATGAAATTTGACGATGAGAATTTCATTTTGAGACACGATGCAGCAGGTGACATATTAATATACAATTGACCTAGCTGCAATCATATATCGAGATTTCAGGTGTTCTTTCGATGGCCAATACCGGGCCGAATACTAATGGATCTCAGTTTTTCATTTGCCTCAATAAAACGCCCTGGCTGGATGGAAAGCATGTCGTTTTTGGGCATGTTGTAGAAGGAATGAATGTGTGCAAGAAGATGGAAGCAGTCGGCTCGAAAAGCGGCACTCCAAATGATCCTGTTGTAATCACTGACTGTGGTCAATTAAAATAAATAAATTGTTGGTTGTTTTCCATGTAAATTTTTCGTTTGACTTTTTGGAATTTTTAATGATTATTTAATTAGAATTTTTAATTGTGATTACGTAACCGTTGTTGATAATGTATAAATCGGTGGTGTCGAAAAGTATTTTCGTTTGAGTCAAAGAATTAGGTTTACAGGATTCAGTGGGCCAAAGATCTACTACTCGATTTTCAGATAGCATTGAAATAAAATTATCATATTGATTAAAAATTTAATTTAAAATCTCCCCTAAATTAATAATAAATAAGTATTATAATAAACATTCAGGAATGCAATAAATAAATTTTTTAACGACTGATTGATGTTGTGCTTTAACGAAATGCATCTACCGTTTAAACGGGAAGCCAATTGCTGGAAACTTACATACGGTACACGTAAGTATAAGAGTATAACATTATTAAATTAAAAAATCAAATAATATTTATCTGTTAAAAGATAACGCCAATAAAAAACCTTTCGTACGATATATTTCGATAGCACAGCTATCATCTTCAGGTACTCAAAACCAACTAAAAATATTATGAATTAACATTTAATTTAAACAAATTATTTTTGATTAATTTAATTTTTTAATAAATAAATATTTTTAAAGATATATATTAAATTAATTTTAAATTTTTTTATACTTATATTCTAATTTTTAAAAATTAATATAATTTAAAATTTTCAATTATTTTAATAATATTAAAAAAACAAACATGATTTAACATACGTAAACTATTTAAAAACATTCGTAGTCACAGCACTCTGCACATTAATCTTTGGATCCAATGACCTTATCAGCAATGCTTCACATATCACTCGTTCCCAATAACTATTAAAACTTCTCAACGAAATTCTAAAATCAGACATTCCTATATCACTTTTACAGCCTCTATTGTGTTCACTAATATTGGTCAAACCCTTCAATCGACAATGCTCTAGAACTCGAGTACAGAGAGGACGGGAAGTCTCTCCAATGTATGTGGCATTACACCCATTACATGTAAATTGATAAACGAGATCAGAACACAGTCCAACCGGAGTTTTTCATTTATTAATAAACATATTGCGTACCTTACACGAATTAGAGACAATCTTATCCTCTAAATTTCCTATCAGTTTACCCAACTTCCTCTTATAATTTGTAAAGCCTTCAGAGTACGGCAATACTAACACATATTTAGGCTCAATTTTTTTATATCCATTTTTACCATCAACCAGATCAACACTCAATTCACACCCATCCGACAAATTACATTCAGGCTTTCCACAACATGGATCCTTAGGATTTTTAATCAATTTATCAACAGTTTCTTTTATCATCAACAATAAAAATGATTTAGAATATCCATTCTTTATCAACAACTCAACCAATTTATCAACACTTTTTACCGAATTAGCAAAAGAAGAAGATAAAGCCCATGAACGATAAATCAATCCTTTCACCATATTTCTCTTATACTTAAATTCACAAAAGCTTTCTGGAGAAGTATAAAGACCAGTATCAGTTGGTTTTCTATAAATCTCTGTCTCATACTGTTTATCTTTGCGTTGAATTAACAAATCCAAAAACGCAATTGATGACTTTCTCTCCGTTTCACATGTGAATACAATGAAAGAATGGATATTCTAAATATGGTAGTCCCCAAAATCACAGGGTGACGCCAAAGCACCACTATAAATCTACTACTCAATTCATCATTTTTAATATTATTTTTATCTTTAGTTACTTTTGAATCTTAATTATCAATTATCTCATCTTCTAATTTATATACATTTAGGCCTTGATTTGCACGATTTCAGATTAACCTATTAGCGCCGAGGCTATGAAAATACTGTTTGGCCAAGACTGAGTTTTGTATAAACGAATCAAAATAATACGCAAACATAACAATAAAGATTTTAAATCAAACTTATAAATATCGAATAAACACCTTAAAATCTGAAAAAGATGTAATTAAATATAAAATCAATAAAACCTGAAAAATAAAAAGTATACAAAAAATCACCAAAAAAGCATCTACATAAAAATAACATAATAACGTGAAAATTTAACCGAAAAAAAGACAATTTATAAAACTAGAAAATCACGAAAATCTATGCAACTTTAGTGATTGAATCGATTATATAATATTGTGTAATATACAGAGAATTGTAGAATTTAATATAAAATAAGATAAGACTTCAGTCGAGGGAATTAATGAACAATATGTATGATCAGAGTTACAAATAAAATAAATCATCAATCTAAATAAGTTTAACTATCAATAATTTATAAACCCTTATCGTAAGTCTTTAACGTGAGTGGTAGTAAACAAATTTAGGGACCAAAGGTGCGATTTCAGTAGGCTAATGATAAGTCGACCCAAATTAGATAGATAACTTCTAACAAAACTAAGGTGTTGGATGCCTCAAACTCAAACTTATGTTAAGTAATTGTAACGAAATGAGTAAGAAAATAGTTGAATAATTTCACCAAAATCCATCGTGGAAATCTAATATTCCCAGGCACTACATAACTTCGATATGATAGATAAATACTACTTATAAGGCAGGATCAATTGGTCAATAACGAGGCCGTTAATGACCAACCCAAATTCTAATTGGAACAATAAAAGATCCCATAGAGTAGTTAAATATTTCAATAAGTGCCCACCGTCTTTAACATCCTATATACCAAGAGTAGAAATACCTACAATCCCTAATCATCTATTATTTAATAGACAATAAATATCCGAATGTTAGGCCAGCACTGGATTTTGTTTGAATGAATTGGAAATAGCACGCAAATATAACATGCAGATTTTAAATCAGACCCATAAACATCAATTCAACAACCTTAAAATATGAGAAAGATACAATAAAAATATAAAATCAAAAACATAAAAGTAAAGATTTAGCACGAAATTAACATAAAAATAACAAGAGAGCATAAAATTAGACCGCAAAATGAATAACTCATAAAAATTAGATGCGAACGCATAAATCGGAATATTTTCAATAAGAAAATATTCTATGAAAAAGTAAAATAAAAAGAATTATTCTTTTTATATAGAAATTGATAAAATAAGAATCAGATATAACAAAATAAAATCAAGGTCGAATTTTGTTTAAACGCATCAAAAAGAACACACAAGCTTAGGGTCACAGAACAGGTATATATATATACCAATTCATTTTCACAGAATTTTAATGCTAACTTTCGGAATCTAACTTTTTGTGAGCAAGATTCAAATTTTCTCGTTGACAACTGAACTATCAGCAATTTTTCCATACTACGTTTCAAGCAATCTCAAGTAAGCTCTACTTGAACTTACATATGGGAAATGATTAATTATGAATGATTGAAATCAGATACGATGTATAAGCTATGTCATGAAATATATATGAATTATTTGAACTAGTATACTGTGTCGAAATTTTTACAGCCCACAGCCGAAACACTACCACAAGTTAGCAAACTTTATATACCTATCGAGATGTGTAAGTGCGGTTCATACACCAATATCTCGTGTCCGTGAAGGATCTGGCGTGCGTAACGCAAAAACCCAAACGTCAATTCATGCCGTTTATAGGGGAAGATGGAAGATAGAGGGGTAGTCTTTTGGCTGCTTCTTCGTCATCCATCTCCCGAAAATTCGTCCTAAAATTCTTACTTATCGGCTCCAAATAGTCCACATCGAGTAGTCCAGTGGGCACTTATAAAATCATAATATCGATATAACTAACCTTAAGACCAAATAAAGGAGGTGAGTGCGGGAAAAGAGCGAAAATTGTTGCAATGTCAAAAAATCAACTAATTAAACGAATAAATTTAAACTGATAATCCAAATTAAGGTATAATTATCTGCCTTGCTATAAATCAAATGAATAAATTAAAACTAATAATCCAAATCAAGGTTTTCATAAAGTATAATTACCTACCTTAATATAAATTAAACGAATAAATTAAAACTGATAATCCAAATCAAGATCTACCTTAATATAAATTAAACTAGTAAATCATTTTAGTATCAACCCAAATGGATAATTAGAGTCAATGAGATCTCCAATAAAGGCCTAAGAGATCTGATAGTTAATCAAATTAAAATTCAGTCCGCGAATTATTAAAAATGCGCTAAACATAAAGGGTGAACTGAACCAAATATCAAAGTTACAAAATATTGACTGGCGAGTCTAATTGAAGGATGAATAAATACACCGATAACGTAATGATAAATCAATTTAAACAAAAATTTACTAATCTACAACGCCGGCAAATAGTTGCATAATAATAGCGAGCACTTCGCAAGAGTAAACGATCACGACAACATAATCTACCCACTGTCTGATGTAGAGATAAACCTTCCCCATACCAAAAATAATATAACATGCATTTCAGAAAATAATAATAACGAGAACATTAAAATTCGCCAGCATTCAGGTTCATAATAAAGTTGACAATAACAAATGAATGTAGAATCAAACAATGCAATTGACCTAATTGTTCCCATCTCGCACGCGGAAAATAAACATCCTCCCAATCGCAGTAGAACGACGAAGTTTTCATGCATAGACTAGAAATACCATGATGATAGATCAATAGAGGCCGACGTAATAATTGCATAGCAATCCGGATTGTCAATCCAAGCACCTAAAAATCTAAGAATTATTAGACAAACAATTGGTAAAAATATCCTCACCCTTAAACAAAATTAATGAAAGAGATTCTAACTGCGAAGAGACGATTCGTTTGAAAATCTTCCAAAGTCGATAAAGTAAAAATGAAATTATGATAAAATCATCGATTGGTGTACATAATATTCATCGAGGTCACGATACATTGAAGATCGACAATCTCCAAAATGCATGCAGAAGAAATAAATATTTTCCATACCAGATTTTGTTTACAGGGCCGTGCCTGACCGGCGTTCATTACGTGCGCCGCACGCAGGCGGCCAAATTCAAAGGCGGCCTGACGACCAGAAAAACAAAAAAATGAAAAGCAAAATAACAATGTTAATATATAGTCATATATAATCGTGGAAATAGACAAATAGTTGATTGAAGTGTCATTGATATTTTTTATTGATATTTTATTTTATTATTGATATTTTTAAATATTTTATTAAAAGGCCTAAGAATGACTGGAAGAAAAACGAAAAGATTGTCTGGAGCACATTATAAAAGAAAAAGAGTAGAAAAACAACGTGTTACTAAAAAAATCTTTGGTTCACTAACCAAATATTTGGAAAACCATACAGAAATACAAAATGCTTGCAGTAGCCAAGCAAATCCAAGCAGAGAATTTTTTTCGAATGAAAATGTATTATCTGCCGAAAAAACAAATGATAATGACAATATTGGTAGTAATGATGAAATAACAGATATTGCATTTTTATACAAATTGTTTATAAATCTAAATGTCAGTTTAATCGGAATAGAAGAAATTATATCGATTTCTCGATATTAAAAGGTCACGTCTACGCCGTTGAATATAAACTCGATCGCACAGAATTTTCTCTCATTTTTGAATGATGATATGAACGATGAGGATGTGAAATGAGGATATGAACGATGATCAAGGTAACCCTATGGATTATTACTTAAAGAAAGTTTTATTTTCTATTTACAAGGAGCATCTAAGCCGCAAAATAAGCTATGACCCAAACGCCAAACCTGAGAATCTCGAACCAAATGACTAGAGTAACAACGAAACGCTGCAATGAAATCGATATAAATTCTGAAATGGAAAGATCGTACTACATGACTGAACTAATCATGATTCCAATAAAAAAATTATCACGGTAGTCCGGATTTTTCTTATATTGTCTTCGTCTTATATAAAATATTGCACCTTTATGCCTATGAATAATGAATGTAACGTACGTCCGGAACCGATTTGAATAATAATGTCTCCTTACGGTATGGACAGGGAGCAGCCAGAAAACAACCCGATAATGCAGACTCAAAGACATAATTGAATAGGTATTATAATCATTTTTTAACATTGTGGCAGTAAATTCATCCATATTATCACCGCCAAAACTTTATCCAACATCTGATAAAATGTACGTTAGGGTCAGTACAAATCGACAAAACACATTAAGTAATTACCATCTAACTATTAACATATAAATAGCGCGGTATTTTCTCGCAACATAGATAAGCTGCTTATTAAATTCCTGTTTATTCACCAGCTAATACAATTTCACATCATCATTTTGATATTGCAGATAATTCCTGGATCGACGCATCCAGAATTACGGTGCGTTTCCCGGCATGAACGGCGGCACGATGCCGACAGGTCATGTGGGATGCTGGATTTTCAATCTCTCCAGTACGGGAATCCAGAGATTGTCACAATTACGACCATGATGAGGTGGACTTGCAATATGTTGCCATCAAACGAGAACCTGGCCGCAATCCTACCCTTGAAGCTAGGCAGCAAGCAGAATTTACCCTCGTTCGTCTTGAAATCCACCAGCAACAGACCAACTGGCAGGTAACCATGACCAGACGGCGACTAGCCTGAATCAATGCGTACATCGCCGCCGGAAGAATCCCCAGTACGGATAGTTATGCTCCAAACTACAGAGTATCGTATGAGCTTGATGATCCAACTCTGGCAGAAATGACGACGTCAATGAACGTGGTAGTACCAAGACGACTACTACCCAGAATTATGCAGAACCTCGACAGAAGTTCCCCGCAAAAGCAGGATTATTCATATGCTGGGGATCAATCTAGATTTCAATCAGGCTCGCGTCATGAAAACCATTCAAGGAGATAGAAGAAACGATCGTTTTGTAAGAGAAAATAAATATCATTAGAAACATTTAGTTATTTACTTTACTAATATATACAAAATTTTAATTCTCGGATAATGGACATAATAATGCTGAATTATAATAATCTGAATAGTACATTCTTGTAGAGTCCCAATAAACGTTTAGGTAGCTTAGATCCAGATAAATAATAAAATGACAGATCCATCAATAATTAATTAAAGCTTTCATAATAAAACTTTGCAAAGTTGTTCACGGGTAATTTATTTATAGATATGGAATCTCTCAATATCCTAAGTAAAGAATTAATAAAATATCGAAGGGAGAACGGGGATCTCCACATACAGATCCTTTTAATGAGTCGCGAGATCCATAAGATCCGCGCAACATGGGTGGAACCACAAGAGTGAAGACAATTTACCAGCGACTGACCACTGCGCAGCGTGGATGGGCGGAAGAAAAACAGTTAGCGCAAACTCAAAAGATTCAAATCAGAAGTTTAGAAGTGGCACTGTCGGCTTGTCAGGAGGAATCACCTATCCCCTGGTGTTCGCACCAGCACAACTAGCCTACCGGGATGCGATGAGCACCACTCATCCTCATTAAATATAATACAAATATGGAAGCGCAATATAATTAGGTACAATCGTGAGAGAAGAAATTTAGCAAATGACTCTACAATATTGCGAAATTCATAAATAAAATCGTTTATAAACTAAACCAACCATCATTAAATATAAACCAAATCATAAAGCATAATACAATCATGAGAAATCAAGTCAGTCCAGTTCGGCCGAGCCACCGGAGGTTTGCCACTTTACATCGAGCAGTAAGACATAACACGGAACAACAAGCAACCGATCCCATAAAATTCCTCACGATTCCGAGTAAACCCAGTGAATGAAATTTTACACTTAAGTCAAGTGATGCACTATTCTATGATATAAGAATCGAAATTACCTTACGAATTCTTCTATACCACTAGTAAACCAGATCCAACCGACAACGAGTCGAATTATGCAGGAATGAGGAAACTACGAAAATCCAGTAGCATAATTAGCTAGGAACAACAGCAGTTTCGATTGAATTTGAAATATTTCTAGTAGATACTTATTTCAAATTTACGACTGTCAGAACTAATTAACGAATTTTACCGTTTCAGAATGAATAAATAATCTCAGGACAAGTATGAATCTCGCCCACCTGACAATCTCATGAGGGCAATTTTTTCTTCCCAATTGGCAGATTGGAATCAATCAACTAAAAATTCCAAACTACCGAGAGTTACTAATGCTGGACTAGCAATAAGTTTTGTTTAAAGGAATTGGAAACAGCACGCAAACATAACACACAGATTTTAAAATCAGACCCATAAAACATCAAGCCAACACCTTAAAATGCGAGAAAGATATAATTAAAAATATGAAAATAAATTAAAATAATAACAAAATGCATCAAGATCTGCATGAAATAACTTAAAAACTTAAAATTTGACCGAAAAATTGACAATTTACGTAAAGGTAGAGAATTAAAGAAGTCGAAGTAAAATAAAATAATTTTGGTTAGAAATAATTTAAATAAAACTATAATGAATAAATTGTCAAATTAAATCAAGAAAATAATAAAAAATTAAAGTTAGATTAGAAAAATAATGTCAAGGTCGAATTTTGTTTTATCGAATTAAATTTAACACGCAAGGTTAGGTTCACAGAATAGGTATAAATACCAATTCATTTTCGCATAAAAATCATCACTTGTGAGATATGCTGGGTACTAATGGGGAAAATTTTATATAACTATCTAGGGAGTGCCTACAACCCCATGCAGTACGCGCATAACAAATTATTACCTTCTACTGTGCACTAATGGGTAGAAGGTTAGCAAAAAGTGAATTCCTCTACAGGAACTGCTAATGCCCTAACTCTCCTCGGGTTCACGGACTACCGTAGAAGGTCTATTGTCCTATTCGTTAAGGTCCCATTCTCACCCTACTCCCAATAGTCTTAAATCAATGTAAATATCCAATGGTCTCAAAACAATGTGAATATATGCAGAGAATTTAACTCAAATAATTTTATTCAGAATCATCATCCACTAAATAAATACACAATTGTACGACATATTGTCAAATCAAGTTCATTATATGGGATAATTGCCGCGTTATGCAAGATTCCCTCAGCTTTCGTTTTCAGGCTCGCTCATGTTTTCCTGGTCGTGGCCCAGACAGTGGTTTTATTCTTGGAGTCGAGATGTCTGTTGCAGTTGACGGCTCTGGAGGAGGCGCCGAGGTAGTAGCCCTTTTCTCTATTTGGGACATATTGATAGCTGGGAATAGTTCAGTTTCGGCGTATGAGGGCAATGAAACCAATTCTGTATGTATTTGGAGCTTAGTCTCCAAGGCCGCTATGGTACAGGCTTGCTGCCGGATCTTGACCTTGAGGGAACGAGACAAGGTAAGCTCCTCTTCGTAAAGTTTTTTGACTTGGGTCAGTTGCTGGTGAAGCTTCTTGGATTCATCTGGCCGGATCCATGTCGCCTTCATGCGTCATGCATGCCATAAGAGGGATTCTGCCCGCGTTTTTTAACAGAAAAAACAGTATTGGATCACAAGGTTTTGGAAGCAGGACACGACAACGATTATTTTTTGAAACTATTGAACCGAGCATGAACGATGATTATGAGTATGCTAATAGCTTATGCCCGTGAGAGACCTCGTCGTGAGTAAATACGGGCTCTAGCGTCAAATCATTTTGCTTATAGGGAGATCGGGAACCAATCTTTTGACTGACTCCTCTTTCACTCATAATGCAGGTATAAGACCTAGAACATTTTACTAGTAAAATATAGTAATAATCACAAGTTAATAGACATAGGAATTTATGTGAGACAAAATAAGACGATTAACTCATAAACTATTTTATTGTAAATGTAAAATAATTACATACCATAAAAATATATCTCACCTCCTTACAAAGTAAAAATAGAGGACGATGAGTAATTCCATTCTCATGTCTTTGAAATAAAATTCAACCGTTTGGACCCAATAATCGTCTTACCATAAACACTACCCTTAAAAGTAAAATCATAATACTAACAAATGGAAAATACTCACCTAAGATCATGTCCAGTTTATATCACCACAAACCCCCTTTGTAAAATATTCTCGTAGACCATTTGACAATGTGATATACATTTCGAAGAAACAGGAAGTGCGAATTGCCAACGTCCATCCATTGGACAATTTGAATTTGGAATTATAATGGATCTGAAATACTCGTAGAGATGAATAACTAACTAAAGAAAGTAGAGAGTCCCGTTGATTGTATTGTAACGAAATTTCCGTTGAAGCAGATCCGACATCGCACGAGAACAGGCATCGAATGGTGAATACGAATTGAGTAATGTTCCGAAATACACTAGCGTTGGTAAAAGAATTAAATCCCAATTCAATATCTGAAAGTAAACACTACAATCTGAAAATTATGAGGTAATAATAAAATTACCTAACCCTTGTGATGCAGAAACCTACACACTGCTTGGCACATGCGAAATTCGGTGTGTATCGACTGGGGAAAGTAGAAGAATTGTCCAGTATCGCACACCCACACTCTACTCGGAATGGCTGTGAGCAACGTGGCTAATAGAAATGGCTAATAGCAGAGATCCTTGGTAGAAAAATACATAGAGTGTGTCAGTTATAACAGAACCAATAAGTGACAGCAACAGAAAATTCTCGTGACCGTATCGATCACGAGTGGCATGACTCATTCCCGCCATATAAATACCCTGCCTACCTAGTGAGTTTATAATTAGTTTCACGACATTCAAAATTTGAACCGATTGAAGAAGTACGACATCAGCCCCGCGAAGAGCACAAAATCTCAATATATGCCAGAGGATCATTCATCGGGTAGAACATTTTATTACTTATAACTAAAGTTTAAGTTTTAATTTTCTAATGTTTAATTTAATAAAAACTGCATATTGAGTTTTATGGTTTATCGTAATAGTTGACTTCCTTTTTGTAATATTTTATAGTTAAATGCAAATCGTCTCATTCTTAAAACTAATGATAAATATAAAGTAGATTGGGTTTGAGTTTTCATTTCATGATAATAGTAAATACCTAAAGTAGTATCAGATTTGTGTTCTTTTTTGGTACGCTCAAAAAACAAGCATCGCCGTAGGTGGTCAATAGTTATATGTTAAGACAAATTTCACATCATTTCTGTCATTTGAATATTAAGAGCGTTTATTAGGTGTGATATAAATGTTTGATATATTAAAAGGCTGTATGTAGATAAGTTAACCTATTGAATTTATTTGCAAATAATAAATGGTGTATTACATTATTACTCAACGTAATGCATGTCTTAGACTTATTCCTTATGGTTCCCAACACAAGGACGAGTTATTGTTGTTTTTTCTCAATTAGGAGTATAATTGATTCGAAGTGGAAATGGTGTTATGATGTTGGAACTGGAAAAACGTAGGTTACATGGTCTAAAAGCATGAATTTAATTGAATGATCAGGTATTAATACAATGCATTCCTACTGAATGGAGTAAATTTTATTAATTCATACAACTAGGTAATATTTTTCGTGTGATAAAAGAGCTATTGAGAATCTATGGTGCATGATATTGAATATTGAAAATACAATAAAATTTAATTTGCCAGTAACAGGAAATGCTCGTGAACGTTTGTCGGACGACAATCGTACCACATTGACGACCCCAACAAATTCGCCGGACTTTACCGACAAGCCCTGTGGGATCGGGGATACTCCCTATCTACACACGGTACACCAGAATGGCCCCTCCGGAATCAGAATCGGCATGACGAAGACGTGGAGCTGCCCAGTCTTGCCATAAAACGGGAGCCAGGAAGAAATCCGGTTCGAGAAATTCGCCATGAAGCCGAGGTGGTACTTCATCAATTCGAAAGAAAATACAGGTGAAAAGCCAACCAGGAACGTAGACGGTTGGCGAAGATTAACTCAGATATCGCCAGTGGTTGCATTTGAAGCTCCGACCGCTACCTACCCGATTACAGCGTATCACACGATCCAAAAGACCCGTACCTCCTGGAGCTCAATGCGCCGGTACATCTAGTGGTTCCAAGCATCTTCTCCAACATGACATCCTGGGGACACTAATCGACAGAGGGATTGATGAACATGCCTATTTGCGGCGTCCTCTTAAGCGTGAAACACCGCATAGAAATTTCGGACATAGAATCAACAAATAACTCTGTACAAAACTTGTAATGATAAAAAATAATTGTTTTGGTCGTTAAATGTGATTTGTTTTTAGTTAAAAAATCTAATTGTAAATGTAAATTATGATGAGGTTGTGATTAGGGAAATTAGTCAAGATCACTATAATAATCCAGTATACGATTAATAAAATTAATCGTTTTTCCCATGCATGTTTTGTTTTTCTTAAATTTGTAGCTAATGAAAGTAATTAATTGTGCCAATAAATTCAGCCATGGACGCAATCAAGGAGATTGGACTAGAGCACCTGACCGGCAATATGTTCAACTCAGTTCGAGCTCAAGCGAACCAAAGCCAGGTGGATCGAGCCCTGCCAGGTGAAACGCCTATATCACAAAATCAATGCGTCCCAAAATGGATGGCAGGAGAAGGCTTTGAACCAGGCCCAAAAGATCCAAATTCGTGGGCTCGAAGTTGCTGTAGTGGCGAGCCAAGAGTGAGATGCTGCCACTTACCCCTTGATATTCGCACCAGCGCAAGTGGCATACAATGAGCAAAATAGCCCGAAAAATCCAACGGGTAAACCCAAAGCCCACACTCGGCCAGGACCAGCAGAGAGGGAGAGAAGGAAACTCCAACAACAAAAGGCCAAATAGGAAAATTGCGAACAATTTCGATAGTGAACTTTATGAAAATTTTGTTGATCTTTTGTTGTTTATAAATAATTTCGATGTCTAAATAAACGTTTGTTTTAAGTTGATTATGTTTTTCATCAGGGTATCAAGCTAACGACGATGAAGCTCTCATTCGAGGAATAAATTGTAAGCTTACAGTTAAGCAGAGAGTAAGGGACCTAAAAAAGTAAGACGACCACATACATTCTATCGGTAGCTCGCTAGACCAGCTGCATACCGGGTCTTAGCAGTTTTGGAAACAAAACTCACCTTTGACGGTCTCAGAACCATTGGTTACATTACCAACGAGTAACCAGTGGCAGACGCATAGCATTGTATGGAAGGGGTCAAGGTTCTAAACATCACCAACCCCACACTAATAAGTTACTAATTCGCCCAACCACCAGTAGCTCGCAGTGAAGATCCAACCGCAGCTACAGTAAAATACCCCGGTATGCTACGTATCCAACCTGGTAAGGCTGAACGAGAATGGAGACGGATGCTACTGTCTTAAAGTGAATAAGTCACGAAATTGGAAGTAAGCTTTGATGACTTAGCAATAAGGATAAAGAGCGGACCCGAGATCAAAGATGAGCACATGCCTTTTATCGGTAGCTTGCCAAACCAGACCAGAGTAGTTTTTGCAAGGTAGCTCACCTTTTGCGACTCCAAATCCTTGTCACATTACCAATGTTGCTTAGCAACGGGTACCAAGTGATAAGTACGATGGATTTTGTGTGTATGGGTTGACAAGGCAACGAAGCACGAACCCACCAACTCTACCAACACTTGGCGTTGCCCATGTTGAAAATTACTAATGATTTTAAATTTCCTTTAGAAAGTTTTGATTTATGTTAATACTGTTGGGCCAGCACACAAATAGCCTTGAGAATTGTTTAAATGCATCAGTAATACAGCACAAAAACCCAGCACCAAGATAACTTAAAATACAATATACAACACCAACTAAACACTTTAAAATCTGAGAGAATATAAATAAATATAAAATCAAAAACATAAAAGTAAAATAAATACAAAATGCATCAAGAACCGCACGAAATTTACATAAAAAATAACATAATAACAAGAAAATTCGACCGTAAAATGACCATTTATATAAAATTAGAAATTAATGAATTAAATGAATAAAAATAAAATATTTTTGGGATGAATAAATTTAATTAAAAATGTTAAAAATAAATTACCAGTTTAAATTAAGAAATAAATAAAAATTTAATTTAGATAACACAAATAATTTCAAAGTCGAATTTTGTTTAATCGCACTAAAACTAACACGCAAGGTTAAGGTCAAATTATAGATATATATACTGATATGATTTGACAAATATCTAATCTTAATTTTCAGTATTGATTTTCCGTCGTACTTTGACACTTGATTTCAACAGTTTTACTTTAGATTAATATATTTACCTGTAAATAATGGATTCATTGATCGATGTTTTATGGATTATTACGAAGATATATTTATGAATTTTAATTTGATGGATTTTTACTTTGGATTAATGTATTTATCTGTGAATAATGGATTCATTGGTCGATGTTTTATGGATTATTACGAAGATATATTTATGAATTTTAATTTGATGGATGTATCTGGTAATTTAATTTTGGTTTTAATAAATTATCATAATGCATAAATTAATTTTTCAAATTGTAGAAATTTTTCCGGCCCACAGCCAAAGACACATCATAAGTTAATAAAATCATATACAGTATTCAGATTCGTGTAAGTGCGTGGAATACCGCCGATGATCTGTGCCCGTGAAGACCCGGCGTGCGGAACGCAGGGATCGTAACATCAATATTATCCGTACATAGGGGAAATCGGAGGGTAAATGAGTAGCCCTTTGGCTGCTCCTTCATCATCCGTTTCCTGTAAAATTGACATAAATTTTTAACAACAATCGGCTCAAAATCTCTAACACCGAGTAGTCCAGTGGGCACTCATTAACTATGAAATGAACATACATAGATCTTAAGGACAAAAAGAGGGAATGGGTAGCGGGAAAAATTGCGAAATCGTTGCAATAGTTAAAATGAATAGCCATCGGAAAAAGATTAATCCGAACGACCAAAATCATGAAAATAATGTTTTTAAATAAGAATTAAATAAATTATGTTAAATTGAAACGGAAAATATGGGCAGAACGCTGCGCAAATTTTTGGAAATAGTTAAAACACTTATCATAAAAAACTGTAAAATAAGGGCGGAACGCTGCTCAAATTTTCCGAATCAACTAAAATACTTATAAAAAATAGAAAAATAAAAGTGAAATGCGACTCAACGGTTGGTATAAGATTATCATGAAACTGAAAAATAAGGGCAGAATGCTGCTCAAATTTTCCGAATTAACTCAAATACTTAACAAAAATAGTAAAGTAAAAATGAAACTGTAAAATAAGGGCGGATCGCTGCCCAAATTTTCCGAATTGATGAAAATACTTATTGAAATTAGTAAAGTAAAAGTGGAACGCGTAAAATAAGGGCGGAACGCTGCTCAAATTTTCCGAATCGATGAAAATATAAAACCGTAAAATAAGGATAATGGTAATTATAATAATAACAATAATAATAATAATAATAATAATAATAATAACAATAATAATAATAATAATAATAATAATAATAATAATAATAATAATGGTAATAATAATAATAATCATGGTATTAGTAGTAATGATGATAATAATTATGATAATAATAATAGTAGTAATAATCACAGTAGTAATAACAATAAATATAATGGTAGTTATAGTAACAAAATTAATAATAAAGGTAATAGTAGTAACAATTAATAAAGGTAATACATATAATAGCAACAATGATAATGTTAGTAATAATAATAGGGAACATTGTAGTTATAATAGGGATAAGAGTAAGAAAGCTAGTGTGTAAATATTTAACATAACAAAAGGTGTACAGGCCAAAGACTATGGGAATGGACATGACAATGAATGATATGAGAGTATAGGTTAACCTTTGAAAGAGACAGGAGAATAATGGGACCTAAGAATTAAAAGCGAGCACAGGTCTTCTATCGACAGCTCGTTGGACCCAGAGATCGTTCGTTCAATTATAGCATTAGCAATAACGCTCACTTTTTGTGGACGATCTACCCACTCGAACACAGTTCCAACGTTGCTTAGCAACGGGTGCCGAGTAGTAAGCGAAAGAATATTTGTATGGGGTTGTCTGGGTAACAACCATATAGTTTCAAAATATCAAAACAAAGAAACCCACCAATACGAAATTTAGTGATTGTATATAATTTCTTCTTGTGCTGCGCAGCATTGGTTTTATTTATTAATAATGTTAATGAAGAAATATTTTAACATAATATAGATGTTTAAAAAAATACACTAATTTTGAAAATTTAATTCTTGCTTTTGAAAAAACTGAAAATTTTCAATGTTTGTATGAGTAGTTAAAATATAAATGTTTTATAAATTTGGTAAATGTGTAAAGATATTTTTACACCAACTGTGCATTATTAGAATTAGAATTAATTGAAGTTTATATTTAATGTTTGACAAATAATTTTAAAAAGTTTTTGAGAAAGTTTTAAATTGTTTTAATAAGTCATTAAACATATCTGATCTATCTTTAAAATATCAATGGCAAATTAATTATAAGTAATATTTATTTTTTATTGTTATTTCTGTATTTTATGATTATATTTTAGATTTGCTTTCTGATTTAAAACCCAATGGTATAATTTTTATTTCAATTAGTAAAAAATTACTGGTAAAAAATCATCAATAAAAACTGGAATATGGTGAGTTTAATAATTGCAATATTTTATTTCAATCTTTATGATGACCTATTACCGCCCCAGTCATAAAGGCATTTGATGAGTCGGTTTTACTGAAATAATTATAAATCAGTCATTCAATATTTTTATATATGAAATTTAATATGTATTATAGGATATTTTACGATTCCCAGATTGGAATGAATATTACAACACAAAACTACTTAAATGGTAAGTATTTTAATTTTTATTACTATATTGGTATTTTGTGATGACCTATTACCGCCCCAGTCATAAAGGCATTTGATGAGTCGGTTTTACTGAGTTTTACCAATTACCAAATTTAGTATTATGTTAATATTAAATTAATATTAATTTAGGTTTTACAATTTTGATGAATAATATTAATAGAAGAAATTATGAAAGTAATTTTACAATAGTTTAATCAGCGATGAAACTTAGTAGGAATCTCAATGATTAAATTTTTATATTGACCTAATATTTTCAAACTTTTATATCTGTTAATTTTGGTAATTCTGGTCAACCTGTTATGACAATAAATGTTGATTTTCATGCCAATTCGCGTTTTATTGTATATATTTAGTTTGTAATTTGAATTGATTATTTTATTTAATAAATCTCCTTAAAAACAAGTGAATATCTTGATGAGTCAAATGAGTTAAGATCTCTGTTCCTTTATTAGTAAATGTTACTGAGATTTGATTTCATCATTTCGTGCTTCATAATGTAAAATGGTTTAATCAAGGAATTTAACTACGCTTATATTTGAACATCAGATCATATTTTCATCCTTCATGTGTAGTGTTTTAATTTTTCGATCTTACTTAATGATTTCCTATTGGCATGGCAGTTCGATGTTGGTTTATCAGTTTCAAAAAACTTATGTTATTACTTTCAATTTGGAGTGCCTGTCGTAAATAATGAATTCATAATAAAGACATGCTGAAGAACTAAATCTAGAATTTCTGGACAAAACAATACGAGACCTATAAGCACATAAGTGACAAATGGAGACATTAATGAGGGGTGTCAAGATCTTATGTATGAATATTTTCTCTATTTATGTACTACTATATATAATTGTTGGTCCAAGACTGAGTTTTCTATGAATGGATCGGAAAATGCATGCCAATGATGAATAATATTAAAAGAAATTATGAACGTAATTTTTCTTATTTTACAATAGTTTAATCAGCAATGAAACTTAGTAGTGTTGGGCTCAGAGCCACAATTTAAACAAAATTAAAGTAAAGAGCGGAAATAATGGAAGGAATCACTGCACATAAACATGCACCGCACCAAGATATTAAAAATCAATAAATAACATAAGTAAAACAAAATAAAAACATAACAAAAATTAAATAAAACAAATAATTAATTAAAATTCGAAAATGCCTACAGAAGCAAAAAGAAAACATAAAGAAATAAAATAAACTACCAAAACCTTGCAAAATAAGGTTTAGAAAAAACACAGGTAGAAGAGGCGACCAGAAAACAAAATATTGGGGTTTAAAAATAATATTTTAAGAAAATAATAATAAAAACAAAATCTAACAATAAAATATTAATATATCAAAAAATAAAGAAAAATATATAAAAATTTACAAAAATATTTTAAAATAATTAAAAAGCCCTAAAAATGGCGAAAAATCGCCCATTGGTCGCACACATGCACGAAAATACTATAAATACAGTGATGAATTTCATTAAATCTAATCTTATGCTTTATTAAAAATTTTCAATTTACACTCTGAAACTTCAAGAAATTTAGTGAGGAATTTTTCATTGTTGTGTATTATAATTGTAACTTTTATGATACCTTAAAGTTTTATCTTTATTAAACTGTTTTGATGTTATTTTCATTTCATTTCTTTGATAACTATAATTATGTAATATTTATAATGTTCGGACCCTCTAAAATATTATATTATGTATTGTAATAGATGGTTCATGGGACCGACCGTGTGCCGGCTAGTGGGTGAAAACCCTTAGTTGTGCTCGTGGGTCATGCCTCGTGAACCCCTTGGCAGTTCGCAGTCGGTTCCGGCTTTGTGCACGGGACCGCTACGCAGGACGCCATTGTATATTCGAGGCGGCTGCTGAAAATGTGGCCGGAGCGAATCGTTAAAATATCGGGAAGAGCGGAGGGCTGCAGTTAAGGGAAACTAAGATGGACCGTCTCTTGGTCAGAGACATTTTTTGACATTCCGAACAGAATGGGGGATATATAACTGGGTAGTACGGATAGAATTTAGATGATAGAAAACGTTTTTTTTTGTTGTGTGATTAAATTGAAAATCTACCCGATGACTAGTCAAATTAATATAAACGAAAATCTTCACAAAAATTACCTTGTCGGAGATGCTCCACAGGAGGGCAGCACATATAACCACTCTGCAGTTGCTTAATATCCACTGAGAACCGGATTGAGAAAATTCCACGAAACCGAAAACGCCGCTTGACCAGTAATTTTTCCTTTTTCGTAGAACTTATAGACCCAGCACGGATAGAGGCAGACGCCGATACGAATGACGTTTAGGAAACCCGCGACTAGTAGAGTAAACGACGAGAGAAAATGGGTTAAAGCGAGGAAACCAAGCATACGAATGCATAATAATCCGTTCATGGTCCGATGAATTGAAATTTTGCAAAAATTGATTATTGATTGCACCTACTGGTATGTAGTACGGTAGGCTGCACAAAGTCAATTCAGGCGATCAATAAAAAATTTGTTTATTTTGGCAAATCAAATAGAAATTAAATTGGTTTTACTAATATTAAAACTTATTTACGACAGTAGGGCGTCTCGAAGGAGAAAGGGGAAATGTAAACTAATTTATTAATCATACCCATAACATAGAAAGTAACCCCGAGCGAAAATCTAAATGACAAGTCTGTAAATTACCCATTGACCGCTCCATTAAATATCTGATAAATGTAGACGTTGAGTTTTAGTCATGCTAGTAAGGTAATAACGCTCATGAACACATAATTGGTCATAGAAATAATTTATATTGATGTCGCGGGAGATAACGACGATTGGATGACCCAATAACTCATACCTATGTAGGGAAGCGGGGTTCTGGCAAGAGAAAACAGACCTAAATTCCCGCCGATACTCCAATTTTTGATATCACGTAAATCCCCTTTAAATTTCTCTTTATTTTTTTTTTTTTGATTAAAATTTTAAATATTTTCTTCTTCTCTAATAGCATGTCCAATAACGAGAATGTAAACGCTCCGATGAGGATCCCTCGCCTACCCCCGTCAATCGTGGCAATCCGCCACAAGTATGAAGATCTCAAAATACAGCATCGGGATCTCCAAATGAAGCACGAACGAGTGAAAGGGACCTGGGCTCCACCAGAAGTCGTTAGGGAGCTCAGGCAGAAGATCTCACGCCTTACCCAGGCGCGCGACGAATTAATCGTCGAATCACGCGCCCAGCGGCTGCTGATCCGTGAGCAGTCGACGGCACTACATCAGGCATACACGGAAACTGAACTCCGAATCAAGGTCCCTGGGAGTGTTCGGGCGGAGCGGCTGGATATCGTCCCCGCTCACCACCTCCCCGATACCAAAGACCTAGCCAACACCACGACGACTACTCCTATCTCAAGTGCGAATGTCCCACAATTGTTACCTTCCGGGACTACCGAAAACCGGGCAAATTCTTCTGCCCTTACGGCCCGTCATCGGCCCAATCGAAATAAGCGGCGCCGAGACCGTCGCCGACAGGAGGAGGCCCGCCTCCGGGAAGCTCAGTCGAGGGGAGGGGTGGACCAATTGGAGGACCTACCACCCCCCTACCAAGAATTCGAAAACTCTGAGATGGATCCAGATATCCGTTACGCGCCGCGGATCTTATTCGCCTCTCCGCCAGCCTCCATCCACATCAACTTGGTGGATGAGGAGAGCGAACCACATCCACTGATTCACTCCCTAAGCGATCTCGAGTTGGATCTTGAGGAGATCGCTATCCTCACGGGAGAGGTGCCCAATATCGGTCCCCGTGGCGAAATAGCTGGGCCGTCTTCACGAAGAGACGAGGATCTTCGAGGCGACCCTCCGTCATACAGACCACCCAAGAGGAGATGCCTCCCAACGGATATGAATGCAGAAGAGGGTTAACTCTCGACGAATCTTCTCATACTATTGATTGATGTGACATTGATGAACCTTTGAACCGCTTATCATATTTTTTTTTGTCTCTTAGTGTTTATTTCTTATTAAAAATTGTTTGGCTTAATTTTCATTAAACATTAATAATCTAATTTCTCATATTTTCTATCATTCAAAAATCGGAGTATCAAGGGCGAGGGAAATTATAAAGGCGCGTGAACGCAAGAGTGGTATTTCCCCATGATTTCTCTCACTGGAATGATGTGTAATTCTGAGATGGTTAAAAGGGTTTTGGGAATAGAAGCGTAAGTCTTTCTATCGGCAGCTATAATCCGGGAAGACGAAGGTCCTTCGGGGAGTAGTGCTAGCGATGGCGCTCACCTGCTCGAATGGCATTCGGCTATTGTGCACAATTCCAACGTGATCTCCAGTCACGGGTGCATAATAGTAATTAAAATTATGTGGCGTACGGAGGAGTTGCCCCTAGTGATGGACAGTGACGGCATGAGATTAAGGTGACTCAAGGGTCGGATTTCCAACACTCCCCTACGACAACAACAGTAGGAATCTCTATGATTTATAATTCTATCTTTTTAACTGATTAAATTTTTATATTGACTTAATATTTTCAAACTTTTTATACCTGTTAATTTTACATTTTGGTAATTCTGGTCAATCTGTTATGAGAATAAATTTTTCAATGTCTATTTTCATTTCAATTTGTGTTTTTGTTGTATCTATTTAGTTTGTAATTTAAATTGGTTATTTTATTTAATAAATCTCGTTAAATACAAGTGAATCTCTTGATGATTCGACCATAGTTAAGATCTCTGTTCCTTTAATATTAAATGTTACTGTTTGATTTGATCATTTCGTGCTTCCTAATGTAAAATGGTTGAATCAAGGAAATTAACTACGCTTATATTTGAACATCAGATAATATTTTCATCCTTTATGCGTAAATAATGAATCAATAAGAAAGACATGCTGATAAACTAAATCTAGAATTTCTTGACAAAACAATAAGCACAATATAACTTTTTCTTCGAAAAAGTGACAAATGGAGACACTAATGATTGGTGTCAAGTTCTTATGTGTGCATATTTTCTCTATTTATGTATTACTATATATAATTGTTGGTCCAAGACTGAGTTTTGTTTGAATGGATCGGAAAATGCATGTCAACACAGCAATGCATATTTGAAATCAAATCTTTGAGCACCAAGAACACCCTAAAATATGACAGAAAATGTGATTAAAATACAAATATTTACATAAAAGTAAATTTTTATAAAGATGGAACAAGATAATATAACGGAAATCGATGAATAAAATGATATAATTATAGTATATTTAAAGTATAAATAATTAAATTAAAAGGAAAAAATTGTCTATTAAATCAAAAAAAAATGAAAATTAGAGAATTAATTAGTAAAAAGTAACCTAATGTCAAATTTTGTTTTAATACAGCAGAAAAATACGTTGAAGGTTAGAGTCACAGAATAAGTATATATACATATTCATTTTTACACAATAACCACCCACTTTTGTGAACAATCACTTTTTCCTTACAGCTAGTTGAAACTGTTTTTTGTCATGAAAAAAATCATTTGCTTTACAAAGAATATTGTACTGTGACAAGTTTCCAGTTCTTTACGAGATACTTTGAAGCATTATAATCTGAGTTTGATTGAGATCGTATTGAATATGTTGATAGATGATGTAATATAGTCGCTGTAATAATTGTATAATATTAATTACATGTATCGAAACTAATGAATTTGTTGGGTTTTTGTAGAAAGTCCGTACTTAAGTCTGACTCCTTGGTGTCCTTATTTAATCAATTGATTTAACCCAGTGTTTCTCAAACTTTTTTTTAACCATCGCGCCCTTAAAAAAAATTTGATTTGCCACCGCCCCTAAAGATTTTTTAATTGTATAATATACAAAATGTATTACATGTAAATAAATTTTAATGGTACAGAACAATTGCTACCGGATTGCTCCAATAGCGTTATTTAACAGAAACTTGTTACAACTTGATTGCGAGATGCGTGCGGGCTATCATACGAAATCTATGTATAATTATTTAAAGTTTTTATACCATCATACAGGGTATAAATATTAACTAATTATTCGTTATTGTGTAGTGTTCGGTGTAGCCAGTGCTGTAGGGGGTCGGTTGTGGGATCCTTTGACTCTCCAATTCCGAAGTTCAGGATCAGCGAGTCAATATAAATAATAATATACACAATATTATAAATAATAATAATAGAAATATTTAAAATTAAATTTGTTATTTATTTATTTGTTTCTTTTTTGGGGTTCGGCATGCCAAAATGTAAAATAAGGCAAATGAAACTAAATCATTTATTATTAATACTTAATAAATTATAGATAGCTCATATAGATTTTTCTCTCATAAATAACTCCATTTATAGTTATGTGATCTTCTCCAATATTTATGTTTGACGAAGCCTTCCGTTTCTGACTATGCCGGCACTTTGGCATTGGTCCGTATTCCAATGTTTGTTGGATTCTCTCTATCTTCACAATGGCCATTAGAATTATGATTTCTTCTGCTTCTTCAAGGAATGTCTCAGTGGCCTATTTTAAATAAGTGGAAAAATTCTCAATCTCCATTACATTTTCCTCCATTGTCAGATCAATATCCGTCATCGTAATCTCTTCAAGAAATTATGGTCATATCTTTTGTGTTGTTGATGTTGATTCTATCCCTCGAAGCTTTCGATATTCACTCAATGAGTATTTCTTTTTTAGCATTGGTATGTCATTTATCAATTGGTATACGAAAAGTTGATTTCATTGGCTGATGGTGGGGTTCGAATAACTTGGTCTGATTTAGGTATATATTTACTTTCAATACTGTGATGCGGAATTTGAACAAGTTTGTCTTCCACAAATATTAATTTCCATAAGTCAGAAAATAAATAACATCGATAATATTTGATTTTTACAAAGACTAGTTTTGAGGTTAATGTCGATGAAAACCGTCGAAAAGTTAATATTTGAGATTTATTCTCGTCTTCTAGTTTCGATTGAATTTTCCCAAAGTAATATAGAACAACTCTTTGATCCGCATGTCTGGTAACTTTTATGGACTGATTAAGGTAACCGAAAGTCACTTGATTTGTTTCATTTATAATTCATATGATTTGTTGATAGGAATAAATCTTGACACATTGATTGTTGCTATCCGTTCTGTTTACATATACGGATTTTTCGTAATTATGAATTAGGACAGTGTATGCCTTGTTGGACGTACAGGAGTTTTAAACTAAGGTATTATTCATCTCACTGATCTTCACTTGCAGGTTCTAGGGATAATTTACCTGATACGTCGCACGATTTTAATAACCATTGCGCACCCATGACCGAAATCATGTTGGAACTGTGCACAATAGCCGAATGCCATTCGAGCAGGTGAGCGTTGCTACCAACACTACTCCTCGAAGGACCTTCGTCTTCCCGGATCATTAGCTGCCGTTAGAAGGACTTACGCTCCTACCTATTATCCCATATCTAATCCCTACCCTTCGCCGCGACTATGCGGAGGAAATCATGGGGAATGGTTATATTTCAATTTTTATCCGCGAAGTTTTCCGATGCCCACTGTTGTCCGATACCTCACCTCTCGTAAGATGAAATTGGGTAGTGAAATTCTTAACGACAAAAACAAAACCAAAAAAAAATAAACTAAGATAGATTACGAATAAATTATATTGAGCGTCACACATATTTACATCGTTTTACAGCACAACCAACAAGGAACATCAAAATCACAAGGCTACTAGCGTACATTTTTGTCTGCCAGCGGGAGACACACTTTTCATCTCAGTCTTCATCGGCGGCAATGTCCGTCGGCAGACGCCTTTTTTTCGCCGGCCGATACGGCGGAGGATTCACTTGGTAGTTACCCCCAGCACTCGTGGAGGGTCCCGCGATTTCACATGGAGATACCATATGGGACGCTTCGCCTGTAAGAATGGCTATCTCGTCAGAATCCAGCCCCAGTCGATCAAGGGCTCGCACTACCTGAGGCGATTCAAGATCCTCATCCACCAGATTGATGTGGATGGATCTGGGAGGAGACGCGAAGATGACTCGAGGGGCGTAGCAGATGTCTGGGTCGAGCCCCGGAATCTCGAACTCCCGATAAGGGGGCGGCAAATCGTCGATCTGGTAAGAGTTGTCAACGGGCTCTGCTTCTCGAAAGAGCTCCTCTTCTCGGCGCCGACGATCCCGGCGTCGCCTATTCCGATTTGGTCGGTGGCGACCTGTGGTAGCAACAGAGTTCGCCGTGGTTTCTGCTGGCGGAGGATTTAGAGTGGGTGGAGAAAAGATAGCTGATGAAGCTGGGAGGTCTTCGGTGTTGGGGAGATGATGGGCCGGAATGATGTTGAGTTGGCTGGCCCGGACGCTCCCTGGGACGTGAGCCCGGAGCTCCACGTCCGTGAAGGCTCGTCGGAGCGCCGTTGATTGTTCGCGTATCAGCAGCCGTTGGCTGCGCGACTCGGCGATTAGTTCGTCACGCGCTTAGGTGATCTTTTGTCTTAATTCTATCATGGTTTCTGGTGGGGCTCAAGTACCTTTTATTCTTTCATATTTAACTCTGAGCTCGTGTTGCTGCTGCTTCAAGTCTTCATATTGATGTCGAACGGCCACTATGGATTGGGGGAGTCGGGGAATCCTCGGGAGGTTGTTCAATCCTGGATTATTATTGCTGCTCATTCTAAAGGAGAAAAAGAAAAAGGAAATTAAAAATTGGAAATTATTGAGAGGTGGGGTATGCAGACAGAGTATTACGGGAAGGGACTTTGAACATTTATTAAGTTGTCTCCTATTCTTAATAGCTTCCCGCCCTGACCTCCATTTTCTAATGACAAAGATATCGGATATTCAAAATTAGTTTATGGTAAGTATTTTAGGCTAATGTTATTGTAACCCGAAAATCACTACAATATCGTATGGTGTACATTTTAATTAAAAAATTTTATAGTAGGTTAGTCGGATTTTATATAGTAAGTACTGGAATTAATAATTTATAATACTAAAGCCCTGTATAATATACATTTTTAACTAAAAATTTTTATAGTAGGTTGATAGGATTTTAGTATTTGGATTAATAAAAAAAATTTTATGCTAAGATTATCTAAAGGTGACTGAAGCCCCGTATAATGGGTGTTTTAACTAACAATTCTATAATAAGCGAGTCGAGTTCCTTGTGGATCGAACATTTGAAATTATAACTTTTTGACATTAACAATATTTAGGATTGAATGAAGTGTCAAGTAATATAGATTTTAATTAACACTTCTATTTACCAGTAAATCGAAATTATTGTGCATTAGCAATTCGGGATAATAGTTTTATACCACCAAAACAAACTAGTTCAGAATTAAGTAAAACGTTAAATATCATTAATGATTTAATGTTCACCTTCACTTCTACTTATATTTGAATTATCCTAAATTCTTTAATTAACACATTTAATATATATCAAAACTGGTAGGTAAAGGTAACCAGATATTAATCTTTACTACATTTATTCTGAAGGTAATTAATAAGTATTTAATAAAAGTCATCTTAATAAGTTAAAATTACTTACAGTGGTTTCTAGTAACTTGAGAAGATTCCGATAAGTATGATTGCAGATTTTTGGTGATATTATCAGAAAATTTTATCGATTGGTGTATTGTGCTAACAAATTGGTAAGTAACGATTTAGCACTTCATGCATGGGTAGGTACACTTTTATTGATTGCTATTTTATATTGTCGGGTTTAGTCAACCGTGATTCTTCGTTGTCAATCTACTGGATTTTCATTTCTCTCTCATTGAGTTGCATCAGATTCAAGAAAAATTGGAATGTTATTGCTGCACTTCCCTACTGCAGAATATCTTGGCAATGATGAGAAAGTTTTTTAATTGATTCTTATTCATTTTGACATTTATTTAAATAAATTTTTATGCTTTTGTCTCATTTTCTACATTAATTTAGTTTTGATACAAATCTTTACTATTACTGTCTAAAACCTATCCCTGCTACCCGTTTCTTATTCATTAATTAGTCCGAAAAAAAAGTCTTTAATCAACCTGTGATCCTTCTTAATCTCCCCTTAACTAAAATTTCTCGCACTTCCCTAGATTTTAAAACGACTCGCTCCGGCCACTTTTCAGCAGCCGCCTCGAGTATACAACGGCGCCCTGCGTAGCGGTCCTGTGCACAAGGCCAGACCCGACTGCGGACTGCCGAGGGGTTCACGAGGCATGACCCACGAGCTCAACTAAGGGTTTTCACCCACTAGCCGGCACGAGATCCGTCCCATGAACCGTCTATTGCAATACTATATATATATAATTTAACGGGTTCGGACTATAAATGTAGATATGATATTATCGAATAATTTAACGAAACATTACACATCATAAAGTTTTAATTAAGCATAAAATTTACATTAACCTAATAAGCAGAAAACATAAACAAAAATCCTTACGTTCTATTTGAAATCAATAATATCGTAGAATTCAAAATTTTTGGTAAAGCATAAGTTAAAAATAATGAAATTCATCACTATATATACTAATTTCATGCGTCTGTGCGACCAATAGGCGATTTTTCGCCATTTTTAGGGCTTTTTAATTATTTTATTACTTTAAAATTATTTTTATTATTTTTTGTATATTTTTCTTTATTTTTTGATATATACTTTATATTATATTTGAATTTTACTTTTATCACTATTTTCTTGTAATATTATTTTTAGCCCTTTTTATTTGTTTTTTGGCCGCCACTTCTGCCTGTGTTTTTTTCTAAACCTTATTTTGCAAGGTTTTGGCAGTTTATTTTATTTCTTTGTATGTCTCTTTTTGCTTCTGTAGGCATTTTCCGAACTTTAATTAATTATTTGTTTATTTAATTTTTGTTATATTTTTAATTTGTTTTTAATTAATGTTTTTCATTGATTTTTGGTATCTTTGTGCGGTGCATGTTTATGTACAGTGATTCGTTCCATTACTTCCACTCTTTGACTTTAATTTTTATTTTTTGTTTAAATTGTGGCTCTGAGCCTGAAACAATTTTAAATCAACATACATAAAAAATAACTTCCTGCTATTTAATGTATCTATAGCATGATGTTGGGAAATCTTTTTACTTGTTTGGATTCTCGAGGTTCGCAATGCACATTAATCTCGTTAAGAACCGGTTTAATTGATACTTGGTTACATAATTTTTTTGTCTAAATATTGATACCTATAATATTTAGTTGAAGAATGAAGTATAATAATAAAACAAAATATTACTAACCACAAGGCTAATGAAACTGCGATAACGAAATAGAGACAGAAAGAAATCTAAGTTAGCAATAATATTATGAAATTGGCGGTGAGTTAAACTACAGTTAATGTAATTCAATATATATTTTTAATCTAACAAATTTTTTTATATATAGTAGGCTTATGCTCGTCTTCCTTGATTCGGTCCAATCTTCACTCATTTGTGTCTATTTTACCTTCTCTTCATACCCACTCTCGACTACTATTGATCTGAAAATTTGTGATAATAGTAAATTAGCTATGCTGAATCCGATTTCGTTAAAAAAATTTCGTAAAAAAAGTCTCACAAAAAAAAATTTGAACTCCGTACATCGGATTGTCACTTTGACTCTTTTACCACTGTGCTATCCAAGTTCGAAATAAATTTAAAATTTTTTTCACATGTGTTTAAATATTTAGTAGACCATCCTGTGTATTTGAGTTGATCATCCGGAGTAAATTAATTTAATTAAATTTTTTCGGACCTTAACCCTTAAATGCATGACTTAATTTTTTTCGTTTTTTTTAATTTGACGCTTTGTAATAAAGTAACTACAACTACAGAAAAATTCACGCTGGTCACATCATGCGCATGCGCAGAACTATGTAGCCTGTCCACTGTAACATGTATTGCATCAATATTTTATTTCTGTGCAACGTATGAGCTTCAATATTGGTATGTTGCCAAATGGCAACACGATGCATTTAAGGGTTAAATTTTGAAAAAATGAAATAATTTTAACAATAATTATTCGAACGTTCTAAAAATTTGCATGTTTATGAAAGCCGCTACGCTGAATCAGATTCTGTCAAAAAAATCTTTAAAAAACATGTTTAAAAAAATTTATAATAAAAAAGTCCAAATCAGGATTTGAACCCCGGCACTCGGATGCAAAATGTGAATAGCGTCCCACTGTACCATCAGGGCTTAAATATATATTTCTTATTCCGTCTCGAGGAAGAAGACCGAAAGCTGCAGTGGAAGATGAAAATGGCTCGAAGGCAGTTGGCCCAAATCAACAGAAAAATCGCGACAAGCAGAAATATAAATGATCAAGTTTTAGTTGGGTTGGGTTAAAATTTTAATGATGTACAATAGGGAGCGAGTTATGTTGCGAGTGCGCTCTTTTCTATTCCTACAAATTCCTATAAATACTGTTTAGAAAGATAGATTTTTATAATTATTGATAATTAATTATTTAAAATACATATTCAATAGATTAAATATATTGTTTCTTTATAAATAATAAAATTTATTATATCTTAATGCGTCTAGAAGAATTCGAAGAGAAAATAATCAGAATGACTCAAGAATTAAACATTTTTATGATAAATGAGGTACTAATTAAGAGAGAAATGTTGTGCGAAGGTACTTGTCGCTCATCGACGACATGTTCATTTTATACAAAAAGAATTAGTATAAGGTGTGGATCATGTTTTGAACAACTGAAAATATTATTTAAAACCCTTTTAAAATTAGTTATAACGATCAGTGCCAAACAAACACAACATTCAATATAATATTCAATTGATATTTCAAAACTAACTTTTAGAAAGTTCAACAAAATGTTGATCGAAAGGATGAAAATTCAAAATCGCGGAAGTTAGGTGGTCCCGGAACAATAGTACAGGCTGATGAGACCATGATGAACTTCAAATACAAAATTCATCGTGATCGAAGTCCAACAAACCGTAATAAGCTATATGCATTGTAGAATGTTCTTCTCAAATTACAAGCATTTGGGCCGAAGCTATTTCGGAAAAATCTGCAGCAGATTAATGTTACCAATAATTTGTGAACACGTTGTTTCGGGTAGCACTATTCACACTGATGAATTTCAAAACTATAAAGCATTGAGTACAATTGGATTTATTCATCGGTCTGTGTGCCATAAGTATAATTTTGTTGAAAAAGAAACTGGTGTTCACACTCAGTATGTAGAGTCTTTGAACAATCTACTAAAGTGAGAAATTAAAAAAAGAATGGGTGTTGCTACGGTTAATAGGGATGAGTTTTTATCTGAATTTATTTGGAAATGGAACAAGAATAATTTGTTTGATGCTATTTTGAATTTAATAAAACATTAATTTTTCAAATTATATTTATTATTTTTTTATGGCAGAAAATTTTACCAGATCACAATATGGTAGTTTTTTCGCAAATCCGAATAAAAACATAAAAATGAATGGAAAGTTAAATACAAAAATTCAGCACATGATACAAATCCTTCGAATGCCAATCCATCCAAAATATCAAAATCTATTAATTTAGAATTCTTGGATCGTAAAGCGGTTTCTAGGTAAATACTTGATATTCATATTCTTTGTGATTCGTACGAGTAATTATTTATGATAATTTGTAATTCCAGAAAATGTCAAAAGTGTAGAATTCACTTTCAAAAATTTGACCAAGTTTAAATGGGATATAATCGCCTGTTTTTGCTCTAGCATTAATAACTTTAAACGTTTCGTTAAATTCATTCCTGGAATTATTCATTAATCCAAATTCATTTTGAATTTCATCACCGTGAAATAAGTACGCGAGATGTGAGTATATTAAAGTATTAACACGTTGACTGCTAAACTCATTTTTCATGGTTTGCGCAAGGCGCCGACGTGAATTTTTCATTATGCGATGCATATTATGTTGAAATATTATTTGCAGCAAATAAAATGAGTTATAAAATCATGCTTATAGCATTTTTCGTGGTGGAGGTCACCGGTGACCCTCACGGCGCTGTTGGCTATTCTTACGATTGTCATTTGTTTAAAACAACCGTGCTTCAGTTTCTAAGTGATTACTCATTATTTAGTCATATTCAGTGCGTTTTATAAACAAGCAAGTGCGATTGTTATATTTTTTTCACTTTACATACGTTTTTGCAGTTTATATCTTTTATTCAATTTTTTAATTAGCCCTTAAAAATATGGCTTCATGTGAAGATTATTCATCAAGTTAATCAACTGATGGTGCATTTTCACAAAAACCTTCAAAAATACCGAGATTGCAATCAGATAGCGAAAAAAGTTCTTCAAGTAGTTCATCGAATATGATAAGAGCTTCCACGGTAAGTCGGCGCCGAATTGACTCTTACAGTGAAACTGAAGATAGCGATAATAATGAAGATGATATACCAGAAGAGTTTGATGTGAATTGGAATATTCCGTAAAGTAGTAAAACCAACATCACATTTTCTGATTCGTCAGGTATCAACACATGTCAATCCGAAATTTTTGCATGTACGGAACTACATGATTTTTATTCCATTTGTTACTGATGAAATATTTGAAATTATATTAAAGCAAACGAACATCTATGCTTCGCAAAAGAAATCAGAACGGCAATCGCATCGTTTAGATATATGGTATCAAACAAATCCTAATGAAATAAAACGTTTCTTTTGTCTAAATATATGGATGGGATTAGTGCAATTACCGAAAATTGAGTTGTATTGGAGTAAATATGAAGGATATAATCTGACATACTTATTTTCCTATGAAAGGAACCATCAATTTTTAATACTGACAAAACCCAAGGCTCTGAAATGTCATTTTCTCTAATTTTTTAAAATAAAAATAATAAAAATCCCAGAGCTTTTGATTCGAAGGACTTTAACTCAACAAATCTAAAATGTTCGATGCGAATTTATCTTCACCATTGACTTGCTATTTTAGGACTCGTCAAATGCCTTAAAATTGTGTTTTACATACATTGTAAATACAGTCGAAATATCTCCAAATGGTCTATAAATATTTTGAATATCACCCATTTCTCATAAAAGGTACTATTACTTTTAAATGCACATTTTTAAAAATCGTGATAGCAAATATAACATAATACCAATATTTTTTTCTCAAATTATTTTTAAAGATTTAAAAATTTATTATTTCTAAAAAAATGATATCTAAAAATTAAAGTTTCAGAAAATAATATAAAAATCAATAAAGGTAATGGCAAAAATCTTAGAGAAAAAAATTTAAATAATCCTAAAATGTTTTTAAAATTTTAATGAAAACTCAATAAAAGAAGATTAAAAAGTTTACCAACATCAATAAAGAAAAGTTATCCTAATATTCAGCCGGGAGTTAATCTATAAATTGATATATAAATCTAAATCCAAATCCTGCGAATTCATAGAACATATCGCTAGAACATTGTTGCTTGCCATTTCACACCAAACATAAACTTAATTCTATTAATATATTTTAAAACGAAATTAGGAGCTACTAACAAGCCAATTACATAGAAAGTAACGGCATTGATATGACGCATTCAAGATATGAAAAAAAATCGAGTAAATGAAGACTGATTTCCCCCAAATCGGTTCTAAGAAAATTTAAAGACAATATGAATTTCACTCTTTCTAGAAAAGAAGTTCAAAAGAAATTCCAAAAAAATTTAAACGAATTATTTCCTGAGAATAATATCAAAATGCAAAATCAGCAGAATATTTTTTAAATGATTCTAAAATGTTTTGAACTTTATAAAAACTTTATTGAAATTTATATTTATAAATAATATTAAAATCTAAGCAAGAAGATATTGCAAAATCTGATATCGATGAATTCGACAAAGATATTCTACAAAAGATATCCAAGTCCTTCAGCCAAAAGACGTTCATTGATAAAATTATATATTCTACAAACCAGATAGGATATCTCCGATAGGACATCTCCAAAACCATCGACAAATAAAACTAATCAACAAGGTTCTGTATTTTGCTGAGTAAAATAAATTACTATTGATACTGCCCATTTGTATTAAACCCTATTTTATTATAATATTACTCTTTATTATAAATACTGTGGGGATAGTGGTTGTTGACTTTGTAACCCTTAACATACAATTGTAATCTCCCTCATATGGTCACCCGTTGCTAGGCAATGTTGGAACTGTAACCATTGGTTATGAGACCGCAAAAGGTGAGCTCTGTTACCAGAACTGCTAAGGCCCGGTCTCACAGCGGGTCCAACGAGCTGTCGATAGAATACATGTGCTCGATTTCCGTACTGTCCCTGTTTTTCTGTCTAAGTAAAGCTAATTATAAGACTGGTCAACATTTGTACTCAATGAATTATTTATTAATCCGAAAATATAGAAGAAGAATAACAACAAAGGTTTAATTACAATTACATGGCTTAATACAATTTCTAGTAGGAGTCTAGACCTCCTTTCAGTTGGGTTTTAGTTCGACTCGCATTAATCGAAGGCGAGCCCGTTCAGTTTTTTCCGGCTTATGTTTATTTTGGAGCCGGAGCGAACACCAGGGGGTAGATGACAGCATTCCCTTTCTGACCGGCTGTCAGTGCAAGCTCCAAGGCTCGGATTTGGGTTTTTTGGTTAGCATCCAACTCTTGATAGATTTTCTTGTTTCGTTTTGGCTCAAACCATGTAGATTTGAGCCTTTGCAATTCCTGGGTGACCGGCGCAAAGCGTCGAGAGATGCGAGTCGCTAGTCAGGTGGAATGTCCGTGGTCTCCTCGGCAGGACTTCGACACTGATTCCAAAAGAAAATTAAAGAGTGTTTTCAGTGTGTAAAAATTAAATCTGAATTTATTGTATCTAACACTTGTTCAAATGGGCGTCAATTATTACTGCTAAAAAGTATACTATCTATATAAATATAAAAGAAAATAATAAAAATTCCGATTATTCAGAAAATTGACATTGACCATGATGAAAATATTACCAATAAAATATGAGGTTTAAAATTAACTATTTATTTAAATACTTTGCTATGATAATGTAAGTAAGGCTTATCTCTAACGGTGGAATTAGTCATTTTCATTTTTGTTATTCAAATCCTTGCAAATGATACGTCAAGCAAAATTGTTACTAGTACTTGTTGGATATTTCAATTTATTGTATTCATTACGTATATCTAATCCATTTTTAGGAACAGCGTTTTATGAAATTTAACAAGATTATTATTATTTTCGATTTCACATAAATCAATTTTGCAAATATATAAGAAAACAACGTTTTTGGCTGCAACTTTTGTTAAATTCACAAAATTTCTAAATTTGTTTTTTTTCCAGTTACGGGTTGATGAAACGGGATCTTGCACCGCGGAAATTTCTACCGTGCGATTTTCTTCATTCTTGTAGTGGTTCTAGCCGTTCCAGCATACTTGGGTGGATCAGTTACTCTGGAATCATCACTTGGGTTGGGGCGGTCAAAGTCCTTAGTGTAGGGTCACTGAGATCAAATGAGACCTCATATTCTGAAATGTAGCCATCTGAACCCGGAATCTTTCCTGTCATTATCTCATGGTTGATCTTGTTCAGCTCCATCCGGGCCATTCGTAGCTGTTGTAAATCTCGATCTTCCTCATCCAGGCGAATCAATAATAACTCTACTCTCCGGCGGAGTCCTTTTGATAGCGAGGCCGGCATGATCCATACTTCCGATCGAGTTTAATTGAGCCGGCCACATGGCAGTTTCCGGTATTGAGACAGTGCTGCTGCCATTTCGCTGAATTGAATCATCTGTCATCCCTGTGTCGGTCTTCCTGAAGAAGGTGGTCCTACAAATTTTGTATTGACCGGTGATAGGGGAATTAATTCGGGCATCATCGGGTGCGGCTCTCGGAAATCCTTTCTCTGGGTCGTTCGGGTTTGTTGGTCACGAAATCTCTTCTCCGGTCTCCGACTTGGGTGTTGAGCGTTTGTTTGAGAAAACATAATGATGTAACAGTACACACCTTAGTGCAGGTTATATATTGTCATTTGCCACGTCATCTTGATTGTTAAACTTCGGTTGCAATAGTGTCTATGCATATTTTGGTTTTCATTCATAGTTTGTTATTATGTATTTCTGGTAGGTCATGTTTAGTAATCATAATTTTTTCTTGTTCCAGTCACTATGGTATGTCCTGAACCTTGTTATTTTATCGATAATATTGTTCTCGGTTCTATTATTACCGTGACTATTACTATTATCAATTTCGCTGAATCTCGTTCATCATTTTTAGCACTATTGATTTGTACCGCTTCAAGCTCAATCACCGTTCCACGTCACTGAAGCCACACCATCGTGCGCTGACGACTCAATATTCGCTTATCCAGGACAGGTTATTATTTCCATTTTTTATAAAATTCAATTTATTGGATTCTTATAGATGGTTTTATTCGCATCATGCGTCGATATTAGCGTACCTGGATATATATAAGCATGTGTTTATCCTTATTACGATTATTAAGTATAATGAAATCGATGTTACTATCGTTTTATGCATTTGTGGAATGATTGGACGATGCTATACTTGTGAATACCTGCTCCCAAATTAGAAAAATATTTTCGTATTTTTGGCATAAGTGGTCGGGATTCGACATGTAAGTATGTTTAACTAGTTTTTATAATCCTATTTAATTTCTATATTCAATTAATTAATCTTATGAAAATTTTTGATATGATTTGAATATCTTCTCCCATGTTTCGTCCGGTATTACCAATTGGAACGTCAGATTTGGGATTCAACATAATTTCTATTTAATTACTGATGTACCTTCGTTATGGTGAATTTTTCTGTGATCATTAATAGTATTTTAATTTTAATAAAATTTATTCGGTTGATTCTTTTTATTCGCTATTTGGAGATTTGTAGTTAAGTATTTTGATTTAGTTTGGGTTAATTCAACTGGTGGCTGAGGATATACATTCAATTTAAAATGGTTTCTCCTGGCTTAACCTAAGTTCTATAAAATCTAAATAAACTATTGTCTCCTAAGTTTAAAATTTAACACATTGAATTTATAAACGTCATTTACGTTAATTATTTACTTTGTTATGCAAAACTTAACGTCAATTCTAATCGATTATATCTATTCGATCCTGTTTGATTTTTAAATAGTAAAATTACTAAATTATTTGTCAAGATCCTATTTTAATATTAACTCACATTACTACTTCACTTTCTTAGTCGTAATTTTATTATAATTTATGTTAGAAGCTTCAGCTCTTATCCCTCAACTAACTATTATTCGATTTTAATCCATTAATGGATGAGAAAATGTTCGTTGCAGCTATTTGAGTGATTCACCACTTTCAGTACCTTAATTTTGACCTTACAGTATTGATTGTGTTTATATTATATTTAAGAGTGCCCACTAAACTACTCGGTGTTTAGAATTTTAGCCGTCTGTATAACTCATTTTAGGTCGAATTTTCTGGCGTTGGATGAAAGAAGAGCGAGCCAAAATACCAATTCCTCGATCTCCCTTCACCACTATAAGTTATCATTTTACGTTCAGATTCGCCGTTTACCACTGGCGAACCCTCACGGTTACAGCTCCGTTGCAGATGAACTGCGTTTACACGGAGCCATTGATTGTGTATAGTTACTTTCTTGCGAGATGTGTTGGCTGTGGACCGGAAAATTTCAGCATGAACTTTGGATATTATATAATAAAACACTATATCTGTCCGAATACATATAATTTAATTATCCACAATGGTTGCATTCATAAGCATATTCGGCAATAGTTACGTTCATAAGTACGTTTATAAGCATATTCATCAAAACGTCTCACTTAGTCTAACTGGAATCCTCGTATAGAATCAGTTCTGAAAAAGTAATTTCTCTCATACAAGTTTCTTGTATCAACAAAAGCGCTTCTGTTCAACAATATTATTGCTAGTGAAAAACGATAAATGCTTTTCTCCAGGAAAGTGATTGAAATTATGTAAAAATGAATCGGTATATATACCTATCCTGTGACCCCAACCTTGCGTGTTATATTCAGTGCAAAAAAACAAAATTTGACCTTGAAATTTTTATTATTTTCTTAATTTAAATTGACAATTATATTTCTTGAATTTTTCAAACCAAAAATATTTCATTTTAATTCAATTTTATTCATTACTTTTTTGCTTTTATATATAAATTATCGTTTTTCGGTCAAATTTTCTTGTTATTTTTTATGTAAATTTCGTGCTGATCTTGATGCATCTTTGTTATTATTTTAATTTACTTTTATGTTTATTGATATTATATTTAATTACATTTTCCTCATAATTTAGCGTTGTTTATTTGGTGTTAATAGGTCTGTTTTTAAATCTACGTGCTGTGTCCTTGCTATTTCCGGTCCATTTAAACAAATTCCTGTATTGGCCCAACAATACTAACTACAGTCAAACTCGGTTATTGTCACACAAATAAAAATCCCCGGCCAATACTCCCATTGTACACAATGCTAATTAATTCCGCTTTTTGTCACTCCACATACTGTCATAAATCGGTTAATGTCACACATTATAGTCAACCCGGTGGTAGACTGTCCGGGTCTCATCAATCTTAGTAATATAACATACAGTGCAACCATACGTTACAAAAGAAATGCATTGTTGAAAGGTATGTTATGATGCAGTGGACTGAAACAACTGTGCATTTATATCCATTCATTAACACACATACATCTGCTATTCCACTGCATTGTCTGTCTATGTTGGTAGACTAATAAAAACACATTTCAGAAATTCATTTAACCCTTTCGTGCCCAGTGGGAATACGTATTCCAATATTTGTTTTGCCCTGATAAGACCGATTGGAATACCTTTTCCCGATATTTACTACTACTGCCATCTAGTAGTAAACCACGCAGGATTATCATTCTTCATATTCAACTGTTAGCTGTAAGCGAATGAGAACAAGTTCATGTGTTACCATCGAGGGTGCACTGCTGAAATGGTTCAAGTAAACTCATCCGTCACAGCTCCCTGTTAGTGGACCACTGCTTGCATAGCACCAGAAATGAGCATGTCGGAATGGAAGTGTTTAAATGGGTTCCTTGAACGTTTCAAGAAGCGTCAAAACATCGTGTTCAAGGTTGCAGTTGCCGTCGCTAGGGCAGTGCATTGCAGCACTTTGAACCGTTCGGGCATGCACTGAAAGTATGTATTTAATGATGTTGCCCGTGTGAATGACTTAACACTAAATAGGCCAGTGGCTATGTTACAGTCAAAAATAACAAACTATTTTACTGTCGAGTTTATGTATGCTATACCTCTTCTTATATTCTATGACTTCATTTGACAGTCAGTTAAAGCATACCATGTAATTTTATCATGTACTGTACTAATGTAAATGCTTATTTCAGGACAAAAATACAACAGTTTTGCTGACTGCATGCATGAATTTCATAAATAAAATTGAATAATGTTGATATTATTCTAATATATAAATCAAATTGTTAAAATTTTTAGCAGTTTATTGAAATATAAATCCTTACGTTGATTTAGAATGACTTCAACATTCATGTACTTGTATCCATTTCCATACCATGATAACTTGCAAAGTTAATTAATTATCCTAATTATCATAATTATCTAAATTAATTATCACAAATTAAACAATCAAATACAGCTTAGAAACTTTGACAATGTATAATCTATAAAGTTTCTATTGCTAGGATTATCATTGTGTGTCATTTAAGCTGATAAAAATGGCATTATTCCAAAATGAATTCTAAATAAATCGACCTAAAAAGAGATATGAATTATAATATGTAAAAATTATTACTTGTGCATAATATTGGACAAAATTAAGATATAAAGTTTATACCATAAACTATAAACCAAGTAAATCATTTTATATATAATCAAATAATTCACTATATTAAAACAACTAAAATTCACGGAATTTAATTATTTATAAAAATATTTTTAAACAAAAATTAATATATGTATTTAAAATTACAGAATGTTAAACTTAAATAGTTTTATTTAATTAAAATTAATTTTTATGGTTTAGAATGACTAAAATTTTGTACAAATTACAAAAAATAGATATATAGAGAGACCGGTTCATTATTGGTGGGTTACTGCGACTGGCCTTGTGTAACACAGCATACCATTTGCAATCCGTTCTTGTTACTCATTACTAAAAATTTTGACCAAGATTACTATAGATAAAAATCCAATTATCGATCTAACTTCATGCGTGCCTTGGTTGGTAACAACAATCAATTTCAGACAATAAAACTTTTATTGATCAATAAACCATTAGTTCAAAAATACAACTGGGAATTCACAACCACTTCAGCAATCTCTTTTCAAATTGTGTTTAGCTTTTTCAATTTCACGTTTCCTTCTTTTTTCAACTTTCGTTCTTTAGAAATGAAATTCTTTTCGGATTCAAGTTTTTCTTTTATAGCTTGCAATCTAATCGCACTTACCGTTTATATTCTTTTTATTCCTTTTAGTCATCTCCAGTTCTTTTATTACCTCTGACAACTGTTGAGATCTATAATTTTTGAAGACGCCATTTCTCGGCTAATCAATTTCATTTATCTGGAACAAACAGAGAAGATATACAAATTTAATTTTGTTTTCCATTTAAAATCCAATAATTTCCCAAAGTTTATTACCGTGACTATTAGTATAAAATCCAAGTCAATAAATCAAGTTTTTAACTCTTAATATAATTTAACAGTTTCAAAAAAAATGCTTAATTAAAATAGATAAATTATGCATTATTCGATCGAGGAATAAAGTCGATTTTCAGATAGCATTGAAATAAAATTATCATATCGATTAAAATTTCCCTTTGAATTCATAGTAATAAATACGCAATGTGATATTCATTTATCACAATATATAATCTCATTTTTGCTAGATGTATCAATGAGTAAATTTAACCGAACAGAGATATAAATGGAATGAATTTTTTCCCCACAAAAATTCATATCTTAATCATAATAATGTGCATCCGCTGAAGTACTTATTAAGCATCTTTAATCAAACTATTGTTAATATAAAGTTTGATTAATTTTATTAAAGTAAAAATAAAGGTTTATTTGAAATCCTATAATTTCCCAATGTTTATTACCGTGACTATTAGTATAAAATCCAAGTCAATAAATCAAGTTTTTAACTCTTAATATAATTTAACAGTTTCAAAAAAAATGCTTAATTAAAATAGATAAATTATGCATTATTCGATCGAGGAATAAAGTCGATTTTCAGATATCATTGAAATAAAATTATCATATCGATTAAAAATTTACTTTAAAATTTCCCTTGAAATAATAATAATATAAAAGTATTATAATAAACATTTGGGCACTCATTTATCACCATATATAATCTCATTTTTGCTAGATGTACCAAGGAGGGGATTTTACAATGGAGGATGGAACTGGTGGGAAATCCATCTATGGTATGAAATTTAACGACGAGAATTTCATTTTGAGTCACGATGCAGCAGGAGACATATTAATATACAATTGACCTAGCTGCAATCATATATCGAGATTTCAGGTGTTCTTTCGATGGCCAATACCGGTCCGAATACTAATGGATCTCAGTTTTTCATTTGCCTCAATAAAACTCCCTGGCAGGATGGAAAGCATGTCGATTTTGGGCATCTTGTAGAATGAATGAATGTGTGCAAGAAGATGGAAGCAGTCGGCTCGAAAAGCGGCACTCCAAATGATCCTGTTGTTTTTTTGTTTTTTTTTCAAAATTGTTTTTTAATCTATAAGTGGCCTTTTGGCAAAAATATGCGAGCGGGGCTCAGCATCTATTTCTACTGTTTTTTAGCTTATATACACAAGTCTGCAACGCCGATGCAATTACCAGCATTGCTGCATATCAAACTCAGGTCAGGTTGAAGGGAAGGTCCATGGCACTCTTTGTGTAAGAGACTTGCTCACGGTAGATGTGAAAGCATGCGATCATCGCATTTGGGCACGCTATGCGGGCAAGAGATTGGATCTCGCTTTTAGTTCCGAAATACACTAGCGTTGGTAAAAGAATTAAATCCCAATTCAATATCTGAAAGTAAACACTACAATCTGAAAATTATGAGGTAATAATAAAATTATCTAACCCTTGTGATGCAGAAACCTACACACTGCTTGGCACATGCGAAATTCGGTGTGTATCGACTGGGAAAAGTAGAAGAATCGGCCAGTATCTCACACCCACACTCTACTCGGAATGGCTGTGAGCAACGTGGCTAATAGAAATGGCTAATAGCAGAGATCCTTGGTAGAAAAATACATAGAGTGTGTCAGTTATAACAGAACCAATAAGCGACAGCAACAGAAAATTCTCGTGACCGTATCGATCACGAGTGGCATGACTCATCCCCGCCATTTAAATACCCTGCCTACCTAGTGAGTTTATAATTAGTTTCACGACATGCAAAATTTGAACTGATTGAAGAAGTACGACATCAGCCCCGCGAAGAGCACAAAATCTCAATATATGCCAGAGGATCATTCATCGGGTAGAACATTTTATTACTTATAACTAAAGTTTAAGTTTTAATTTTCTAATGTTTAATTTAATAAAAACTGCATATTGAGTTTTATGGTTTATCGTAATAGTTGACTTCCTTTTTGTAATATTTTATAGTTAAATGCAAATCGTCTCATTCTTAAAACTAATGATAAATATAAAGTAGATTGGGTTTGAGTTTTCATTTCATGATAATCGTAAATACCTAAAGTAGTATCAGATTTGTGTTCTTTTTTGGTATGCTCAAAAAACAAGCATCGCCGAGGGTGGTCAATAGTTATATGTTAAGACAAATTTCACATCATTTCTGTCATTTGAATATTAAGAGCGTTTATTAGGTGTGATATAAATGTTTGATATATTAAAAGGCTGTATGTAGATAAGTTAACCTATTGAATTTATTTGCAAATAATAAATGGTGTATTACATTATTACTCAGCGTAATGCATGTCTTAGACTTATTCCTTATGGTTCCTAACACAAGGACGACGTATTGTTGTTTTTTCTCAATTAGGAGTATAATTGATTCGAAGTGGAAATGGTGTTATGATGTTCGAACTGGAAATACTTAGGTTACATAGTTTAAAAGTATGGATTTAATTGAATGATCAGGTATTAATACAATGCATTCCTACTGAATGGAGTAAATTTTATTAATTTTGTAAACTTCCACATATATTCAACCAACTAGGTAATATTTTTCGTGTGATAATGTAACTATTGAGAATCTATGATGCATGATATTGAATATTGAAAATACAATAAAATTTAATTTGCCAGTAACAGGAAATGCTCGTGAACGTTTGTCGGACGACAATCGTAGCACATTGACGATCCCCAACAAATTCGCCTGACTTTGCGGACAAGCCCTGTGGGATCGGAGATACTCCTTATCTACACACGGTACACCAGAATGGCCCCTCCGGAATCAGAATCGGCATGACGAAGACGTGAAGCTGTACAGTCTCGCCATAAAACGGGAGCCAGGAATAAATCCAATTCGAGAAATTCGCCATGAAGCGGAGGTGGCACTTCATCAATTCGAAAACCTCGAAAGAAAATAAGGGTAGAAGCCAACCAGCAACATAGACGGTTGGTAAAGATTAATGCAGATATCGCCAGTGTTCGCATTCCAAGCTCCGACCGCTACCTACCCGATTACAGCGTATCACACGATCCAAAAGACCCGACCGTCCTGGAGCTCATTGCGCCGGTACATCTAGTGGTTTATAAGCATCTTCTCCAACCTGACATCCTGGGGACACTAATCGACAGAGAGAGAGGAACATGCCTATTCACGACGTCCTCTAAAGCGTGAAACAACGCGTAGAAATTTCGGACATAGAATCACCAAATAACTCTGTACAAAACTTGTAATGATAAAAATTAAATGTTTTGGTCGTTAAATGTGATTTGTTTTTAGTTAAAAAATCTTATTGTAAATGTTGATTATTTATTTCATCAGGGCATCAAGTTAACGACGAAAAAAATCTCATTCGAGGAATAAATTGTAAGCTTACAGTTAAGCAGAGAGTAAGGGACCTAAAAATTAAGACGACCACATACATTCTATCGGTAGCTCGCTAGACCAGCTGCATACCGGGTCTTAGCAGTTTTGGAAACAAAGCTCACCTTTGACGGTCTCAGAACCATTGGTTACATTACCAACGGGTAACCAGTGGCAGACGCATAGCATTGTATGGAAGGGGTCAAGGTTACTAATTCGCCCAACCACCAGTAGCTCGCAGTGAAGATCCAACCGCAGCTACAGTAAAATACCCCGGTATGATACGTATCCAACCTGGTAAGGCTGAACGAGAATGGAGACGGATGCTACTGTCTTAAAAGTGAATAAGTCACGAAATTGGAAGTAAGCTTTGATGACTTAGCAATAAGGATAAAGAGCGGACCCGAGATCAAAGATAAGCACATGCCTTTTATTGGCAGCTCGCCAAACCAGACCAGAGTAGTTTTTGCAAGGTAGCTCACCTTTTGCGACTCCAAACCCTTGTCACATTACCAATGTTGCTTAGCAACGGGTACCAAGTGATGGGTACGATGGATTTTGTGTGTATGGGTTGACAAGGCAACGATGCACGAACCCACCAACTCTACCAGCACTTGGTGTTGCCCATATTGAAAATTAGTAATGATTTTAAATTTCCTCTAGAAACTTTTGATTTTTCTTTAGCTATATTCTGATAATGTGCCTTATTTACTTAGTAAATTTGATTTATGTTAATATGAAATTTAGTGATTTTACATAATTTCTTCTTGTGCTGCGCAGCATTGGTTTTATTTATTAATAATGTTAATGAAGAAATATTTTAACATAATATAGATGTTTAAAAAATACACTAATTTTGAAAATTTAATTCTTGCTTTTGAAAAAACTGAAAATTTTCAATGTTTGTATGAGTAGTTAAAATATAAATGTTTTATAAATTTGGTAAATGTGTAAAGATATTTTTACACCAACTGTGCATTATTAGAATTAGAATTAATTGAAGTTTATATTTAATGTTTGACAAATAATTTTAAAAAGTTTTTGAGAAAGTTTTAAATTGTTTTAATAAGTCATTAAACATATCTGATCTATCTTTAAAATATCAATGGCAAATTAATTATAAGTAATATTTATTTTTTATTGTTATTTCTGTATTTTATGATTATATTTTAGATTTGCTTTCTGATTTAAAACCCAATGGTCTAATTTTTATTTCAATTAGTAAAAAAGTTACTGGTAAAAAATCATCAATAAAAACTGGAATATGGTGAGTTTAATAATTGCAATATTTTATTTCAATCTTTATGATGACCTATTACCGCCCCAGTCATAAAGGCATTTGATGAGTCGGTTTTACTGAAATCATTATAAATCAGTCATTCAATATTTTTATATATGAAATTTAATATATATTATAGGATATTTTACGATTCCCAGATTGGAATGAATATTAGAACACAAAACTATTTAAATGGTGAGTATTTTAATTTTTATTACTATATTGGTATTTTGTGATGACCTATTACCGCCCCAGTCATAAAGGCATTTGATGAGTCGGTTTTACTGAGTTTTACCAATTACCAAATTTAGTATTATGTTAATATTAAATTAATATTAATTTAGGTTTTACAATTTTGATGAATAATATTAATAGAAGAAATTATGAACGTAATTTTACAATAGTTTAATCAGCGATGAAACTTAGTAGGAATCTCAATGATTAAATTTTTATATTGACCTAATATTTTCAAACTTTTATATCTGTTAATTTTGGTAATTCTGGTCAACCTGTTATGAGAATAAATGTTGATTTTCATACCAATTCGCGTTTTATTGTATATATTTAGTTTGTAATTTAAATTGGTTATTTTATTTAATAAATCTCGTTAAAAACAAGTGAATATCTTGATGAGTCAAATGAGTTAAGATCTCTGTTCTTTTATTAGTAAATGTTACTGAGATTTGATTTCATCATTTCGTGCTTCATAATGTAAAATGGTTTAATCAAGGAATTTAACTACGCTTATATTTGAACATCAGATCATATTTTCATCCTTCATGTGTAGTGTTTTTAATTTTTCGATCTTACTTAATGATTTCCTATTAGCATAGCAGTTCGATGTTGGTTTATCAGTTTCAAAAAACTTATGTTATTACTTTTAATTTGGAGTGCCAGTCGTAAATGATGAATTCATAATAAAGACATGCTGAATAACTAAATCTAGAATTTCTGGACAAAACAATACGAGACCTATAAGCACATAAGTGACAAATGGAGACATTAATGAGGGATTTCAAGATCTTATGTATGCATATTTTCTCTATTTATGTACTACTATACATAATTGTTGGTCCAAGACTGAGTTTTGTATGAATGGATCGGAAAATGCATGCCAATGCAATGCATTTTTGAAATCAAACCTATGAGCACCAAAAATACCCTAAAATATGAGAGAAAATACAAATATTTACATAAAATTAATAAAAATTAATATAAAGATGCAACAAGAACCACATAGAAATACTATTAACAAGATAATATGACCGAAATCGAAGAATAAAATGATATAATTACAATATATTTAAAGTTTAAATAATTAAATTTTCTATTAATTCAAAAAATTAGAGAATTAATTAGTAAAAAGTAACCCAATGTCAAATTTTGTTTTAATACAGCAGAAAAATACGTGCTAGGTAAGGGTCACACAATAAGTTTATAATACCGATTCATTTTTACACAATAACCACCCACTTTTGTTAACAATCACTTTTTCCTTACAGCTAGTTTAAACTGTTTTTTGTCATGAAAAAAATCATTTGCTTTACAAAGAATGTTGTACTGTGACGAGTTTCCAGTTCTTTACGAGATACCTTTGAAGCATTATAATCTGAGTTTGATTAAGATCGTATTGAATATTTTGATGGATGATGTAATTTAGTCGCTGTAATAATGGTATAATTACATGTATCGAAACTAATGAATTTGTTGGGTTTTTGTAGCAAGTCCGTACTTAAGTCTGACTCCTTGGTGTCCTTATTTAATCAATTGATTTAACCCAGTGTTTCTCAAGTTTTTTTTAACCATCGCGCCCTTAAGACGCAATTTGGTTTGCCACGGCCTCATAAAGGTTACAAAATGTATTACATGTAAATAAATTTTAATGGTACAGAACAATTGCTACCGGATTGCTCCAATAGCTTTATTTAACAGAAACTTGTTACAACTTTATTTCGTACGGCGTGCGGGCTTTCCTACAAAAGTTATGTTAACTATTTAAAGTTTTTATACCATCATACAGGGTAGAAATATATACATATATTCGTTATTGTGTAGTAGGTAGGTTTTAATTTTAGTGAAATTTAAAGTAAATGAAATTACAAATCTAGCATCGCCATCTTAATCCACGTCAACGCCCCCTCATATTTCTGGTCTCTTTAAGGCCCCTTCTCTATGTCTCAAATGCCAATAAGAGGGCGTTATCTGATTGTCTTAATTTGTATAATATTAATTTTATGAATTATTTTTATAATTTTAAAATCTTCATAATTAAGAATGGATTTCTTTGTTTCAAGGTTTTCATAAATATTTTCAAATTTTTTTCGAATTCTTTAGATGTTCATTTGTATTTTACCCAACTATTTTACACGAATCTGAAGTATATGGCTCCAAAAGGTTCATTTAACACAGGTCACTGATACAATGTACTTGGGAGTCAAAACTTCAATTGTCTATAGCAAATGTTTTTATGAAACGGTCAACATCACAAGATCTTTTGGAGAGAAGTTCGGAAATTTAAAACAATATTACCACATCAAAGTCTCCATTAAAACGCTTGACGTATGTGGATATTTTCATAGTGACCTTGGTCCATTTTGTCACAAACAATTACGCATATTAATAAGTAGCATGAAATATTATGTATAACGAATAATTATTTATGTATATTTATATATTATTTCTTTACTTCTATTTTTAATTTTGAGTTTTCTATTCTTAATTTTGGATTAACAGGATTTATTTTGCTTGCGCCTAATATTCGTCTCTATTCATTATGTATTTTAAGTTTTATTTTTAAATAAAATTGAATGTTTATATATCATTCGTATGTATATCAGCACCTTTTTAGTTGTCCGTATATTTGACATTTTTACACTGAATTCTGTAGAACGTAAGGATTGAGTGTACTTATAAATGAATTTTGTTTTCTGACTAGATGTAACTTTTCAAAATCCACTTTACGGATGAATATATTTTAATTTTATTTACTGATGATATCATTCTCATTTCAATAAATTGTTTTTGACTTTAAATTCTTCATTTATTCATTCATTTTTTAATTAGATTCATGGTTTTTTTATATGATTGAATATGACATCAATATACTGTAATTTAGCGGTTTTCAACCTTCATTTTTATTGCACCACCAGGTAACAAATTTAAATGTTGGCATACCACCAGCAAAAGTCAAATGAAAAACATAATTATAATACCCACTATTGATTATTACTGACTTGAATCTTAGACTTAGAATTTGTTATTTTTAGTCAGTTAGTCACTGTTAGTGGACACTACTCATTTAAAATAACAAGACGCATGATGGACAATTATAATCTTTGAAATTAATATGGTAAAAATATTAAATTATAATTTATATAATTTTAAAATAATTTATATATATATTTTTTCGCGTACCACTTAGCGACATCTGGCTTGCTACGGGTTGAAAACCGCTGCTGTAAGTAATTATGGATCAACAATTTTAGATTCCCCCCGTAGGGAATCTAAAATTGTTGTAAAAATAAAATAAAATGAGATAATATAAAATAGAATAGAATAAGATATAATTGAAGAATTAAAATAGAGTAAATTATATTTTTTAAATTTTAAGATGATGTTGAATATAATTGTTGATAATAAAGACAATAAAATACAAAAAACATATTTAAACTTTAATCAAATACAAAACTGCTAAGAGTAGATCTTTTCTGTTGTTAAAGTAAAAGCAAAATTCTTTCAGGAACTCCTCTCTCTTTTCGGTTTTAATACCTTTACACCTCTTTATCTCTAATTTTAGCTCATTATGAAATGATTCAATGGCCTGCGTATTTATACCTGTTGTCTTACTAACGAAGTCATATTTATGTGGGGTTTATGGTTTTTATGACCTTGACCCCAGATGTAAATATTTTCTTGCCCCCAATGGTTACCCGTCGCTAAGCAACGTTAGTGATGCAACCATCGGTTTTGAGATCGCCAAAGGTGAGTGCCATTTCGGAACTGCTCTGGCCCGATCTCAAACTGGGTTCAACGCACTACCGTTAGAAGGTATGTGTGCGATTTTCTTCTTCTGGTCCCTCGTTTATATCATTAATTTTCCTTTCCTTGATACCTCTTCCTACAAAACGGTTCGCAAATTTCCTCGCCATTCTACTCTATTGTTATTCGAATAAGACTCAGAGAATTAGTTTAAGCCAAACATTTATTGATTATTACAACACTATTTCGACTATCGTCATTGGGCGTTTCGCACGCTCCGACTTTCCCGGCCGGTGCTTGGCGACTTTGGTCGCCGGCACTGTATGCCAGTTGGGCCGGTGCAAAAACGAGGGGGTAGGTTACCGCGTTGCCTTCCTGGCATGCCGATAACGCTACCTCAAGGCCGCGTATTTGGACCTTTGGCGATTGGGTGAGCTGTTTCTCTTCAGCCCACCCTCGTTGCGCCGCTGTCATTTTATAATAAATTTTCTTGGCCCTTTCCGGCTTAATCCAGGTGGATTCGGTCTGCTGGATTTCTTTGTTCAGCTGAGCAACTTGGCGTGGCAGGTCCTTATTATTCATACGGGCTACGTGGAGTTCTCGTAGCAATAGTTGATTCGAACTCATATCTGAATGTAAATTATATTATTTACTCCCGTCATCTATCATAAATTAATATTCAGTCGATACCCCTCAATCAGCATACTACCAAACATCGGCAATTGGACTCTATTTCACTATTTTATTTTGGTTAAGTTATTTTAGTTTTACAAGAAATTATCGGCAAAATTAATCCTGAGATTCTAATTAAGAATTATCATTAAAGATTTATTAGGAATTACACAAAGTTATAAAAATCAGTGTCGGTTGGATCTGGGACCTCCTTTATTGTATCTTCGACTGCGCACATAAGGATGGTCGTGATGATCCTCCGGCTCGTCTTCCACGTCTCGCAACTCGTGGGGAAGAACTCTCCTTGGGACAACCACATTCATGGCCCTAGTCTGGCCCCGAAGTCGCGGATCGTTCAACTCGAATGAAACGTTATAGCTGGGGCATACCATCGGTGCTGGGTATTTTGCCCTCCGCAATATCGGCGTTCACTTGGGGGAGTTCTACGTCTCCTGAGCTCCCTTGATTTCCGTATCTCATCTCTCGAACAGGGAATATCGAAAATCCCGGGTCCCACATCGCCTGCCTACACCTGGCAGCCGAGTGAGCGGGGAATCGGGATATCACTCGGTATGCGTCAATCCACGAGTTCTCTAAAACTAAAAGGAGCATTAAGTGAAGAGTGACGTTTTTATTTCATTTTGTTTTGGTCAACTAGACTAGGATTTGGGTATGACGATTTATCTAGCATAGTTGCGGCAGGTTCGCGTAATGCCAAAACTATTGATAGGGACTATTTTTTGTTGTTTAAAGCTGTCCTTTTAGTTTACGCAGTTCGTTGGCAGTGATCTGGAGTTCAATTCAGCGCTGTTTTATCGCAGTCTCCCTCCGAGTAAATTACTGAAGTTAATTACTCTTGGTTCATCTTGCTTTAATGACTCATTAGAGATCTGATAGTTATTTAATAATTTTCTTTGAATTCACGGAACCTTTCTGATGATGAAAGCTTTAATTTTCTTTTATTGTCCTTCTTGTAGATGTTTCTAGTTAAGTTTAGTTAATTGAAGATTTGCTGTTTTAATACATAAGAATTTAACTCTATGGCTACGGATGAATTTAAATAGGGGAGTAGTAATTAAAAATTGTCAAATGTTTTATCTTATTACTTAGTCGAACATTATCACAAGGGTTAATAGTCTATGGTTAGGTATACTAGATCTGACGCCAATTTCATAAGTACCTCAATTAATATCACATTTATTTAGTTCCTAAGCATTTTCGTCTAAATTTCAAATAATTCATAAAATGTATTAGGTAGTTTAGAGTTTAAATTAATTTCCCACGATACGCTAAGTAACCTGAAATTTCATTAATTCATACCATACATTAAGTAACTTAAAGTCTAATTAATTCATACAATACATCAAGTAGCTTAGGGTTTTATTAATCCATAAAATGGGTTAGGTAGGTTAGAGTTTAAATTAATTCATACAATACATTATATATCCTAGAATTTAATTATTCATGATGGATTGCCCAATTCACTATTCAAATGGGTCGGATTATTTCATAAAATCAACTTTTTTTTAATTCAGGCGGAGACGAGTATGATGATCGATTTTACATAGGGGATATGACGATGTTCAAAAAAGATGTTAAACGGGAATCTGTTCAAGGATTCTTATCAGCTCTAGAGGACAATAAGAAATTGCAGGATTGACGGATGTGTGATCTGTGATAGTTCCTCATTAACTACTTTCCAGATGCAGAAAGAATTTATCGATCGGTGATGAAGGTTTCATGAGTGTAATAAATAATTCTAAAACTTGTTCCTTACGTCTGTAGGGTATTTGTAATAAACTTATATCTAAATAGTTTTCTGCTCTTCTGTTGGTATATTCTAAAGAAGGTTTTATTGATGTTATTTCCGTAAAGGTAAAGTAAATTTGCACCATATTGATAGCCTATTTTATTAAATGATCAGGCCTCGAGTGGGTCATATTATTTTATTTAGAGATTTTGTAATTTACTGTTCGAATCTATTTTAATTTGGCACCGATTCGTAACTATTGTGAGTTAGTCATTTCTCCGTGGAATCGTGAGTATTCTAGCACCCGTTTAAAACTTATTATGTTAAGGAATCGATTTTCCCACCCAAAATGAACTTGTCGCTATATTCCGTTACAAATTTTCCCCTTTTAATAATTAGTGGTGATCGCGGTTACTTATCTGGTATGTATACTTGTTTATAAATTTGTTACTCGGGATTAACTGCAGCTCGGGGATTTACTAGTCCATTTCTATGGTTTGATTTTGATTTAATTCTTTTAGGACGTGATATTAGAGTTTTACATTATTTACATTTATTTCATAGTTTGATTTTAATCAAATTTCTTTATGACGTAATGTTAGAAAGATATAGCAACGATTTTTTTTATTTTTTAGTTTCCCGTCACCTTTCCCCTTTAATTGATCCTAGGCGCGTTTGTGTAGGCGACGAAACAGCCAAAAGACTATTTCCCCTTCACCCTTTTCCCCTATACGGAATGATATTGACGTTTCAGCTCCTGCGTTCCCACGCAGGAGCCTTCACGGGCACGAACTATTGGCGATTATACACGCACTTACACAGTTCGATAGATGTATATGATTTTAATGACTTGTGGTGTTGTAGCGGCTGTGAGCCGGAAAAATTTCGACAAAAGAAAATCTATTTGTTCATGTAAAATATATTTATTGCCACTTAGTACATCATAGTTTTCGTTAATAGTACATCATAACTCTCTCCTCACGCCGACGCCCAAGCAGAGCTTATTTGAGGTTGTGAGGACGCGACGTGGAGAGTTTTCGAACATTCTCTCACTCACATTCTAAAATTTCTGGCTTCCACTGGTTAAAACGATTTTTCAGATTAAAACTGAATTTTTAGAGTCAAATCGATTCAAGTTTATCGAAACTGATTAAAATTATGTGAAAATGAAGCGGTATATATACCTATTGTACGACCCTAACCTTGCGTGTTAATTTTGATTTAGTAAAACAAAATTTGACCTTGTGATTTTCTAGTATGTTCTATTCTTAATTTTATTATTTTGTAATTTAATTTGACAATTTTTCTTTTGAATTTTTTAATTGAATTGTTTCCAATCCAAATTATTTGATTTTTATTCCATTTTCATGGATTTTCGCATTTTTTGGTAAATTATCGAATTTCGGTCAAATTGTTAGGTTTTCGTGTTACTTTTATGTTTAATTCGTGCGGATCTTGTTGCACTTTGTTATTATTTTAATTTATTTTTGTGTCTCTTGATTTTATATTTAATTGTTTTTTTTTCTCGTATTTTAACATGGTTAGTTGGTGTTTTATGGGTCTGATTTTAAATCTGCATGTTGTATTTGTGGGTGTATTACCGATTAATTTAAACAATTTTCAAGGCCGTTTGTGTTCTGGCCCAACATTTATGACAAACAGTGCCATGATAATAGTTGAAGCTGTCTAAGTTGGAATATGACTTGTATTCATCAGTCCAGATTATGCTGTTGTTAGCGATTTGACTGCAAATGATAGACACAAGTTTGATGCATAAAACTTGAAAAATTAATAATAAAATCGAAAAATCGAAAAATTAGAAAAATAATTTTTAAAAAAATTAAATATTCTATTTTTTACCGCATTAAAATACACACACGAACAATCGTGGTATATACGGCAATGCTGAACAAGCAAAATTCAGTACGTTATTTTTAAAATTTGTTTTTAATTACTGTTATAACCAACGTACTATTTGTTGGGTATCACGAAAAAGCACAGTAAAATCGATAAAACACAAAATGATAAAAGTGCAATAATAATTAAAGAATTTATAAAAATTCGAAACTAATATTGATCGGGGGAAATTGGTATGGTTGAACGCCAGATTGAGAGGCGAGTCCAGAAATAATAAAAATTTAGTGCAAATTTTGGAAAACAAAAACAAAATTCGCACATTATCTCGAAAGCCCTTTCAAGATAAGGGAAGAAATATTGTTTGAAAGTCCGGGAAAGGGCATCTCCAAAAAATTAGTTATCTGGACAGATGTCAGTGATAATGGAGCCCCAAAAGAAATTAGCGTTAAAAGATATCAGAAATTCTATTCGACATCAGTAAGTGTAATTGGATGATGGAGTATAAAAAGGAAGCGCAATTGAAATCAAAACACAAAAATAAGAAAAAACTTGCGAAAGACAAAATTGCGAGAGACAAGAAATTTGCATTAGACAAAGAAAGACTAAAAAGAAATTTGAAACAGAAATTAGCAAGGTCAAAGCAAAGCAACTAAATCAGAGTTACCGATCTCAGAAACCCACCACAGTTGTCAAGTGATTCTAAAGCCAATTTATCCGAAATGTGCTATTCTTCCCGAAAAGTCGCAAAGCTGAAATTTGTCAATTTGTCAAGGGCACCAAAAATTAATTATCCAAAGGTGTTGAAAACCCAGTTACGCCACTGACCAGACTAATCACAAATTCATCAAAAGAAACTCTTAGTATTCAAGTGTACTTTTTTCATATTTGCTGAGGTAATTTTTACTTTAAATTTGCGTAACCTATCTCGATAGTCTGGTTGAGATAAGAAAAATGAATTACCGGAGAAGCCGAGAGATGGAGAGATATTAAGAAAATTGAAGAGGGCCAAATGAAGTCAGCTGGAAGAGATATTGAAAATAATTTTCTGGGAATTACTATTATGGCTAATTATAATTATTTTAATGTTATTATTATTACTATTATTATGCCGCAAAAAGCAGGCTAATTATATTATTATTATTACTATTAGTATAAATTATTTAGCCTATGGCTAATTATAATTATATTATTATTTTTATTATTATTATTATTATTAGTATTACTATTATTAGTATGATTTATTATTTTACATTATTGTTATTATTATATTATTATTATTATTATTATTATTATTATTATTATTATCATATTATTACAATTATTATTATTATTATTGTCATTTATTGTTGGTATTGTTATTATTATTATTATCATAAGAGAATAAAAATCAAATTTTAAATTTTGATAGATTCGAGGGCGAATCTTTATTAAAGGGGGGAGATATGTTGGGTTATCACGAAAAAGAACAGTAAAATCAATAAAACACAAAATGATAAAAGTGCAATATTAATTAAAAAATTTATAAAAATTCGAAAGTAATATTGATCGGGGGAAATTGGTATGGTTGAACGCCAGATTGAGAGGCGAGTCCAGAAATAATAAAAATTTAGTGAGGGGTCCCTAAAAAATAATATAAGATAAAAAAGGAAATTAATTAAGAAAAATTAATTACTAATGGGAAGCCCGAGAGATGTGGAAAATCCGAGAGATGAGGAAAACCCGGCGTATAGACGGAATAATATAGCAGGGTAAATTGGCCTAAACAACATTAAATGGGCTCCACTGAGTTACGGAGAGGTAACTATTTCGTAATTAGTAATTTAGTAATGGACCAACGTTGTTGACAAATGTCGGTCTGGAAAGTAATTATGGTTAATAATGTAATAATGTAGAAAATGTTGTTGACAATCGTCGAAAAACAGTCTGAGCAGGAGTATAATAGAAAAAGGGAAAAACACGAAAGGACAGTCATTATTAACCGGACACTAAAGGGTAGACATTATTAACAAGAGTGGATTGACGTGAACGAGCAGTAACTAGGTTCGTAGAAGAATCTAACTCCAAGTAAAGTCAAAGTTACCTATCAGAAAGGGTGGTTCTCCCTTGGACAACCTACCGTAAGGTGCAAATAAATTAGTGGAATTGTGATTACAAACAAATAAAGTGCAAATAAAATTATTCTTTGTTGGGTTTGCTTATTTGATTCGAAAAGGACACAAGGAGTCAGAGGGAACCGACTTTCAATAATAATAACCCAACATATTTGTGAAATTTATATATTTTGGGAAAATTACAGTTTTATAAAAGAAGTAATTTTATTTTTATTTAAATATTTAATTTTATAGTCATTGTATCCTATTTATTATTTTTAATGGAATAATAACTTTTAATCATTTTAAATTTGTTTTTATTCCTTCTATTTTTACGGTTACGTAGAATTTTTCGTTTTTTAGCCTATAGGGAGATATTTGTGATCGAACTATATCACGACGGAGTGAAATCACATCTAAATTAAAATCAATAATTTCAAATTAACAAGAAACTAAAATGAATGCTGACCTACTACGAGTGGCGCTAAACCACGGACTGTAGTGCCCAGCAGGTGAAGAAGCTGTGAGCACGGTTGTCAGAACAGCCGAGAGTTTTCCCGGAGAACCTTATCACCTGACTGTCGTAAGACTGAGAGTGGCCATGAGGAAGGTTTGAAATCTACCAACATATAAAGAAAAATAAATTGACTAGCTAGGAAGAAGGAATTATAATGCAAGAAAATCAATAATGATACAATAAAACTTGATGAACAATTAGATTAGACAAATCGATTATTCAGAGATTCGAAGAGAAAATTATGGAAAAGTGAAATTAAATAATAGTTGGGCGCATTTCTATAGAATATATAGACTTGTGTCGAAATTACAAGCATTAAAATTTCCAATGGTATTATAAAAATGATTAGTAGTTACCATAAATGATTGTTATAATTATTTTATTTATCGGACTAATTTATTAACCCTGTTATTACCCAAATAGAGGCGCATTTGTAAACCCTAATGATTGTCCGTGTCTTGTTTGTTATAATCTTTTTTTTGCCGGTCACGATTAGTTCTCTTCACCACTAACCTGATATAAGTAATATATTCTCAAAGTTGTAAAATCTGAAAATTATTACGATTAATTTAAAATTAAGAGAATTGAAATTCAAAATAACAAATTTTTTTTATTTAAATTAAATTTGGTTTGTATGAATGTACTTACGACTCTGATAAATATTCCGTGCACAGTATTTACATAAAATCTCCAAGGAAGATGCTCGAGATCAGCGTAGTTGAATTGAACCGTAGGACCAAAATTTGATGTAGAGAGACCCCAATTAGGGATAATGTTAGAAATGTAATGCGACATCTGACATAACACATAATTTGAATCAAATTGTTTGAGAATACGAGAGTTTTCTTTCATTTGATTTCCCAAATATATATTTAAATCCGCAATGTCGTGAAGGTAATTCCATTTTATGAATATAAAAAATTATTCTGAGAGAAATTACAACAGCTCTTCTCTCCTTAATTACACCTGCCGCTCGTGTAGACAGATGAGTTTGCATGTCAACGAAAATTATGGCGGCCATTGAGCATGGTTGATGGGTAGAATGGTGGGTTTGTATGTGCCTGTCTCAGTAATCTCGAGATTATTAAAGTATTAATTAATCGATACGAGGGGAAGGAAAATCCGTACAGAGCAAATCGTAAAATATTGATGGCATTAACACACATACTTTCGATGAAGGGGAGTTGTAGTACACACGTTTTGACTCGATATACATACTTAGTTGTGTGGTGATACTATTTAGCCAGAGGAATAACAGCGTTTTCTGTGGGAAGTAAAGGTAAATCCAACATACAAGCATGACGCGTAGTGAAAACGCATACAGATTTTCAAAAATATAGACATGTCCAAATGAATAGCAATTTATATTAAATCATAATTGTTACATAAATTTTAGTAAAAATTACCTACGTTTATCTTATAGATTCAAATATACTTTTGAATGTTTGCCCCCAAAAGCTTAATAGACATTAAATTAAATTCCACTAAATTTGCTTAATTCTAATTTAGTTACGCGTTAATGTTTTGTTTAGTTATTGTGATTATTGTTATCAGTGTAGCTTTAGATACAATTATTATTAAAATTATTCTTATTGTTCTATCATTATTAACATTATTATTATTGTTTTAGTATGTTCACGTTTTCATTTACACCTATGTTATCTTTATTTTGCCACACTATGCACAATCATTATTAATGCAACTGTTTACGGGAATCCAATATGTGTTGCGATTATGATCGTTGTTATGGAAAAGGTTCCGATATGATAACATTATATTGCATCTTTCTAAAATTCAAACGACCCACCCTAATCTGTCGTCGTCATCGTACACTGTCCCATGATATAATTATGACCCCAAACATTTGAGTGAGAAAACAACACCAATGAACAGGTTACATTCATGTAAATTTACCGACAACTACAAACGAAAGTATTTAAGACCCCATGAAACCATGAATTAAAACCCAGGAAATCATAGTTTTCTTGTTCCCATCTGGTTACGCGTCGTCATGGGTTTCACGGTTTTCAACAGACAAGAGAAAATCTTTGAGGGTACTGATGAGGCCTGTCCTAGGTGTGTAGCAATAAATAACAGTGAGAGACGACACTGTAACACGTTAGACCCAGAGGTACTTAACTATACTAACATATAATCATTGATTTAAATATTATCATTTTGAGTGAATTCTCCACGTAATTATCCAACTAGTAATTAAAATTATATCATTTTAACTAGTGCAAGACCACAAAAATGATTTTGAGCAATTTAGGAAAGACGTCACCAAGTATCATGAGGAGACGATGAACCAGTCGCAACACGCGGAGTCCCTCGTGCGGCGCTGCAGGCACATGGATCTTGCCAGACGAGGCAAAAAAGCTCCACCAACATATCGCGCAACTGAAGCAAGTTTATGAAGAGTAGCTTACCCTGTCCAGGTCGCTGAAGGTAAAAATTCGCCAACAGGCCTGCACAATAGCGGCCTTAGAAACGAAATTACAGGTCCACACTGATCTCGCCCCGAAACCCACTTACGCCGAAACCGAACTGTTCCCAGCCGAAGATACCTTCGTGATCGAGGCAAGGGCCTCCAATTCCGCACCTCCTCCGGAGCCGACCAATACAATGGCCACGCCTGTCCAAAAACGTCCACCCCCACCAAAACAGCGGCCAGGTAAACATGAGAGGGCTCGGAATCGCAAGTTGAAGGAAACCCGTCTGCTAAAACAGTTTACCCATATCTTTGATTTTAATTAACATTGTTGTACCATATATTGACCGACCTGTAAAGTTGTGATCGTTTAAAATTATAATTTGTAGTTCATCTTTTATTAAAAATTATATGATTTGAAAATTCTCATAACTAAAATCGCATTGTTCCAAGATTACTGAAGGGATAGTTAGAAGGGGACCTAAATGATTTGGACAATAAACCTTCTATGGTAGTCAATGAACCCACGGTAGGTTAAGGCATTAGCAGTTCTTATAGAGGAGTTCACCTTTTGTTAACCTTCCACCCAATAGTACACAGTTCCAACGTCATTTTGACCGGTGTCTAGTGATAATAATTGTTGTGCGCGTACTGTATGGGGTGTAGTATCCATTCCCTTGACCACTTATGCAAAGTTCTTCCTTATCAGTACCCAGAATTTCCATTGGCAACTTATTATAGTATTTCAATTTCCTATAATAAAAGTAAGTATGTATAATTTTAGCTCTTTTAATCTAATTTTCTTGTTATTTTAGGATTTTCTGGGGAATGAATCCCATCTACGTAAAATTAGTACCTGTTGTTATATATAATACGGTAATTTTATTAATTTGCTTTAAGTTAATTTAAATGATTTAAATTGTAGATCTCCCTGCTACTTCGCTGGGAAGCAACTCATTTATCTTGGAATTTTTACTATATGATTTTTCTGAATTTGTGATTTATTCTTGTATTTTATTTTCAAGTATATAAATTTATGAATTATTTTCTTTTTTTCCGTTAATTCTTGTATTTTATTTGTAAGTAAATAAATTTATGAATTGTTTTCTCATTAATTCTTTTTAATGTAAATCAATTGTTAAAAACTTCAGAAAAATTTGTAACCTTCCACAATAATAATTTCTTTATGATACTAAATATTGATGATGTTGAATTTGTTTTTGACTTTTATATACATCGTTTTTTACATGAACCTGCAAGTTCTCATACTGAGAAAACCCAGTTAATTTTAAGATATATTGAGTTACTAAAATAATATGATTATTTTCATTTTGAAATAGGTAAAATCTGATCCTACGAATTTTCGTATAGTTCACTTTGAAAAATTAGTTATTTTATGTTTAGTTTGAAATATAACTAGGGTCGTATTCGGCTTATAATCATAGGAATTTGATAGTGACTGAGTTAAATTTTACGAATAGTAAATATGAGACATATTCGATCAGAATTTCAGCCACGTCAACACGCGTAGGAAGTCGTTCTAATCACCAGGTGTGTCAGTGGATAGTGGTATAAATAGCATGTTACTCAAGGAGAAGTCCTTCCAAGAGATCGTGCGACGAGGAATTGGAGGCAGTAACCATGGAAAAGAGAATCAATGATCGAGGTAAAAATTACTGTTAGCTATCACCTTAATTTAATTATTATTTTCCGCTTGTGACCACGATAAGCAGTACTGGATTAAGATCCGACACGATTCTCCTCATATTTCTTCCAAATGTAATGCCAGCCATTCAGTGGGCTAATAAAGGAACAGAACAGCGTATGATTTTTAAGAGAGTAAGAAACATAGAAACAAATCGCTGGAATAAAAAAATAAAATGTTTATTGAATCAATGTTTCTGATGATGGTTTTTAAATTGTGCTTTATACGGTATCTTCGTTTTAACTAGCCAAAAATGTAACAGAAACTTAAATACAGAACTATCTAATATCCAATGATACCCATCTATGACTAAGGATAGCAAAGTTACGTCATACTAAAATCGCATCGAAAAACCTGTACAACAACCGAATCAATAATAAATTATGATATTACTAGACGACGTTGCTCAAAAATTCAGATCTACTAACGTTTACTCGTCTAATAGAATCCATATCAAAGGACTCAATTTGAGAAACTCCTTAACGCGTTATCGACCCTACAGTCTATAAAGAATCCTACTTCATCAACGCCATATAATTACTTAATCACTATCGATCCGTCTACTTACCAGTTAGACCCAAGAACGCCCGATCATATATACAACACATCACCCAAATCGTGATGATTCAGACAACGCATAAATAGCCGGTAATAATGATCCTTATTTTTCCAGACGACTCATGGATAGACACGTTCCGAGTGACCGTACGATTCCCATCACACTCCGCGGCCAGATGCAGGCAGGCGATGTGGGATGCGGGATTTTCAATTTCTTCCGTAAGAGAATCGAGATCAGGTCACCAAAAAGATTACGAAGATATTGATCTACCACATGTCGCAATCAAGAGGGAGCCAGGCCACAACCCAGCTCGAGAAAATCGGAATCACGTCGAATATGTTCTGGCTCGCCTCGAGGAACATCAAAGACAGATAAATTGACAGGTGGAGATAGCTAGAAGCCACTTGGCCAAAATAAACTCAGACATTGCCACGGGAAGGATCCCGAGCACGGACGGGTATGTCCCTTCGTACGGCATCTCTTTCGAACTCGACGATCCGAGGCTAGAACAACGATCCAGGCCTATGAATGTAATAGTCCCAAGACGGGTACTCCCTAAAGCAATGTGGAGAGAGGACAGAAGCCCAAGCGAGAAGCGAGACCACTCTTACGCTCGCAAACAACCAAGATAGAACTCAAACGTATACTAATAGGAATTATAATGGTACTAAGTTTGATGGAAATAAATGATAAATTTTGCCTTTATTGCTTAGTTCATAAGTTAGTTAAACACCACAATAGCGAATTAGAACGCTCATTATCTTATAGTTAGACGGATACATAGCAAATGTTTTTAATTTAAAAAATCAAGCTTCAGACCTTTAAAAATGATTAAAAAGGGGGGCATAAACTGGAGAATATTAACAAATGAGTGTATCTTTCCATAATGATTTCGTCTTATTGCAGATATGGATCCGTACAAAATTCTGAGCAGAGAACTTGAGAAATCGCACATAAATCGAATTAAATGGCTAACGAGTGTATACCTCTTAAGCTTACTTGGAAGTAATTTTTTTCCGGGAATTCTTAAGATCATAAAATCTAAACAAGACTTTGAAATCATTCTTTTATCAAATTTTTGACTATTGGACATTTACTTTCCTTTGGATTGGATTCATTAATATTTATTAAAAACGCATTCATTTTTGTATTTTCTACGAAGTCTTGTCGTTTCAATCGATTTTAAGGTAATAGTTTGTATTTTTCAAGTTCAAAATGACTTTTGTATATCCATTGACCATAATTTGTGTAAGTAGTGGTCTCATTCGTTCTAATTTCTATCCGAAATTTAATCTTCGGTTCACTTTTGGTTGTGTCGTTCATATTATTTTTATCCTTTATATTTAAGCCTTTCCCAGGACCTCAACGCAACTTTTCGAGTGTTGGGCGATAGGATTTAGGAAGAGAGAATACAAGGACGGTTCCAGCGACGCCTTCACCGCGAGTTCCCCGCTAACCACCGGTTTAATCCGGGGTAAAAGAATTAAGTTTATTTACTTGTGTGCGTGTGAGTTATGGTATGTAGAAAGGTATTTGAATATAGGACAAAAATAAATTTAAAATTTATTTCTCGTGATGGAGGTTCGATCAAAATAGTTTTAAATCAAAATAAATTTGCGAAAATAATTTAGTTAAATATTTATTTCCATAAAAGAGTATTTAATGAACAACCAAAAATAAATCTACAATGCCTTTTATGCTCATAATATCGTACAATAGTAATAATAAAAAAAATTTAAAATAATAATAAATGTTAAAAAATTCAAATAGCAATATTTACTTTCGTTTAAAATTTAAAGGTAATAATATGTTAAATCGTCCGAATAAAATTTTTACAGAGTACAAGTGATAAAATTTTTAGAATTTGAAAAGAGAGTAAAGATTGCTCGCCCAGCACTGCCTTATATATCACGATTTTCCGTGTGTGTTTTTTGATGCTGTAAAACAAGGAGATTTCGAGTTTATTTTTGAATTATAATTTTTTAATTCTTTTTGATTTATCGCTAAATTTTTACATTTTTTTGTAAAAAAATTAAATTTTTATTTATTTTATTTTTCTTGCATAAAAATTTCCAATAAGAACAAGGAAAATAAAATGATATAAATCCAGAAATGGAAAATCCCAAAAAAAATCATTTAGATTAGAATCCAAGACCAAAACTAAAAATCGATTGAATACTAAAAAATTGAATTCTAAAAAAATCTAAAATAACAAGGAGTAGAAAATAAATTTAAATCTCACTTCTCACCCAAGTCGGCATGCGGAATAATGAAACTCCGTTCTAACAATGTCTGGTTTAAATAAATTTAATTTAAAACTTCGATTTTGGGATTTATAAAGGGAATTGGGTGCGAATGTCATATTTTCGATAACATTTTTTGATTTAAATGACATCTTTATATATTATTTGACTAAAATATTTACAAAATCAACCAAATAAACGAAAATCTTTTAAAACTATCCTCATTTCACAAACTATTATAATTTATCCTTGACCTTGAGTAATTTTAAAATCAAATTCGTTGTTACAAAATAATTCCAAACCGATAGTCGATTTGATCTAAAATCTTTTCTCAATTATTTTAGTGCAACTAAATCAAATAAAACTATAGATATAGAAAAATTCCGACGAGACGTGGCTCACTATCACAACGAGGGTATGAAACAACGTCAACGAGCCAGGCAACAGGTAAATATGATATGGAATATCATCTAAATAAACCTAAATTTATAAAGCATCAATGAGTTAATCAATGGGTCAAGGTTTTGAGAAGATCGCAGAAGGGTTTCACCAGAGCCAGGTCACAAAAAATACTGATATCGCGAACGAACGAAGTTAATCAGAAAAATTTCCAAACTCCATAGTTACTCTTGATAAAATTTCGTGGAACTATAACTGAACGTCACCCCAAATCAGACATTAGGGCGAGAAATATGAAATAATTACGTTCAAAATTTCCTCTAATAACGAGCATCCAATCAAAATGTTTATCCTATTCAGTCGATAAATGATTTATAAGGAAATTTACCGACAACTCGGTCGTAGCCAGCAATTGACGGAAATGCGAACTACAATTATAAGGTCAAACTATTTATCAATATACATCATTAACCCCACAGGCGGTGAATTAAGTGAAAATAGTTAAATAATCTCTTAGAGCATTTACTGAAAAAATCATAATAAAGAATTTAAACCATGGAATTTTTCTAGGATAAATAAGTAAATAACCCGATATTTACGATGACTAGGATATGACTCACTCAATCAATATATATATAGCGTGCGCCAGATTAACATTCAATTTTCCGCTCATGAAACCAACCAGTAGCTCTTTTTTCCACTATTGGGGACAACAGTTGGGCGATCCGAGATAGATCAAGAGACGATGAGGTCAAGCTACCAAGTCTCACCATCAAGTGTGAGCCCGGCCGGAATCCCGCTCGTGAAGTGCGCCAACGCGCAGAATTTTCGCTCTACCGTTTAGAAAAACTAGTAAGAAAATTTCAATAGAAAGTGAAGATGGCACGTAGGCATTTGGATCGGATAAATGCAGCAATCGCGACGAGAGAGATACCAAGCACCGATGGGTACTAGCCGGATTATGGCGTATCATTCGAGTTGAACGACCTTGCTCCGACTCAGATGCGTGCGCCCACTAACGTGAAATTTCCAGCGAAGCTATTCAACGGACCGATTCGAAGCCGACTAGAGGCAGTTATATGCGACCGCTCTATGATAGACTTCGAGGAAGACCGTATTGATAATTCATCCGACTTTAGTAGACATTTGATTAATAAATTTTAGTTTGTGAAATTTATTCATTAGTCTTCTTATTATTAATTGGATAAAATTTAACTTCGCAAAAGATAAAATTTAATCAATCTAAAAGAGCGCGTAGAATAATTAAGAATGGCTATTGAGGAAAAAGATAAAAAATACTAGACTCACGAGAGAATTTGTGAGAAAAAAGGTCATAGAATTTTCATGCCAAGGATGAAGGGGTAAAAGCGAAAATCATTTGTTATACATTACTAATTTGATCACTCTCATCAGTCATTAAATTAGAAATTCTTTTTAATTTCAGGCATGAATGAAATAAAATCCATCAGTCAGGAATTGACCCAGCTGCGAAAAATTAATGTGAATCTACACGGCCAATTAATACAGATGAGAAAGAATTTCAATCCATAAAATCGACATGGACTGAACCTGGACGGGTAAAGAAAGGTACCAAAATTTATGTAGCCCAACGCGGTTGGCGAGAGGAGCAGCAACGGGTGTAGGCCTTACGCACCTAAATTCGTGGCTTAGAGGTAGCGCTAACAGTCAACTTGGAGAGCAAAGCTGTTACCTAATAGTGCCGTCAATTTTAACCTAATCAGTAAGAGTCATTCGTTAAAAGAGAGTAAATGTAGGAAATTAATCTATCGAAAGTTAGGGACCGAGAAGTATAAGCCGAGCATAAGCCTTCTAACGATAGTTCCTTGAATCCAACATGAGGCCGGGCCTTAGCAATTTTAGATAAAGCTCGCCTTTAGCGGTCTCATAAGCATTGGTTGCATTAGCAACGTGGACTAGCAACGGGCAATCATTGGATGGTAGTAAGGTGCGTGTGTTGCGTTGAAAGTCACATACCACCAACCACCATTATTAATATGGTTATTATTAGTATTATTATTATTGTTATTATTATTATCATTATCTACAGCATCATTAATTACCTCATTATTAATATCGCTGTTATTACTGTTATCATTTTTATTATTACTATTCTTACGATTATCGTGGTTATTAGTATTCTTAAGAATACCTTTGTTAGTCTTAAATGTATTATTATAAATGCCACTTACCGTTAACGTTATCATTCGTATGTTTGTTACTATTATAAATATAATAGTTATTATTATTATCATTAGCATGATTGTGTTATTATTACCATTACTATTGTTATTACTGTAATTATTATTAGTAAATTAATATTTAGCATTAAAATTTTTATTATATTCTTTTTAGCAGGGTAATCTCAATTGGTCAACCGGGTTGATTAGCTGCTTATAAAATATGTAAGTTGTAATTTTTAATTAATAAATAAATATTTATTAATTTAGGTTTTTATATTAAATTTTTTTTATACATTCAAGAATGCCAAAAAGAAAATGCCAATTTCTAGAAAAATATACGACAGAATTTCCTTTAATAAAAAAAGGAAACTTTAACATGGAAGCGTTTTGTATACATTGTAATACCAACTTTAGTATAATTCATGGTAGTTCATCAGATATTAACGACCACATACAAAACAAGAAACATAAGTTAGCAGTTGCATCATCAAGTATGAGCAAACCATTAACAATTTTTTTCGTAAAACATAGTAGCACCTAAGATAACAAGGTAATTGCTAACGAATTTTGTTTTGCTTACCATATTTTAAAACATGGTAACATTTTTTTGAAAAATTCTTTGTCCCGGTTTGCAGTGGTGAAAATCTGGCAACCCTAGTCAACCCGATTAAACTTACAGTTATGTTTTAATAGTATTTAAGACTACTTTCACCAATAAATTTAACGAATTGACAGTCCTCTGAATGAACAAAAAAAATCAAATTTAAGAATTATCATCATTAGATTGCAATTCCCTTTATGATCTAAAACCCTTTGAATATGTGAGTGCCCATATATAAATGTGCTTACGTCTGAGTGAATCAATTGCAAATTAAATATGAATATTTTCCTTATACCATAAACACATAAACAGCACATCATTATTAATAGTATCACTCGTTCACCACTGAGTAAGCATCGCAAGAGGCGTCAGGGTCTTCCAAATGTAATGAGAGAAAAACACTGATGGTACTAATGAGGCCTATTCTGGTTGTGTAACAATGAAAAGCATTGAGATATAATTCATTTGATTTCGGAGAACGAATAAACAAATATGCTGATAAAATTTTATTATTATATCATAACAAATTTTAAATGAATATCTTTCATGTAATTAAACGTTTAAATTATAAACCTAATAAATCAGATTTTGAAAAGTTTCGAAGAGATGTGGCGAAATATCACGAAGAAGCCATGAATCAAACATATCGTGCAGAGTATGGAAGAGACATGTATCCGCCCGGATGAGACGGACCTAACGAGACCCCTGGAAATAAAGAACCGACAACAAGCCTGAGTGATAGAGACGCTAGAAGCTTAGTTGAAGATCAAGACCGATATGAGGATACATGTCGTAGAAGGGAAACCATCTACATCAGCACCGTAACGGGGACCGACAAATGGAGTGGCGTTGTAGGTTCGTAAACGGCCGCCATCGGCGAAAACTTCGTTTCCATGGTACTTGGCCTATACGAGATGCCTCATGAGCAACTTTCCATTGAGTAATAAATTTAAACAAAGTTAATATTGGAATATTAATAATAATCATTCATTACATTTACTATTATCATTATTGTTATTATTAAATGTTATAATTAATTCCATAAATTGCCAACCCAAATATTTGAAAGCCAAACGATTATTATTATTGACTATTATCGCTTAATCTTTAAATTACTATTTATATGAACACATGCATACAAGTTATAAAAATGAAAATCAACCAACTAGTCTAGAAATATTACTTCGGTTTGGGAGGTACCCATAGTGAATTGTAGTTCACCGGGTCAGATCTCCTCTCCAAGAACCTCAACATCAAACTCTTAGTAGAGAGCGAATGACGATGAGGAAGGACCAAATATTATACATAAAAAGAAAGAAGAATAAAAAGACTAGTGAGCAAGAAGGAAGTGAAAAGATTGTACAGAATAATCATGCAAAAGAAATTTGACAGTTGATAAGATGAAGATTTAGAAAGAACAGAAATTCAAATCTTAGTAGTCAATCAATGAAGTTGTTATACCGTCAAGTTTACTCATATTGATTAACAAAAACCAATGATAAATACGCATGTTTGCATAAAGTATACTTATGATTTGAAATTAAATTTTAAAATATTATTTGTTTTTTTATTTTTATTTTGAAAAATCTATAAACATCATATTCAGGTTCACGATGATCGTATTGGGTTATTTCGAATTTTAGGACATAGTCACCAGAAACCGTTGTGCAATGAATATTGAAAGTTGCAATACTATTTTCAATTTTGAGAAATTTAATTTAAATTTTGACTCATATTTTTATTTATTATCATTATATTAACCTTAATTACTTATATTTATTTTTTTGCTTTCCATCATTGAGAAAAACAGTTTTAAGGAGGATCGGCGACAGGATAAAAAGATATCAACGGGAATCTCAAGAATTGATCAAATGATATTAAATAAAATTTGTGATTTTTATGTTTATTAACTTATTTAATGTAGATAAATAAAATTGAAAAATCCAATTTAAAAATTTATCAAGTCTAAATTTAGTAATATTGAATTAAATCCACGACTAACAAAAATTATTCATTGGAAGTGCTAGATGAAAATTAAATATCGAGATCAGTAAATCAGGAAGGCCAAGAATAAGCATCCAAAGCGAGGTAAAAAAGGTTGAGAAAAATTCCCACATAATTTACTTTTGAAGTTTTGAATTTTCATTGTGGAAAATACGGATTGGCGAGCTGAATCGATGATACGAAATGTCGTTGGATGGAGGAAACCTGGACTCGTCTAGAACGGGGAAAGAAATTGAATCAACAGAATGAGTAACAGATGGTAGCCGAAATTAAAGAAGGAAAATTATCAACTAAAGTTAAAAGAGACGATAAGGACAGAAATTGGGCACCACCCCAGCACATTTTCAAGCATTAATCAAAGTATCACATGGCCTATCTCAAACCCCAATCCAATCAATACCCAAAACAGTAGCTGTCCACAACCAAAACCGAATCACAAAATATATCACCATAGCAAAGCGGAGAAAGAAGGCTCATATTGAAGACCGATCGTCTACTGGGTCAGATAAAGAAATTTGGACTTAAATCTTCTGATAACCCCAGATAATCTTGTGATATGTATAAATAAAATGTTCTGGGTTTTGATCGATGATCGTTTTGCAATAACTTAAGTTATTTAAATAGTACCTTTAAAATAAAATGGTTGAATTATCGATATTATTTCAGTTAAATTAGCGATAGAGGGACCCGTATTGAAAATAAGCATGAATACATTCTTTACCAATTGAAATATCGGAGGAAGAGCAAGTGGTTTAAATGAACCATTGACCAATAAATAACTTTTTAAAGCTTTTATGATATCAAATAAATGGTATAATCTAGCAATTTGATGTTTGTTGTCTTCAATTTAAACCAATGAGTGATAGAGTTTCCATTAAATAGGGATAGAAGTAGGAAATGCATCTTTTGAAATCTAGGGACCGAGAAGCATAAGTCGAGCACAAGCTTTTCTCAAGGTAGCTCGCTGAACCAAACTGGAGGCCGGGCCTTAGCAGTTTTAGAAATAAAGCTCACCTTTGGCAGTCTCAGAACCATCGGTTAAATTACCAACGTGGCCTAGCAACAGGTAACCAGTGGAGGGTCGAAAAGTTGTAAAAGTCGGAAGCCACGAATTCACCAGTTTTAACAAAATTATATAAATTTTGTATAATTAAAAAAAAATAGTTCAATTTAAAATTGTCAATATGGCTGCTGCTACAGAAACACGCACCGCAAGAAGATACCAAAAATAAAAAATTAACACAATTAATAAACAAAAAAAATTGTAGAAAACCTACAACTGCAGAAGGAAACACATAACCAAAACATAAAACTGCAAAATCCTCACAAAAAGTTTTAAAAAACACAGGCGGAAGCGGCGACCAAAAATCTCAAAGTAAATGAACTAAAAAAAATTACCAAGAAAATAGTGAAATAATAAAATAAAATATTAGAGAAAAATACAAAAATAAAAGGGAATTGATGGAAATATAAAAATAATTTTAAATTAAATAAAAACCATAGAAAAGTACAAAAAGGCTCAAAATTCCCTGATTGGTCGCACTTATGAACGCAGTTACTATATAAGCAGCAGCTATAACGATAATTTTATCTTTATGCAAATTTTGAAAATTGTGAATTTTTTTTGATAAGCAAATTGTAAGTAGCATTCTTCTTGAACATATGTTTAAAGTTATGAATTTTCTTATAATGCATAAATGATTTTTATTTTTTTATGGTTGTGGATGTTATGAGTTATCGCGTCCCCCATGGGGCGATAATATATAAAAATTTATTTTAAATTTCGCACAAACTTTTGAAGTGCAATATTGATTTTTGAGTGCAGTGTTCAATTTTGACTATATTCAAAAGCACTTTTTATTTTTGACTATAGTCTGAGCACTTTTAAATACAGTATACTTTTTGAACCCTAATGTCCTAATTTTGAAATTTGAGTGCAAAAATAGTGCAAAAAGTGCAAAGTCCAATTTTTGTGCAATGTTTTATTGCATTATAGTGTGAGGGTTTTTAAAAATGAATTTAACCTTTTTTTAAATTTATTATTATTTAAATTTATTATTTATTACAATATTTTGCATTTAAGATTCTTAAGATCATGATGATATATAGAATATGAGACAAAGCACTAACTAGACTCCATTCTTCATTAAAAATGTATTTTTGTGAATACGCAGATCCATGGATTGGGCCTTTAGTCATACTTTATGCGAAAGTTTAAAAAGTCTCTTGAATGTCTTGATTATTTTGTTATTGACGTTTTTTGTGTTTACACAATATTTTTATCAAATGTCTAAAAAATATGTTTATATAATTTATATAATTTTTATTTTGTTTTAACTCATCAGATTTACATATATGGTCATATATAAGGCTGTCAAAAAGTAACCGGGTACCCGTTCACGGCATAATGTCTATAATAAATTGCACTAAACTGTAACATCGTGTACTTTGTTATCGCAGGAAGATGTAGATTACAGCAAAAGATCAGCGTGCACAACTGAAGCACTATTATAAACTTTCTTTAGATTATTGCAAATTTTTGGCTATTTTTACTGTTATGCAATTAAATGTTTTTTATTTTGAATTTGTTTTAAATATTGTTGTTTCGTTGTTCCTATGAATTTGGGTTTTTAGCAATAATAAACGTGTAAATATTTTACGCAACTTCCGTTTTTAAACAAGGGTGAGTTATTTTAAACAAGATCATGTACTCATTCTTGGTGAAAGTAATAATAACAACGCCAAATGAACTTAAATTAAATTATTTTAATAATGTAACAGCGGAAAAGTTGGGTTTATAACAAGATCACGCATAGTAGTGAATTGAATATACATAAGATCTGAAAAAAACATGAAAATAATCACGATAAGTTACAAAATAGAAACTACTGGAATTAAATACGAAATTAAAATGTGGACTCTCGAAACTCAATAACAAATTTTCGAAGGCCAGCGCCAAAATAATGCACGGCGCCCATTGGTAGTGCTGCAGCCAAGTTAGGACTTGGGCGGAAAAAATAATCCCTAGAGGCGTCACTTTCAAAACGAATTTAGTTTCTGGGGGCACCGAACGTGAATGAAATTAGGATATAAAGAATATTATAAGTCTAACAGTCCAATTGTCTTTAGCTAAGTACCGTATGCATGGCAGAACTGTAGTTCTGAATGATTTAGATACCCGGGTAAGACCCGGAAAACCGGGTAACCGTTGACAGCCTTAATCATATATCCAATTTAATAAAGTACAATTAGACATTTAAAGACATAATTAAACTAAATAAAATGAAAACCACAAATAAATAATTATTTATTTATATATTATATATCAGATAAATAAACTTAGCCTAAATTTCCTGTTGTGGCTGAAGTGAAATTTACCGGAAAAAGTCGCAGTGAAAATTATTTTATCATTGATTGTATTAAAGACCTAAAGAAGTGTTGATGCGGTTTCCTTTTGCGTCCATAGTCCAAACACTATTGGTTGGTCGAAGTGTATACAACAAACTGCCATTGGCCAGATATAGCAATTTTAGGGAACGAATACGACTATATCTAACATGGAGTGCTCAAGACGTGTATCTAGAAGCAAAACGGGACGCAACCAAACTTAAAGACTGGGATGAAATTAAAGAGTTCTTATATAACACATTTGGAACATCAAGAGAACTTAATCGAAAAATGTTGGAATTTATACACCAAAAACGGAAATAAAATGAATCAAATGTGTAGTTTGCGTGAGAATTAAAACGACTGGCAAGAGAAGCTTTTGGCAAAGAGAAAGTACCTGAGGAAAAAATAGTATCCATATTCATACAAGGAATGAAACACAACGATATTAGAACAAATGTGGGATGCCAAGCACTCAAAACTATGGATAAAGCGCTTGAAATTGCCATTATATGTGAAACATTTCGACGACCACAACTCCAAGTTACAACAACACCAATCCAACAATGAACCAGTTCATTCCAAGATCACAACAGATGTTCAAGGTAATGCCTGCGAGAAATCCGAACAGCAATGGTAACGGTAATTTGAATTATATTAATAATTTTAGATTCAATAACAATGGAAACAGTGAACCAGTATGCGAGATTTGCCAGAGAATCGATCATCAAAGTGTTGAGCTATAAGCCATCATTAAAACAAAATAAAATGACTATGAAAAGTCATGTTGAAAAATTATAACAATGGCTATTATAACACAAGCACGCACCGCAAACAGAAATTAAAAATATAATAAAAACATTAAATAAAGCAAAATAAAAATAACAATTAATTAAAACAAATAATTAATAAATTTCGCACGCAATATACATAGAAAAATAAAGTAAAAATATAAAACCGCCAAAACCTTGCAAAAGAAGGTTTAGAAAATACAAAGGCGGAAGCGGCGACCAAAAATTTAAATAACAAAGGGTAAAAAGAGAAACAATCAAAAAAAATGGTTAAAAAATAAAAAATAAAGATTTACGAAATATTTAGAAAATAATATCAAAAAATAGAAAAAAATAAGAAGAAAAATAAAAGATTTAAAATAAAAATTAAAGCAATAAAAACCCCCGAAAAATAGCCGAAAAACGCTCAAAATACTCTGATTGGTCGCACACACGCACGAAAACAGTATAAATACAATAGCCGAAAAACGCTCAAAATACTCTGATTGGTCGCACACACGCACGAAAACAGTATAAATACAATAGCCATTTTCACAATAGTTAACCTTTAAAACTTATAAAACTTTTGAAATTTGAAATTATTTTGAACTTTAGCCGTAAGTACTTTCGTTGATTTTTATGTTAAATATATTTTGAAGTTTCGATTTAATTGTTTTTTGATCATGGACGGTCGCGATACTTTTTAGTATCTGCGACAGGTTCCCCTAATTTAAATTATTTATGCATATCTTAATGTCGTGGAAGATGGCTTGGCAGTATTCAATTTCCACCGTTAATTTGGGGAATGTTGATGTGCTGCCTTGTCGCCAACCACCCTTCGGTGTCTGCCTAGTCCGGTCAGGTCTCGTTACACTGATCGCGGGGTAGGACTCCGTTGTACTTCACCGGGGCGGCCATTTCAATGTTGGTCGGAACGGTAAAAATTAATATTCGGGAAGATCGACATAGTTAGGGGAACGACATTCGAATGAATGTTTAAGTAGGATTGTAAAACGTTTTTAAATCCTGTCGAATTTTATACGAATGGGGACGACTAGGGTTAAGCTAGCAGAAGCAAACGAATGAAATTGGGAAATTAAATTTTCTTTTTGTATAAATGATATTTTTATGAAAAATGTCAACTATCAACCTAAATTTTTCAAATCAATAAATAACTGGAGCATAAGGATTTTCCTTTTTCTACAACAGAATTTTCATACTTGATCCAATTTAACGTTAATAATACGTAGTAGTAATCAATAGAAAATTATGAATAAATAAAAATGAGAATGCTTGAGGATTGTTCTGATTATTAATTTTAATATATTTATAAATAACTATTTTATTTAATTTATTATGATTATGACCCATTGATAAAAGAAACTCTTCGTCGTTTAGCTTCTAACGATTTTTCCAGCACATTCTTCTCCAAAAAGTTTTCCAATAATCTCTAAAAATTTCTACAAATGCAGCCAGGATATAAAATTCCCAGAATATCTTCAAAATCAACTACTATGCCTATCCAGCTGGACCATAATTTATGCCAGCAGAAGTACAATAAACTGTTCGCGGAGCACGAACGCACTCTCGGCACGTGGTTCGCTCCCGAAGCGGTCAAAATCCTTCAGGATAAAATCCACCGGCTGTCTAGATGCCGAGAAGATTTAATTGCGGAAAATCGCGCGCAACGGATTATCATTAATGATCAAAGTGCCGTCTTGGTAGCTTCGTTAACCGAAGTCGAACTTACGAATCGGTTAGCGGGTCGTGATCTGGCGGTGAAATTAAATTTGATTCCCACGAATCGTCTCCCGGAAGCAACTCAAGCCGGTCCAGCTCAAACACCCAGGACCAGCAAGAAACATCATCCCAGCAAGAATCGTCGCCGCCGCGAACGACGTCGAGCCGAAGGTCTTACGCTACTAAGTAATGCGGCGCAAGTGCTCGAAGAAGCTGTCACACTAGTCTCCGAACAGCACCCCGAATTCGTGAAGAAAGACGAAATCATCCCAAATCCGGAAAAGTCGAAACAAACCCCCCTGCAAACTCGTGCTGATGAAACGGACGAGATGCAAATATGCATGGACATCTCGCCCGTCACCAATCCCACAGATGCAATTGAGGAGAGATCGCAGACTCTCGCGAGTTACTGGGTGGACGACTTCAGAGATGAATTATGTCACTCCGTCACCCAAGTCGGATCCAGCGAATTAAATTTTAGCGGAAAGCGAAAATTCCCCGTCGATATCGACGAGTAGAGCCGGCAAGAACAGAAACTGGATTATTATGATATATGTTAATTATATTTTATTTTATCTCCTTTTTGTAAATTTTGTATATTTTAATAAAAGTAGAATTTTGTAATTCTCATTAATTTTTAGTAGTTTTTAATTTTCCTAATTAACTGAATCATGAAGGAATGTCTGAAGTTTGAAATGAGTATAGTACGATGTTGATAAAGCCATATGTATGTATGAAGTATGCTTAGGAAGTTTTATTTGAGCTAAAAAATGGGAATGGAGTAATTTTGATTGCTGAAAAAAATTGATGTTGACTGGTTTTAATGAATGTTTTTAATAAAAGAAATATAATAGTAAATAAAAGTCGTAATATGGACCTTAGAATGATTTTATTTTTCCTTAAATTGGCAAGAAAAGTTTATTAAGCTAAAAACAGCTAATGTAACAGCGATTACAATTATTTACATAAAAATTTAAATTTTCGCCGGTTATTTAAGGAAAAGATTTTCCACATTAAAACGAAATTCAAGGTTACCAACATTGTTTTGTATTTTAATAATTAATTCGGAAGTAAATCGGAAATTTTAGATAATTTAAGGATCTAAATTTTCAAAAGTTACTAATCCAATCTTTCCTTTGGAAAATTTCCTATATTTCAGTAATTAAAATTAATTTATTAAATATTTAAAATTAATGTTAGCTAAATTTAACTGGTAAAAGATAAATAAGTAGCCAGGTCGCAAATGAGTATATTTCCGGCAGTAAAGGTGTACGAATACTTACCAATGAATTAAATGAGACTTTAAGGGAATTCTGATTCGGACGTATACATGAAATCGATGGTAACAGATGGGAAAGCGTGTGCCAATATCGAGAGAAATAGATAAATGTAATAGACGTAAGTCCTTCTATCGGCCGTCAGGAACCCGAAAGCGAGATTATCACAAGGAGTAGTCTTGGAAACGGGGCTCACCTGCTTGTGGACTCTTGGCTGCTGTATACAGTACCAACATGGGCTTGCTCATGGGTATACAGTGGTAATGTACAAATCGTGGGGCGTCCGGGGAAGATAGGAATTACCCTAGCAGAGGCAAGAGTTGGTTGAGGGGATAGATAAAAATAAGTGAGAGTAGATTAAAACAAAAAAATTAATTCTACCCAGTACACCAACAAAAGCAACGATTGTTACAAGACAAAAATATGTCAAAATGTGACAGAAGAGGTCATACGGAAGCAATTTGTAGAGATATGGGGAATGGAAACGTCAGATACAATGGTATACTTACGCATTTCAAGACATAATTAAACTAAATAAAATGAAAACCACAAATATATATATACAGTGTTCTCACCAGGCCCTTTTATATGGACGGCCCCCGCCCGGCTGGCTTTATGAACCAACGGTTTATATCTTGATCCGTCCATATTATAAACTGTGTGTAGTACACTAATTATGGAAGTTTATTGCAAAAACAAAATTGTCGGTTAATTATCAAATCATTTATCTAGTTTCTTTTATAGCGTTGAGTATTTTGGTAGTAATATTGCATACTCTTTTTTTATCCACCCGCTTACTGTTTCACTCCGCCCGGCTTGTAAAATTCTCTGGTGAGAACACTGATATATATATTATTTATCGGGGCAAGGATTGGATTTGATATTCGTTTAGTTCTTATTAGTAATATTCCATTTATTTTCACCATAAAGAACAATAGAATGCTGGTTCTGTCACAAAATGGGTTATTGAAAATATACTCTCGATTAAAGGACAGATAAAATGGAACAGCTTGCAGCGTTAACGAGATAAGAAACAATTGCCTCAAATTGCGACCTAATAATTGCTCGTGTCGGACCCGGTCAGCACGAAAGGAACCATATCAGAAAGGTGAAAGCTGCAAGCTTTGTAGTCCATCTGAAAAAGACAACAGACCAATGAAACTGACTAGGCACTAGATGTTTATATTTAATAAAATTAATATAGGTACGTAATTGATACTTTCTTGACGTTTTTAATTGTGCATGCCTGCTCTAGAATGCTTTATAATATGGGTTTGTTGGTCTACAGCTGCGTGACATCATTAGTGCGACCTTGATTAGTGACTAAAATGTTGCACGTGCGATAGGCGTTTCCAGGAAGAAAATTTGATTACAAAGGTTTTAATCTAAACTCCTTACATGAGAATTATACTACATATAACATCAGTAGGTATATAATGGCTGCTGGAGTATAATATTTTTTATATTAACATTATAATTTGATCTTAATTTTACCACATGTACGTAACTATTTGTATAAGTTCCAGTTGTCAATGGACTGTACTTGCCAAGGAACCTAGATGTCTGGGAAACATATTTTCCAAAAATAGAATTATTTGTCTTGGTAGACCTTCATTTGTCGGGTAAAAGTTCATAAGTTATGATAATTTGTATAATACTTTCTATATTAAATTATTTGTCATTGAATGCAACATCAAATCTCTACATTTTAATACTAAAAATAAGTTAATTAGTTGAAAACTGGTTTCACTTGTAGAAAACGACCTAAGACTCTCGACAAAAATAATTGAATAATAAATCATAAAAAAAATCCTACCTCTTTTGTGGTTTCAGAAATCGAAAGAGTTTCAAATGAACTGTTTGATATAGTTTGATCTCTAAAATAAATTTTCAATAATTTCTAGAATAACTAGCTAGAAATTTATAACATATAAAAGTTTGTATAATGATTGTATAAATAAAAAATATAGAAAATAATTGAATTAACTTGTTTCTAATTATCTTTATAATAAATGATGGTAATATTAAAAGCTTTAGAATAAATGATTAAATATAATTTGCTAAGATTATATTTTGTATTAACAGATAAATTATCAAAACATTACTAAAATAAATTTAAAGATAAAATTAATAAAATACCTTTCATCAAGCGATTATGATAAATTCATATTAATAAAGTTATTTTAAAAATGAATAACAATTATCGATTTTTAAAACAAAACATTATTTTACATTTTTCTGGGATTTTTAATCTGTTATAATACAAAGCAAGGAGGATCAGATAAATTTCTTACTTTTTTCGACAAATAAAATCTTAAACAAAACAAAAAATCTGAGAATAATTGAATTAATCAAAAAGATGAAAAAATGTATTAAAAAATGTGGAATGTCGCAACACGCAAATGTCAAATACTCAACTTGCCACAATCTGAATTTATAGAAACTTATATACATACACAGTGACTCACATAAAAATAATATGAAATAACGTCGACTAGCCCACAAATTAGGTATACTGGCTTCTAGGAAATGCTTCTTTTCAAAAGAAGTTTTGAGAAAGGGAGCATCCATTAAGAATTTCCGATAAAGTATTGAGTCTTCGCAAAGGGGATAAATGGGGACACTAGGGTTGAGGTCCAAGTGCCAAAGACATCCGCAGCAGAATTTGTTTTTTAAATATAATACATAATGGATTTATTATTTTTTAAAAAATTTTCTAATCTTTTTTACATACTATATATGGTAAGTAAGCGGTATGTTTCATGTCCTCTATTTTTCCCATTTGATCATTTTAGTTATAGATGCATGTTTTTTCTCTATTTTTTGTATACTACTACATATAATTTTGAAATTAAATTTAGCTTATATGCTTATAAATTATTTAAATTTCTTCTGAAAATAAAAGATATTTATTTTTGAACGGATGTCCCCCGGGGTACTTGTAAAAGAAACAAGGGGGGATCAAAAATTGCTTTTTTTTGGGGACTTTCTTAATGAATGGCCCCTAACATTTGCTTTTCATATCTCATGTTCACATAAACTAAAATAGTTAATTTATGCTTCTATCATACGAGACATACCTAAAATATTTAATGTTTTTCTACCTTCACTTTAAAACAAAAAAACGACTTGACTCACCTAAGAAGATGTTGTGGTTAATAAAAAAAGATGAATATTTAAAATTAAAAAACAAATCAAAAAATTTAAATTGATATATTGAAGGAAACAGGCGGGAAGTAATTCATCACAAAAAAATGAGCAGTTTTTCCACATCATCAAAGCAACAGTCAAATTTTTTGTAGACATCAGCATCATCCTTACACTAACATTTTCTAGAGGAACAGACACCATCACTAAATTCAAATCTACAACAGGCTGGAAACTAAGTAACTTTGGAATCAGTTTAATCTATTTTAAAATTGAAGGATTCTAAAAAAATTATATTTGGAAATTTCACGTAACTCATATGGTTACACCAGTTGGGCTCAAAAAATTTCCAGTGCAAATTAATGAAGATTCCTTGCTAATATAATCAAACTATCTGAGAAAATTGAACATCATTCTGATCTAAATGTGACTCTGTTCTGTTCTATCTCAAATGTTATATTTCATTATTAATATATTGTGTGCTCATTGCACATGGGTGTGGTGAATATAATAATTTTCGACTTAGCGTTTGGTCTTTAATTGAAGGAATAACAAGTATTAATTTAATATAATGCACTGTATATGATTCTAGAGAAATAAATTTCTACTCACCAGAAAATTTCTATAATAAAGAGTTACTAACTAGGGCATCAATTATATTTGTATTCATACACCAAATTGCAATAATATAAATTCTCTATAATATAAGTTGATACAAAAATGAACCTAGTGAATATATATTTTTAGTAAATCGAGCAGATTTCAGTCCTTTTTGAGATGGCTGCTATGTAAGTTATTTCTTAAGAAATGAAATTACTTTTGTTACACAATTTAGATATATATCAACAACCAAACCTTACATTTTCAGTTCCATTCACTTTCTCAAAAGTTTTCCTAAATCATTCATCAGTATCCTCAGCATAGTTTAAAGATCCAATCAAATCTAAAATTTTCTTTTGCAAGAACTTATGAAAATGATTAACATATTATATTACGCCTTACACAATATTGCACTATATACTAAATTTCTGTATTCAAAAATCTGTGTCAAATAGCACCAAAAGTCAATAAATGTGAATTAAGTAAAAAAGTTAATTATAAAATTTTTAAATTTATATTTAACGCGATTTCTAATAACAAACCAGTTTTGAGATTTCACTAGCACCCCTGACCTCGTAACTTCGTGACCAGACCCAGAATTAAACCACTTCACATCAATTATCATAATCAAATTATAGTACTAGCACCACTGAATTATGATTACATCCAGAGTTGATATCGGTAGCTTATACGTCTAATTTGTAATACATTATATACATTAGACGAGAACAGTACATAAAAAATACGGACTCGTAGCAGAGTGACCAAATTCTGGTCACAAAGTTGATGAATTTGATACCAGATGCCGTAGAGTTTCTTACATGGTACCAATGAAATACAAAGATGCTCGTAATTAGCCTGCCACTAGAAGTTGTATCGAATGTCATTTTAAGAACTTAATTTTATTCAAGAAAAAACCAAAACCAAAAATCAATTAAAAAATTAAAAGAAAACCCATATATAATAGAACAAGAGATCCTTTATCCAGGAGGATCAGTATGAATTACAATCCAAATGATGTATTTGTCTGAAATCTAACTAAATAGGACAAAAACACAAAGGTTAAAGCTGTTAATATTCATCAAGGAAATAAATTAGTCTTCAAATTTTGCTATGCTTGGAATAGATAAAATTGGCATAATTCCATCTTTTTCATTTGCGTCGTCTTCTAATAATATAACTCGCATCGTATTAGTTGACCCAGAACCAGCCTTCCATCCAGTAACCACAATAACATAATCACCATTTTTAACAAAACCGCGTCTCATCGCATAACCAAACGCCCAATTGATTCTGTTATCCATATCAGTGGTCCATTCATCCAATCGTTTAGCTGGAATGATGTATATATTTATTATTAATATATGTCACAAATTTCAAATATATGACCATCATAAAGTAGAGGATGAACTCCACGCCATAAATGACCCTGTCTGGCTGTTACTGGGTGACGAGTCACAGTAAGAATCGGGCATCGAGGTCGATATCGAGAAATCAAGTACGCCGATCTAAGAAGGATTTCTTTCAATTAATGAAATAATATTAACTCATTAATACACATTTTGGGATAGTAAATTAAAGCCGGGATGCGATTAAAATGTTAAAGCAACAGCATTTACATCCATACAATTGGTAGCAAGGAGTTGGCAGCGAAAATCAAAGTAGGTAAGTTACTTTGTATTAATATATGAGGAACTCTAATTTATATTTATCACATTACGCTGAAATTGTAAAAATTTGTTTTCATCGTTTTATTCATTATAATTGTTTTTAATTCCTAATCTCACTCCCCTTGTTCAATTATCAAATAATAAGACCAAAAAATGATAAAAACCACTTTCATTGCCACCTCTTCAACTAGATAACTCTTCCAAACGATGTTTTAAAAATATCTTAGTTATCCAGCTTCGAAATAATTTTCGATTTGTTTTTCTTTCTTCGTACACAATGATAGCTTGTGGATAAAACGCTACATTTTTCAATATACTCTAGTTCCCAAATTTCATTCAATTAACTAATGAGTTTATCAGTTCAAATTTACGAAGGTAGTTAAATAATGAAATTATATAGATTTTAAATATATGACCTACTTCAATAAACTATATAGTTTTATAGTATAAAGTTTTGTTAAATTACTTTTATGATCTCAAGTTGTAAGTATACGACGTACTTAAATAAAACAACGATATCAATTCTTATTCATAATTAAAATTCTTAATTATATTATTATTATTTCTGTAACATTAAATAATCTATATCGTTTTTAAAAATATATAGATTTAAAATTAAATAAACAATATATATTTTAATTATATATTACCGACTTAAATAAATATCAATGTTTTAAAAAAATGATCTTAAAACTACCTTGACCTACTTTTTTAACTACTTTTAAAAAACCTTTTAGCTTAACATTTTCAGTGGTTTGACCCATGTCTTTTAAATTGGTTGATAATATAAATATAAAAACAATTCACAGCACTTAAAATAGCAATCCATTTACCAAATCTAGATTACATTTATCAAATCATTAGAATGCATGAGATTTAATTTTTTATAAAAGCTAGTTTATAATACTTAGTTATTCAAAACGTTTCTGTCCTATTCAAACAAATTTTGCCAATGTACAAATAAAAAATTCAATAAACAATATCAATCAAACTGATTGATATTGGTATTGCGATCGCACCAAATTTTATACCCGAGATTTTTGCATAGATGCATTTCTCCACTACGGAGAAATCGAAAAAAGTGATTTTTTTCGCGGTGTCTGTCTGTGGAAGCCTCAACGCCCTAAACCGCTGAACAGAATTGTCTGAAATTTCATATTTAAGATTTTATAGTGAATATCTTGAACAGATAAGGTTTTGGGCAAAATCGGTTAGCCCGAAAGGGTAGTTTACTACTGTAACTTTTCAGTTTTTTGAGAATATTTCGTAACAAAAAAATGATATGAAAAAATTTTGTATAAAAAAGTTGTTACGAGTGAACAGTAACAATTTTAACATACATTTTTTGATTCGACCAACTTTTAGTTTTCAATTTTTTTTCGAAGTCCATACAATAACTTTCATACAATATACAAAAACATTAAAACGCATCAGCACCAAAAATAATGTGTATAATTTTTTTGTATCTATATGCGATTATCTTTCTCAGAACAAAAATAGCTGTTTTTTTGTTGTTGATTAAGTTTTTGAATTGAAAAAAGTAATAGGTAGGTACGCAGGTACAGATGGATATGAATGAATTTATTTCTAATGAAAAATCTTAAAAATTTAGAAATTATTTTAATTTTTTTATTAAGGTATATTATTCTTTATTGGCCGCCTATCCGTTTGTTGTTCAATATTAATAAACAAGACCTCAAAAGCTTCACACACATTGAAAGTGTTCATAAAAAATAATCAGTCATGTGTGTCAGTTTTACTTTATTCCATTGCATCATTACGTTATCCAATCACTCGCGTAAAAAATGTGTGAGCAGCAGGTAAATTGTTTTCATCAAAGAATTGTCGCAGTGTTTCCAATGCAGCTGGTGCACCTCGTTCCTTCGTTAAACTTGCTCGACTTCCACCAACTCTCCTAGTGCTTAAGAATGTCAGAGAATGTGCTAATTCCTACTTCAATATCATATTCATTTTTACGTAATCAGCAACTTGATGACGCGAACTAGGTGGATTTTTCTGGTGGTAACTACAAATTTCTTTCATCAACTTTACGCTTTCGCTTCAATGCTGAGAAGTTCATGCTGTATATAAGTCAAATCAATACATTGTGGCATTACTGTGCACTTTAGAGTATAAGAAGGCGTTGAAGCATTTTTATTGATTGATCAACAAGTTATGGTATGTGAATGTGTTTCTTACTACAAATGTAATTACTTTGATTTAGTCATTCTGTAGATCCACTTAATAGTGTGACTACACAGCTGAAATATAGCATCTTTAGTATTAGAAGAAAGCCCTATCATTATTAGCATATATAGCATTTTGACCTTACCACTGTATACCCATGAGCGAGCCCATGTTGGTACTGTATACAGCAGCCGAGAGTCCACAAGCAGGTGAGCCCCGTTTCCAAGACTACTCCTTGTGATAATCTCGCTTTCGGGTTCCTGACGGACGATAGAAGGACTTACGTCTATTTCACTCCTCTAATTCTCTCGATATTGACACGCACTTCCCAATCTGTTACTGTCGATCTTTTGTATACGCCCGGGGTAAAGTTTCCTCAGGGTCTCATTTAACTCATTGATAAATTTAGCGTACATTATAGTTTAAAGTGTGATTCTGTGACACTGGATTACCTACTCATTATACAACAATTCAATTTCAAAACAACTTTACTTTAGCTAATAAATCAATAAAACTTAAATGTTGTAATTTAAGAAATTTACGAAGGTAACTTTTTACCAATGCGTTTCTAAGATCCAATTCCTCTAATTATCTAAGCCCTTTGATTTAACTGTCTGAATTACTAAAATTAAATTAATATTATTAACCTAGAAACTTGTTTTAAATTTGATAAATTTTTCTTTAAATAACAAGTGAAAATTCAAACTTTTATATAAATTATTAAAATCGCTGTTAGATCAGCCGTTTTTTAAGTTTAGCACAATCTCCTTGTTAATTTAAGGGAAAATAAAATTCTATTAAGATTTATATTTTATCTTTTATTCGCAATTGTTCTTTAATTACTAAAATACTCATTATGAAGGCTTAAAATCTACTTTTATGATAATTATAACTTCTCAATTTCGGCTTTCTGAACTAAATAAAACTTTCCCATCATACTTCATGCATGTATAAGGCTTTACCAACATCATACTATTCTCATACCGAACTTCAAACATTGATCCGCAAGTTATCTATTTTTATAGAAGAAATTGTGTATTTAATTATTGCGAAATTTTTATCCATCTTTATGACGAAAGACATTGAAACGCCATGTTTAAATCATGAGTGTCTTGTTTTCCGAGAACGGTAAGTCACATGACGATATTAGTCAAAAGAATCAACCTTTTCCAAATATACATCAACAAATGATGCCCATGATAAAAGTAATTAGAAGAAACCATGAAACGAAAAGCTTATGTGTATGTGTGCGTATATAAACTCTAGAAAAGGCAAAACCCTCTCAACGACATACCCAATCGTCACGTCACTAAAATACCATTTTAAATAATACACCACTTACTAAATGAAACCCGGTGTCTCCCTCTAGTCCCTATCTGCATACTAAACCCTATTGACCTTTGCAGGAACGTACAAAGTTGTAACTTTCAAATAGAATATATCATTTCTATGTTCACTCATTTAATGGGTACTTTGGACCGTGGTATATGACATTCAATTTATACAACTACATGACAATTAGAATCCTTTACATAAATAATGAAAATTAAATGTTTAACTTGAATATACATTGTGTATATGAATGATTGGGAGGATTAATGTATGCTACTTCAGTCATTCAGTCATCCAAAAAAATAACTACGGAGTCGGAATACGAGGTGATGGATTAATGTAATCGAAATTAATGTAAGCAGCTCGGCAACAGAGAAAAGACAACGGATTAACTAGGCGTAACTGTATAATTCTATGGTATTTGATTTTTTAGTTAAAATTTATTTAACGCAGGCCGGCCGAACTATAAAAAAGTAGCAAGCCTACTGTTGAATATTTTCACAATCACATGCAATTTTGACAAATTAATTTTTGTACTCAATTAAATTTTAATGAATACTTTTTTCTAATAAAAATGATTTTGAAGTTACCGATGTAGATTTGATTCAATCTAAAATCCCGAAAATTTTGGTGAACACTAGATATTTATTTATAAAATTTAAATTTAAGAAAAGTTGATGTGAAAAATAATATCAGTAATTAATCATAATAATTTACTACACAATGTTTATAAACAATGAAAATAAGTGTAAAATGTGTTTGAACAATGTCAACGAAACATTTAACGAAAAGTATAATATATAAATATATATCTGTCAATAAAGATTACTCGTATCATCTTTCAATCAAGTTCGCTATTTTGTATATCTAATGAAATGCTAATATCAGATATAGATAATAAATTAAAACAATTTAATTAGAAAAACTCCGTAGATAATAAATAACATAATGATATTATTTATGAAAGGACTTTTATTTATTCATAATAATTTGTTTAATCAATATTTTTTACACATTTTAGTATGAGGAAATTATCCTCATATCCTATATATGAATGATGTCAAACCACTGGCCCGTCGCTTGATTTTATGACCCGCGACCATGAAGAAAACATTGCAGTCACCCTACTTTTTTAATTAAATAATCTCAATAAATTCGATGCTTATCGAAGTGCTTAGGAGCTACTTTTTAAGGAATTAATGAATGCCAATCTACCATTTAAGAAAAATTCATTCACTTAGAAAAATAAATCGGCCAAATTAGATCTAAAATTTTGAAGTAGATATGAACTAACACGAACGACTCAAATATTTTTTGAGATCGGTGTGTTGAGCATATGGTAGGAATTGCAATTTAATCATAAACACCTTGCATAACATTCTTTCCTACTTTTAAATTATTTTTTCCATTACAAATTTTTCTATGCTCAATTATATTTTTTACGCCTTTTAATCAGCTATTTTCTTGAACCCGTGTGCAGAAACGCCATTGAAGTATCTCTAATCTATGTGTCATTGCACCAATTACATGAAAACCTATACACTAGAGATCTAACATATAAACCCAATAGGGTTTGAAATATATTACTAAGTATATTTAATGATTTCGATACTATTTTAAAAATACTGGAATTGCTTCGTAAATTAATGACAAAAAATAAAAAGCCTTCCAAATTTAAAATGTGAGATTTTATAGGTTCACCATTATTAAATAGACTAATTTTAATTTTTTCATTGGGCTCAATCAAAATGGTGTCAATGATTTCATTAGCCAGTTATTCTAAAAAAACCTTTGAATATCGATTTTTATTTCAAACGTAGAGGATAATGACAAAGATCTAAAAATCAAATCCTTTATCATATTTTTATAAAAATTAAAATCACAAAATCAATTAGATGATTTTATAGTCCAGTAGTAGGTACAATGCCACATACATTGGAGAGTTTTCGTCATCTCTGCACACGGTTTAGGAACATAGTCAATTGAAAGGCATAATAACATTATTGAGTAATGAAAAAGATGTAAATGGGCAACTGATTTAAAAATTTTTATTTAAAAGCTTAAATGATATGGGAAAGAATTTTTTGAGAGGCATTGGTGACTAAATCAAAATTCCCATACAATTAACATTCAATCAGCAACGAATGTATTGAGATTATTTAATTAACTCTTTAAATAATAACTATTATACCATTATTGTTTCCGATTATAACATTTGACACAGATTATGACGGTACATGGATAATGAGGATAATTTACTTGAAATATAAATATATCTAATATTATATTTACAAATTAAATACAATTGACATGCGCATATTTATCAGATTTTGCGAATAATATTTATCAAGTACTCTGTAATCCAATTCAATAAAGATATGAATTTAGAAAATTATTTTAAAAATAACCCCGATAAAATCCTATATTTAATATGATATATCATAAAATATATGCACACAAGTTAATTTTTATTGTAAAAAATGATAATTTAAGATAAATTTTTACGCGGTGTAAAATCCAAAATCAAATTGACTAAAGTTTAATATTAAATAACTTACTTGTGTCATTTTCCGTAATGATCTAGATTCTAGAAGGATCTTTATATCAATATGTATATATATATATATATATAATATATTTCATAATTAATATTTTTATTATATTTTGGCAAGTAATAATAAGGACGATTAATCCTTTCTCGTCGTGATTTACTATGGCAAATTAGAGTGTTGATCAAAGAGCTTAGTAAATACGGATATTAATACTTTTTGCTTAATATGCATACATTTTTACGATGCAATTTTGTTTTTTAATAAAGTTTTAATTGCATTGACATAAGAAATATTGATTTAGTACTATCCGAAAAATATTTTATTTTCTTCACCAGTGGTTTTTTTCTATTTCTTTGATCTTCTTTCCCATTTTTAGATTCAATAATAAATTTGAATATCAAATAAAATATTCATCGATAGTCTAAAAAAATTGATGTAGTTTTAGTCTGATTACATAAGATACTTCTCATGATATATTAATAAGTAATTCATGAAATTTTCAAGCATTACCAATGGTACTACATGTATTACGGATGCGATGATGCTTTTAACGTAAAATAGTAAAAATTGTAGAAATTGCATTAAGATTAGAACACATTTTAGAACGTGTCACAATAAGGTATACTAAAGCCTGAAAAAATAATAGCAATAACAAACTAATGCCTTTAAATACTTCTTAAACATCTTTAATTATTCCAAATAAATTAACTTTGGGCTTATATGAAATCATCTACTTTCTAAAATTTAGATACTATTATCAGGACATAGTAAACTTAGTATAATAGTTTTAAAAGATTTAATTAAACGTAACAAATCATGCATTATTCGATTTAAAAAAAATTGATTTTCAGATAATATTAAAATAAAACTGTCAATTAAAATTAAAAATTATCGCAAAATCTTCAACATGCAATTGGCATATATATAATTCTACTATGCGATAGGAAAATGATCCAGATAAATTGTTTTTCATAACTTGATAATTATAATATAATATATATCGAAACATTCTAAAAGCTTGAGATACAATAATTACTGGGAAATGCAACTGAACAAGATATAGATTTTAATAAAATAAATGGCTTTATATTTATTATATATTTTTGCTTTATTTAAGCAATTTTATAAATAAAAATCTAACCTTCCAGTTGTAGTAACAACAACGATGGCAGATGCTCGACATCTCTGAGCCGCTTCTACTGCAGCAATAGCCGTACTATGTGTCTGATCGGTCGAACCAACGATTTCACCTTTGAGATCCTCAAAAAACTTTCCTTGAAAAACAGCTGATTCAGCTTCACGACATATATGATGCATTATTTGCACAGCTTCTAATGGATAAGCACCTTTTGCCGTTTCGCCTAAAATTTTATAATTTCTAATTATATTTTATCCATATTTTATTATCTGATGAAATAGAAAACAGTCAACTTTGAATTAATTAAATCTCAACTCAAATTTTTTACTGCCTTTTTATTGTTAGAACCCAATAAAATTATTATATTAGATGTAAAATTCTGCATTTAATTTTAATGAAACTTTTTCAAAACACAGAAGGAATAAAATCTATAAGAGATCTTAAAAGTATTATTAAAATATTTGCAAAAAAGTCCACAATAATAAAACTCAATTTACGAAATAATTGTTTTGAAATGACGAATAATTTAATCGAGATGAATAGATTAGAATAATGACAATTATAATAAAAAAATATCATTATAGCTAGATCAGACTGATGTAACCATTTGTTTTACAATAAATCAACATCATATCCAGTCAATTTTTATTTCGCAGAACCAGTGTTTCATTTAGCCATATTAAACATTATTTAAATTCAAGTAGATTCCTGTTCTCTTTGAAAGCTAAAATTTGATTATTTATATAGAAGGAATATATGAGAATGCTGAATGTTGAAATTTTTAAATATCCGTTAAAATTGTTCCTTCAATTCTGGGTTACAAGTCGTTTACTACAAATTTTATGTTTTCAATTTGGACATCAATTTATACTTCTAACATAACTGGATCATTTGTTCTTAATGCGCAACCATTTTTTACATGCAATGTAATTGTTAAAAAGAAACATAAGCGCAGAATATTTATTCTGACGACAAATTTCCAACACACTCTTATAATTCTTCGTCTACAAAGGATTTTATTGGTTTTCTAATTATTGATACAAAATACCCTTTAGACACACAAGCATATCAACATTCAAACACAATCGGTAAACCTCATAGATAACACCTGCTCTTCAAACTACAATTTTGACATAGTAGTACGTAATAGGTTAATTTAATTAATTATAAATTATTCTTTCTTACAGTTATCTACAACTAATCTTTTATGAACATTTATCATTTTTAAACCAAATCTGAACCTACGACATTTTATTCCAGCATCTAACAGACAATTTTCGGAAAATCATTTTATTTTTAAACTAAAGGTCTACTTTTCAATCAATATTAAATTTATTATTCTTTTTTATATCAATTTTTATAGCACAAATTATTTCTTCTTTGCCGTGGAGTAGTATGATTTTCTCTTCTCTTTGATACATTGTATTTCTCAATTGATTTAAATTCCAACAATGTCTTTATTATGACGAAATTCGAATATATTTTGTTACAATTGTCTCACATATTCCTTTGGATTTTAGAATCTCTTCAAATTCTTGTCTTCTTTCACCAAATTTTACAAATGTTTCAATTCTTTGAGCCGATGCAATTGAAAAAATTTTCCCATTTACTGTATCAATTTTTCTGATAATTTTTTTTTGATTTCTTCAATCTGCTTGATATTTCGCATTTTTGATATTTCTTTGTTTCTTTTTTTGTGTTTGACCTATGCACTTAAAAATTATTTTTCGTTCCAACATTGTCACATTAATTTCTTCATTAGTCTTTCAACTTTTTCGAAATAAAATGTCGCATGTTTCTGTAACCTTTTCATAATTGTATATTTCCAAAAAATATATGATTAAAGATGTTAGTTTTTAAAAATTTTTCAAGCAATTAATTCTCAATTCCAACGCTTGTTTCTGTACGTGCTTTGTTCTAAGCCAGAGGTGCTCAGCCTTTTTATCAAATGGAAAACTATTTAAATTAAAAAGTCTTTACGGGAATATTTTTTCAAAAAATAGCAAATTAAAAAAATGATTATAAAATCATTAAAAAATATGGTTGTTCAGTTAAATTTTGTATTAAAATAATGTTTAATTTAATTTAAAGTTGAAAAATTATAAAAATGCGTTTCAAAAATTATACATTGAGATTGATTTTTATCCAATTTTAGAAAAACACCCTCGGGCATTTGAAAAAGTCTCCGCGGGAACGGCTGTTCTAGGCCATAAAGATACAATAATGGTTGCAGTCTGTTATGAATGTTTCAGTATCACCATCCATATGGAACATTTGTGGAGTTAAATTTTCTGTGATTCTCATTCAAGTAAAATCCCTGGTCTCCATATTAAGAAAAAGAAAAACTTTTGTAATGCTAAATTTATTTAAATTAAAAATCTGTCATTGTCTCAATTAATAAAAATATGAAGAATTTCTCAATATTAATACTTAATTCATCGAAAATTATTTTTGTTAATTTTGTTGGGGTTGTCGGTGAAGTTAAATATTTTCTATTATTGATCAAACTCCAGGCGTGTCTTTAATTATCGAAGTAACAAACTCCAGACAATACAACTTTTATTGATCACACTTTACTCTGACACAAAGAGTTATCTGTTACAATGACAAGGGAGTGCTTATTACAACCCGTGGGGAGGAATAGCACGTTTCAGTACCAATTGGATTTAACAATCACTTTACCACTCTGCAGGGTTTCTGAGATCGATAAGTTTGATTTAGATGCTTTGCTTTGACTCGAATTTATTCAATAACGTTGATTTCTTTCTTTTCTCACAATTTCTGCTTTCTTCTCTTCACAATTCCTGTATTATTTTCGTTTTGTTTTAGTTTCTGCTTAGCGTTTTTGTTTTCTCGACTTCTAATTGATTCTGTTTCTTGACTTCAAATTCTATCCTTGATTCCAGTTGCGCTTCCTTTTTATAATCTATTACCAAATGTCACTTAGTGTTATACACTTCGATTTCAATTTCAATATCTCTTCCAGCCAATTTCATTTGACCCTCTTCAATTTTCATGATATCTCTGACCGCTGTTGAGATATCGCATTTTTCAAGACGCCATCTCCGGTAATTCATTTTTCTTATCTCAACCAGACTATCGAGATATGTCACTTCATTTTCCATTTTGTTATTATTATTTTTTCTTATTCAGTTCGTACTTCCTAATTAAAATGACCTTGACATGTTTTATTATTTTATTGTTTGATTATTTTCTATTATTTGTTATTTTTACTTTTATTTTCTCATTTCTTCCATTTATTTCTATTTCCCAAGATTGTGGAACAACAAACCTATCTTGTCACCTATTTTCCCCCAATCATTACATTAATTGTGCTTATTCATTTTAATTTTTTTAGGAATCCTCAACAATTTTAATAAAACAAATTAATTAGTTTAATTATATTTTCACTAGGTTCGTGACTAATTAGCAAATAGAATTTTAACAGTCAGTACTTGTTTCAATTATTTTAAAATTCTATATTTCAATCTTACAAAACAAATTTTAATAGTGAATAAAATTAAATCAATTATTATAGAAAATATTATGCAAAAATTTCTATCTCTAAACAAACCTGAAAGCATTACACAATCAGCTCCATCTAAAATAGCATTAGCCACATCACTGGATTCAGCTCTTGTTGGTCGAGGTTTAGTAATCATAGATTCTAACATCTGAGTCGCACAGATAATTGGTTTACCAAGACGATTACATCGCCCAATCATCATTTTTTGTGCAAGGAAGACTTTTTCTGCGGGAATTTCTATTCCTAAATCTCCTCTAGCCACCATAATTCCATCCGAAGCTTGTAATATTTCATCGAATCTACATGTTTTAATAAGATATTGAGTTTATGATTCCTAAATCTACCTTTTCACGCCTTCGTGATTTTCAATTTTAGATATAATCAAAATATGTTTTCCTTTCTCGCCAAGAATGGCGCGAATTTCATCAACTGCTGCTCCACATCGAATAAATGATGCAAATACCATATCAACCTAAAACGAAAAATCTAAAACGACTACGGGTATAATAATTATACCCCTTGTTCAACTCCAAAATGTAAATCCGATATGTCTTTATCTGAAACAGCGGGTAAATCGACTTTTGCTCCAGGCAAATTCACGCCTTTTTTGGATCCTAGATTGCCTCCATTTTCTACTTCACAATCCAAATAATCTTTTCCTGAAATATCATATTTTGACAAGTTAAATTTATTAAAATTTACTAGAAATTAACAAGTTGCTTATTTTCGAAAACTTATTGATAAATAAAACAAATTTTAAAATAAAAAATATTGAGTTAATTACAAAATTATCTATTTTGTATTGATTTTATGAAACTCGGGGTGATAACAATGCAACAGGTAAAATCTCAAATGCTGTTGAAGAAAGGACAAAGAAAAATTTAATTTGAGTAAATATTGTAGACAGAAATTTATAAACTAATTCCATATCGCGTTCTTATTAAATGAAGAACTTTGAGCAAAAATTCTATCAACTTCAACTATATTTTATATACCGTATATTTCGGCGTATAAGACGACCCTTAAAGTCAAAAAATCACCCTTGAAAATTGTGGGTCGTCTTATACAACAGATATAAAAGAAAGTATTACAGTACAGGTAGTTGTATTTATACTACTTTTATGCATATCTAAAACCCATCAAATTTATCACCATCATCACCGTCTGTTTCGAAAAGTTTTTCGAATACATCACGAGATTCATCACAGATGCCATCATCGTAGGGATTCCATTCTGGTTCTGGCAAGTCGACTTCGGCTTCATCTTCGCTTTCATACAATAAATCATCCTCACTACCATCCATGGCATTAGATATTCCACATTTTTTAAAGGATTTTATGACACTTTCTACCTTAACATTATCCCATGCTTTTATAACAAACTCGCAAAGAACATCAAGTGAGGCACCACGCATAGCTCCGTTTTTTGTAAATGACTTTTCACCATTCATCATCCACTCATTCCATTGTGCTCTAGCATTATCCTTGAATGGCTTATTTAAGCTTACGTCAAGCGGCTGAAGTACAGAAGTTAAACCACCTGGGATAACCGCAATATCGGTGTTGTTGCGCGCTAAACGAGTTTTAGAATTAGCCGTTCTATGGCTCCGAAGCATATCCCAGACCAACAAACTGCGTTCCTTTCGCATACCACCTGGCCGTCTGTTCCAAATATTTTCAATCCATAACTTTACACCATTCTCGTCCATCAACCCTTTCTCGTGGAAGTGAACCAAAACACCAGGAGGAAAAGTTATTTTAGGTTTTGTTTTACGTTTAAAGATAACCATTGGTTTCAATTTAGTACCATCTGCCATGCACCCTAATACCACTGTAAATCTTGTCTTCTCGTGTCCTGTACTTTTCACGTTTACTGTTCTTACACCTTTAAAATCCACTGTTTTATTACCAAGCATGTCAAAATTCATTGGAGTTTCATCCATATTTCCGATATGGGATAATGGAAATTTATGCCTTTTCCTTAGCTGAATTATGAAATGGTGGAAGTTTGTTATTTTGTGCTCGAGATCTTTTGGTAGTTTCTGAGCGATTTTTGTTTTTTCTCTTATTACTAAATTTCTTATGTTCATAAACCTACTGCACCATCCCACTGTAGCTTTGAAGTCTTTACTTTCTTCTTTGTTTGCCTTGGCCCATTTCAAAGCATGAGATCTTATTTTATTTCTGGTCACAATGTAGCCATCTTGTCTCTGCTGGAGTACCCATTCTGCAACGTCGTCTTCCAATTTCGACCAACGTGTGATTCCTCGCCGCATTGCACATTTGTTTTTGGGCATTTGTCTTATATCATCCTCCTTCTTTCTCCATTCTCGTACCATCTTTTCAGTAACATCAAATTGTCTTGCAGCAGCGCAGTTGTTCGAACCCTTGGCTACGTCTACGACTTTAAACTTGAAACTTGCCTCATATTTTCTTCTTTTTGTTGGCGGTTCCATTCCTGATATGGGTTTAATAATAAAATGACCACAATCTATACCAATCTATACTGAATCTATACTAATAAATCATCTTTACATAACCAATATTTCATAAGATACCGGGTGTTGCAATCTCTAACCTAGGCTAAACAAACATGGTTTCGTTATTTAGCAGTCGTCTTATACAACCGATATATGATAAATCATAAAAATTTGCTCTAATTTTGTACCTCGTCTTATCTGACGGTCGCCTTATACGCCGAAATATACGGTAATTATAAAATATATGGCAAAAGTCAAACAAAATAGAAAAATCTCAAACTAGGTCAGTAACATTTTCAGCTTTCGGGCCAAATTGGAAAAAAATTTTTATTATGAGTAGAACCAACTTTCAAATAAATAAATTGTTATTTAATGAAACTTTAATCAACACACTTGACCACTAAACTAACAAATCATTTGGCTCTGAGTGTGCACTTGCAAACTCCGCCTAAAAGTGTTCAGTCTCTTATCACTGCTAAGCTTCGAACAGTTGACATCGAGAACAGACTAGTACAAAAGTTGTAAATTGTTACAATACCATTTCGTTCGAAAATTAAGAAGTATAATCGCGAATTTAATAGATTTATTAATAATTCATTACGTAGGCCGTATGTTGGACATGTAACATTAGATGTAACATAAGTGATTTGAATGAATAGTTGTTGAGTTATAACTTTATTTGTTTCGGTAGAACTGTTTGCTCTGACTCCACGTGCTCTTTAAATGATACTGGAATAACTCAACACAGGAAACCTTTTATTCGAACTAACAATTTCATATCGATTCGAATGTTACTTTTACAATAATGACAGGAATATCCACGGGAAGCCGCCTTTTCAATTAACTACTAAAATATCCTTGACAAGTATAATTAGTTCTTTTTCAATCTCATGAATCTTTTTAACTTTTCAGTTACTCGCAATTTTTCGAAATTATTTGTGTCCCTGCTGTTGATTTGAGACTCCCTTATATAGGGAATCTTTCCTCAAACAACTAATCTGATTTACGGCAATTTACATTGGATTCCCGGGGAACTAGTTAAACAATTTACTTTCATCTTTTGGCCGCTTCGGCCGTTCCCCAGGAGAAGACTACGAAATAAATCACATTAGGGAATAATCAGTTCCCTTCGTAATTAAATTTATCCAAATCGGAGAATTTCTCCTTAATTTAATTTATTTTTTTTCGTCATTTTAATTAATTAATTAATTTGTATTTTCTTAATAACTTTTTTTAGGGGTCCCGAGTTAATTTTATATTATTATTTTCGTACTCGTCTCGTCAATTTGCATCAGCGCATACCCATTTCACCCGGAACATATTGATTTTAATTTTTTGATTATTTTTAATTAATTATTTTATTTTCCCAAATTTTTTTATTTATTATAATAATTTTTGAAAATTGCCTAACCCCAACATAGTGAACGAAATACGTTTCGGGAGACTAAAGCCTTTAAAATGAACTTCAACAGAAATCAAAATCGATCAAAGATAATTTCACACTTGGAATTTCAAATGGAAAACGACTATCGAAAAACAATTTTTCACTATTTGAGTGCAATTGGAAAATTGAAGATATACAAATTTTATTCCGAATTAATTTGTTGAAAATCCTAATCCATAACAAATATGATGTTAAAGCTTGTGATTAGAGATTCCGCATGAAATTTATTTCATATTTGTTATTTTTATTTATTGAGAAATATCATTAGGAGTATTGAAAAGCTTTTTCAGAAAATTATTTCAAACTCATTGGCAAAGAATAAATTATGTTGATTTTAAAAGGTGTTCTATACGAAAAAACGTTTACATTGAATTAACAACAATTCCTGCTGGACCAATACAAGTGAAATTCTTGTAATGCGCTTCGTAAAAGTTGAAGTGATGAAACTTTCATATTTTATGTTTTATTTGAAATTTCAAAAAAATAAATATTATTTCGTTGAGCAATTTTATGTGCTTCATAATCTCGGGATTCCGGGGTAGAAATACTTGTGAAAATGAATGGATAGAATAATTATATGCAAATTAAGCACGAAAATATTTCCCGAAAAAACCAGTTCAAAAAAGTTTATGGTGATTATATATTGGTATGTAAAAGGCACAATTCGTGCAAAAAGTGTGCATAATCACTAAAAAACTCATACCGACTAGAAATTACTTGTCGGCATGAAAAGCTTAAATCATAACAATTTGGATATGGATAAATTCGATGTTACAATATTTGATCTAATACTTACGGAAATAGTGAAACCAGGTCATGAAATTTTACAGCAGTCATATTAGTTATTTAACATTTTACCATGAGATTTCTACCGCTTAACAAAGCTGTTGTATTTGATTGGTTTTTAACATATAACATTAAAAAAGGATTTTACTTCAAAATTGTATTATAAATATTTACGAACAAGAAATCATAACGTTATAATTTACCTGTTTCAACCACAATGAGGCTAATCAATCCATCATCTACATAGATTCTACATCCTTTATGAAGAATTTTCACAATATTTTTGTAATCAACCCATAAAATTTCTTCATTACACGAATCAGCATATTTCTCATCAATCACCAATTTTATTTTATTGCCTTTAACTAAAGTGACTTCCCCTGTTCCACTCTATTACAAAAAGCAATTATTTTAAAAATAAACTAATATTTTCCTAATCAATAAATTTGTTTACATATACAATGTTCAATAAATTTGCATTTTTATAAAATCAATGTGAGCAAATTGGCAAATTTTTTAACAATTAAAAATAAAATTGCAACTCAATTGTAAAAAACAATTATGAGAAAAGAAATTATTTTCTAAATGAAGAATCGCGTCTCTTAGTTACAATGTGATGAAACTTAATGCCTTTACATCAAATACAGGACAAATTTGTTGTTTATATCTTTATATTCGCAAATAATTTATTTACGAAAATAGTCGAATTCTCATAATTTATTGAACTTTGTTACATCAAATAAACAATTTAATCGGATTTTCTAAATTTAGCTAAATTCAGTAGCAGTATCGTAGGACGACGGATAGAGGATATGAATTCTTCATAACATCATTACAGTTCTATTGTTTCTTTTTCAACTAAAGGACACATAAATTATTTAAATTTTATTTTCAGAAAATGTGCAAATCTGAAACTGTTATTGGTAATTTTTTACAGAAACCTTTAATTAACCACCTATCAAAACAAATTTAATGCATAAAAACTCTATATTAGTTGAAGAGTCTTTTTGTCCTTGAAAAGGTTACTACTAGAATTCAACCTCATACTGAAATGTAAATTTACTCTTAAAACTGCTAAATTCCAAAATTTTTGATAATTTTTAGATTTGAACGGTACCGGAATATGTGATGAAAAAATCTAAACTTACTTAAATATAATTCTCCAAATGAGATCGATATTTCAAAAAATTGTAAATGTCTATTCCAAATATTAAATATTTCGTGTTTCTTTACAAAGTTCATTAGTTATTTTTTATTACAAACCAGACTAAAAAATATTCAAATATTTGAAATTAATAATAACAGTTCAAACAAATGCTAATTTAACGTAGACTTAACGTAGCCGAAAATTGCTTAAATTTTATGACATTAAACAATTTTCTAATAAAGTGCAAATAAAATTGGAAAGTGAAATTTTTGCACCCGTTATTGATTGCCAATGAACCAAAATGCTTTTCCTGCATTGATAATGATTTAAATGTCAACAGGGAAAATTTTCAAAATATCATGAATAAAATATACATAAAATAAGCTCAGTTAAAAAAATCATTATTTATAACATTTTACTGTAAAAAGAAAAAAAAATCATTTATTACAAATAATTTTCACTAATGCTTTAGCTAATATTTTCATAGATATTGATATAGGTATATATGTAATTTGCACATTAGTTATTAAATTATTTAACAACGGAAAAGAAATTATTTATTAGATATTGGGAATTTATTAGGTTAATTATCATGTACAACTTTTCATAAACCGAACATGTATTATTATACTATACAATTACATCCATCTATGTTCAACTGCAAAAAACCATATAGAAACGTGAACTATAAATAAATAATAAAAATAATTTTTCTTTGGGGTTTTTCAAATTGATGAATATTCTGAGAAATAACACGTTACAATAAATGTCTATTTTATCAAAATTGACAATTACAATTAAATTCAAGATACCCATTAAGAATAAAATGTAATTTTATTAAATTAACAAAATGAAGCTAGAATATGAAAATCAAAATAAATAAGGAAAAACCCTTTCGTTACCATCTAAGCATTTTTTCTTTACCGGCCGTTTATATACATACGTCAACCAGTTTTCTAATTTTTTTATTATTAAAAACAGCTCCCTATCTGAATCATAAAACATCGACTGAAATATGAAGTGGGCGTATATTTTCAAAAATTGGCCATTATATTGAAAATTCTTTGTAATAAACATGGCTTTATTGTTTTTCACCTCTGATTTCTTTATAAGTGACATATTTTCTACAAAATTTGACTATGAATCACATTTATTTAAGGTATTCACAAATTTTGTAGAAAATAAACATGAGTCAAGATAATATATCATTAGAGCTTTCAGATGATGATACTGAACGATTTGATAAAGACACCAACATTTTCTACGATGACTCGAGATTGTTGTTTTCTTGAGCTGTTAGGATGTTTTCATTTCTCGAATAACGAATCAATTCAGCAAAGGAACAATTTGGAAATATTTTTTCATTATCGAAATCAAACTTTGCTTGACATAATTCACCTAATCAAGAACTCTGCATTGACGAATCCGTGGTATTGTACAAAAGAAGATTTTCTTTCAAGTAATACCTTCAAAATTTTATTGATTTGGTATAAATTTATGATTCAAAGATAAAATATATAATCGATATCGTTACCTATACAGGCTCGTTATCAGAAATTACTCATAAGCGTATACAGCTTTATCTCAAGGAAAATCATCATTTATATCTCGATAGAAGTTCTGATCCTAAGATTCATGATCATATTCAAGAAATAATCACTAAGTTATCTGATTTCAAATTAAATGTCATTCAAGCTTTATTTAGTAAATATGGTTCAAAAAGCTTTAGTGGCTCGTAGATCTTCCCAGAATCCTTTCCTATCACATCTTAGAGTGCGCCATTTTCATTTCTGAAATCCATTATTCTAACTCATTCTCGGAAACCTCAAAGAATGTGTTGTTTGTTCTTCTGTTTACATCAGAAGATATACTAGACTGTGATGTTACCCTTTTGTATCTTTATTTGCTTTTAAATTTACCAGAAAGATGTTGTGAAAGGCAAATGGGAGCTTATACAGTTATCCCCCCACCAAAAAAAATTAAGAAATATTTATTTACAAATTATCAATTACGATCATATTTGTTTACTGAAAATCGATATCAATGTAAAATTAAATTAATTTCTTTTATTTTTTTGGTGGGGGGGATAACTGCACAAGTGCCTATAATAGAATATGAAATTAATTTATGCGAGTAACAAAATCCTGAGCGAAACGGGATAATAAGGTCGAAGAGATGTGATTATAATTACGAGTTCATTTTATAAGCCATTTCATCTATAAGAAATTGCTAATTTTGATGCCAGACCAAAAAGATATTGTCAGTTTCGTATATTAATGCAATAATTTTATTAACTTCCAACAAATTTGAATTAAATATAACTTTTAATAAATGGTATGTAATAAAAAAAACTCCGCCATCTTCCATATTTCAATTTAATAAATTGATTTATTAAAGTTTACAATATTTCCATCAATTTATAATTATTTTAAAATTTATTAAATATTTCCTAAATAATTACTCCGTGAATTAATCCAGTTCGTATTTCTGGTCCTTTAGTGTCAAGAGCCAACGCAACTGGTCTGTAGTAAGGAGTAAATGTTTCAACTGCTTCTCTAACTAGCTTAATTGTTTCCGCATGATATTCATGAGAACCGTGACTAAAATTCATTCGGGCAATATTCATTCCAGATGCTATCATTTTTTTCAGTGTACTAACAGTTCTACAAGCCGGTCCTAAAGACAAATTAATAATGAAATCAACAAAAATATAAAATTTTACCAATTGTACATATAATGCTAGAACTTCTTACGACATCGGGTTCATTATCAATATCCAAATTACAAATGAATTCTAAGTGTGATCTGGATACTCCTCGATGGACATTTTGGTTTTGGATGAAATAATTATTTATTTCGAAACTAGATGGATTTTTTTTCATTAGCTAGTTATTAGAAAATTATTATATTAAATATCAATGCTTTCTGCTCACTAAATTCAGATACAATAACTAATTTTGAAATTACAAATACGTGCTAAATAAGGGTTTGATGAAAGAATTTTTATTTTTATTTTTTGATTAATTAAAACAGTTGAATGTCAAGAATTTATTAATTTGAGAACTTTGTTTTATTTCTGTTTTATAATATAGTAATTTTGATTTGTGGAAAAATGAAAAATAATATAAATTATCTAATAATTATATCAAGTATGGCTGAATTACCTTATTTACTATTTATAATCGGTAAAAATCCTTTGTTTTGTACCCATGAAATTTAAATTCATAACCAAAATTCGAACACAATCCAAGCAAAATTTGAAATCCACTTATTAATGCAAAGTACAAACAATACTTCTCATTGACAATCTTAAAATAGAAAACTCAAATGCTTATTCAACATTTAATACAAATGGATTTCAAATTCTGTTTATCTCTTTGTTATTAATTTAAATCTCTTATCCGTTCACACTATGCAGGCCCGGATTTACCTATAGGCAGACTAGGCACTGCCTAGGGGCCCCGCAGTTTTGGGGGCCCAAAATCGAAATCATCTAAGGGGCCACAAAAAAAATTTTTTTTTTAATGGATTTTTTATATACTAAAATATAAAAAAATTAAAATACAGTATAAAATACATGTATTATATAAAGAATTAAAAAAACATTGTACGTATGTTTTTATTTAAGGAAATTTTCTAAAATACTAACAATTTGGGGCCCCAATAATTTTAAAAGTTGTTATAGTTGAAAAAATATTTTTTCTTTATTTCCGCAACCTCCAAGGGGGTTATCATTAGTGGAGTTTGTCGGTTGAAATTTGCGAAGGCGGGAATCGAATTGTTATTGTGTAGAAACATATTTTTTTGGAGTGTTGGTAAAAATTTTATACACAAAAGAAAAAAATTATTTCAAACGAAATCGGCTTAAGAATAAAAAATTTAAAATAAAGCAATTTTAGGACGAAGTGAGGCTTTTTTTTAATTGATTAATTGTTAAGATCTAGGTATAGTATAAAAATATTAAAATTATTTAATCAATTTAATTAAAAAATACTATAATTAAATTTAAGATAGAATGAAACGAAACTACGCAAGCGGAGCGTTTAAAAGGAAGAAAAAAGCAGAGAGAGAAGAAGAAATTAAGAAAATTCCTAAGCTAGATTGTTTTTTCACTAAAGATTCTGCAACCGAAAGTGAATTTGTAGCACAAGAAGATCGGCACCAAAGCGACCAAATAGAGGTCTCTTCCAGTACTTCAAATCAACCTATTTTCACTGGAAGTTCAAATCAAGTTTTTAATGATTTCGAAAATAATTTGGAGCTGGTAGATAACATTAATAATGAAAATTTAGTGGAATCCCTGATTGAATCATCTCCAAATGCAAATCGTGAGAATGACGTAGGATTATGGGGAGAATTGTCTTCTGAAGACACTTTGTACTGGATTGAGAAGGGCCCTGAAAGTTGCCAACATTCAACAGAAAACTTTCATTCTTCCAAACAGCTCTATAATGACAATACTGTTCGATATTGCTCTAAGACTTTATTCTTTGATGACAAAAACAAATGGAGAAAAGTACACTCGCGAATGGCTTGTATATTCGCCTAAAATTGGAAATGTTTTTTGTTTTGTTTGCAAATTACTCACTGCTTCAAATTTCAATTTAGCAACCAATGGCCTGCGAGATTGGAAAAATGCTGGTTCCTCAATCAAAAGCCATCAAAACTCTTCAGAACATCGTAATGCTTTAGTTACATATTTAACTAGAAAAAGTAACTATTCTGTGTCGGATCAATTGCAAAAAGAAATACAACAAGAAAGGATTTACTGGAGAAAAGTCTTAGAACGAGTTGTAGCTGTTATTTGCACCATTGTTGAACGAAATTTACCATTTCGAGGATCAAATGAAATTTTTGGAATGGAAGGAAGTGCCAATTTCATTGGACTCTTCGAACTTATTGCAAAATTTGATCCATTTTTAGCAGAGCACATTAGAAAGTTTGGTAATCCAGGATCTGGAAAAACTTCTTATCTCTCAAAAACAATTTTTGAGGAATTGCTCGATCTGATGGCAAAAACAGTATTGAAGTCGATTTCTGATGACATCAAACAATCAAAATATTTTGGAATGTCTGTGGATTCCACCCCTGATATATCACACAAAGATCAATTGTGCATGATTATCAGATACGTTGATCAAATCAATTTTAAACCAATCGAGCGATTCTTAAACTTTATTGAGATAGAGAATCACACTGGAGAATATTTAGCTGACATTTCATTGGAATTTTTTGAAAAGGATATTGGGTTAAATTTTCAAGATTGCCGATCACAATCGTATGACAACGCTATGAATATGGCCGGAAAATACAAAGGAATGAGGGCAAAAGTTCTTGAAAAAAATGATAAAGCAATTTTTTTACCGTGCAGTGCTCATTCTTTGAACTTGGTTGGAAATTCAGGTGCGGACTGTTGCATAGAATCAATCAATTTTTTCGGATTAATTCAGGAAGTTTACAATTTTTTTTCATCGTCTACTGAGAGATGGAACAAGTTAGTTGAATTTTCAAATAGAACGGTAAAATCGTTATCAAAGACTAGATGGAGTGCTCGTTCTGAGTCAGTTAAGGTTATTCACGAAAACTATGAAAATGTAATGGAAGCACTAAATGCCATCATTGAAGATGCAAATTTTTATGGAAACACTAGAAATGAAGCAAATAATTTATTGAATAAAATGGAGGAGTTTGAATTCGCACTTCTCGTTATATTTTGGGATCAGGTTCTAGAGAGAATGAATGCAGTTTCAAAAAATTTGCAAAGTCCTAAAGTCACATTAGACGTTTGTTCTTCGTTATATGCATCTCTAGCTTCATATATTACAAATTTGAAAAATAGCTTTGATGAAATTAAAATTGAAGCTAAAAAATTGTTACCAAACACTGACTACACTGTCAAGAGAAAGAGATTTAAAAAGAAATTTCCAGATGAAGATCAAACTACCACAGAACCAGAAATTAGTGCTAAAGAGAACTTTCGAAACAACGTCTTCATGAAAATTTTAGAAAACATCGAAAATAATTTGATTCAGCGCTCTGATTGTTACTTGGAAATTTCTAAAGTGTTTGGTTTTTTGACAAATATTGAATTGACGCAAGAAGATTTGAAACAACATGTGAATAACGTTGTTGAAAAATATCCAGATGATATAGACGATTCACTTTTTTTCGAGTTACTACAATTTCACGAATATATCAGGAACGATTGGCCAAATGATCATCCAAATCATTTGGGTTTCTACGAGATAATTAAAGAAAAAAATTTGGAAATTGCTTTTCCAAATTTGGAAACAATTTTAAGAATTTTTTTGTGTCTAATGATTGCTAATTGCACTGGCGAAAGAAGTTTCTCAAAATTGAAGCTGATTAAAAATTTTTTGAGGTCAACGATGAGTCAAAAAATTTTGAATAATTTGGCCTTATTATCTTGTAACATCGATAAATTGAAAGCTATTGATTTTGATTCATTGATTAATCAATATGCTCTAGAAAAATTTAGAAAGAAAGTTTTGTAAAATTATATTTTTGACATGACATATGTATCTTATTTTTAAGCGGAATTATTTAATAAATATATTTCAAAATATAAATAGGTAGTAAATAATTATTTCTTAAATACTTTTAGCAAATAAAATAATCTACATAATTTCCTTGAAATATACTAATTAATTTTGAGGGCCCCAAAAAGCTCCTTTGCCTAGGGCCAACAAATGCTTAAATCCGGCCCTGACACTATGTATCAAAATATTGATTTAAATAGCTTTAATCAATAAAATTCATGAACATAATCATAAAATATAAAACCGCTTAACTTCGCAAAAGGCGGGTAGAAAAGACAAAAGCCGACAATATAGGTCAATTAGAAAAATTAAATGGCGAAAGTTAGAAATCGCTATAATTAAAGAAATAATTAGAGAACTTAATAAAAATTAAATAAGAAAATATCAAGACGAGTAATTAAAAAGCAAATGAAAACTATAAAAATGTAACAAACGGGCGAAATAAAGCCAGAAAAACTTTTATTGGTCCCACACACAAACAGCATAAATGTGACAGTCTAATTCATTATTTTTACCACTGATTTATTATAAAACGTTATAATTAACTTAGCTGTAAATATTTGTCATTTTTAATAATATTTTTCATACTGTGTATTACTTTTTATTTGTATGTTTGAGGCCTTTGACAACCGAGGTTCCGAATAGTAGTTCGCTTTTACTTTTAATAGGTCAGTGAATCACTGATTAAGGATCCAATCGTTACTTCCATGGGCTGGAAAGTTTATGTCATCGTGTGCTTAACATGAAAGTAATTTAGTGGTCGGAAATATTTAAAGGTGGAAATAAAAGTTTCCCGGCTAGGAGCGATGGAAAAATTAAGGATGAGAAAAGCAACGAGGGCATTTTTATTATTAAAAACCTGTAGATAAGTAGGAAAGAGAGATAAAAGGTTGTTGAGGTCACCCAATTGACTGGTAATACATAATAGTTGTAGGTTTTTATCTTTCAAATGACGGTGTAATAAAAGTAATGTAATGAAAAGGGTAATAGCTGATAATAACTCATGAGAGCGAATTCATTACTATATACAAATATAACCACAGATTGACCAAGATATTCATTGAAATATAAACGATAGCGGCATAAAATCAACTAATGCTAAAATGGAATAATCAATTAATCGAATAATTAATGAAATAATAGAAAGAAATTGATATTTTGACTAAATATGAGAATTAGAACATCAATCATTAAGAAATTAAGCCAAGTTACAAACTACTTTAGTAACAAGCGCTTATTGACTAAGATATCAATATTAAAATCACAAAGGCATTCTAATACGTTTTCAGTTAGTTATGCCAAAATCACCGTTTTATTCATATACTCTAAATTATTATTATTCGTTGGTTTCTGGGTGTTGAGATTTTGAAGTTATATGGTTGTTACTCAGACAACCCCATGCAAATATTTTCGCTTACCACTCGGCACCCGTTAATAGGCAACATTGGAACTGTCAACTAGTGCTATAATGGACCGAACGATCCCTGGGTTCAACGAGCTGCGATAGAAGGCCTGTGCTCTATTTTCGATTTTTAGGTCCCATTATTCTCATATCTCCTTCAAATGCTAATTTATACTTTTATATCATTTATCATTACGTCTATTCCTAAAGTCCTCCTTGTCGTTGTTCGTATTATTGATTTTTCTAAGGCCTATGCACCTTTCGTTATGTTAAATGACCTCACAGTGCCTCTCTTACCCTTATCCCTATTATAACTAATATGCCATCTATTATTATTACTGCTATTATCATCGTTACTATTACATGTATTATTCTAATCCATTATCACAGCTATTACTATTATTATTATTCTTATTACTACCATTATCATTATTATTATTATTATTATTATTATTATTATTATTATTATTATTATTTTTATTATTATTATAATTATTATTACCATTACCCCTACTATTATCATTATTATAATTAAATTTTTAGTAGGGATCCGCCCTTATTTCTCATCTCAACTCAAAATAATTTGTTTAGTTCTTACATAATATTTAAATTATTCCTTTTAATGATTTTGGTTGTTCGGATTAATCTTTTTCGATTGCTATTCACTTTAACTGTTGTAACGATTTCGCTATTTTCCCCGCTACCCTTTCCATTTATTTGTCCTATGGATCTATTTGTGTTCACATTGTATTTAATGAGTGCCCACTGAATTACTCGGTGTTAGTGATTTTGAGCTGAATGTTGTTTGAAAGTTTATGTCGATTTTATCGAAATTGAGTGCAAGAAAGTTGAGCCAAAAGACCCGCTCTAGAGATACCTTCATTCACTATTTAGTTCTATGATTTGAAGTTCGAGCCCTTACACAGTTCCGCACTTACACAGTTCGATTGTGTGTCTGATTTTACTACCTTGCGATATGTTTTGGCTGTGGGCCGGAAAATAAATATTACCATCTAAATTTGATAAAATCTTCGATGCATAAATGTATATTCTTCATTAAAATTCTTCATTTCATATTTTCATCATAAAGTTTCATAACTACAAGCAATTGAAAATACTACTGAAAAGTAAAACCACAAATTGACATCTGCATATTAACACTAAAATTCCGTCCGTCTCTCTGCACACTAACACTAAAATTCAATCTATCTTTCTGCACACAGTTTGTTATCTACACACAGTCTGATTCTTTGCACACAATCTGTCATTTACGCACAATCTGTCAAGTTTCTGCACACAGTTTTGTCAATTCGTCTGAAAGTTTGTGAAAACACATTGGTATATATACCTATAATTTGAGCTTAACCTTCCGTGTTATTTTTATTGCGATAAAACAAAATTTGACCTTGAAACTATTTGTGTTATCTAAATTAAAATTTTATTATTTTCTTAATTTAAATTGGCAATTTATTTCTAAAATTTTTAATTGGATTTGTTCAACCAAAAATATTTTATTTTAACTCATTTAATTCATTAATTTTTTACTTTTATATTACTTGTCAATTTTTGGTCAAATTTTATTGTTATTATGTCATTTTTTATGTAAATTTCGCGCGGTTCTTGATGCATTTTGTATTTATTTTATTTTACTTTTATGTTTTTTGATTATATATTTATTTATATGTATTTATTCCCCAGAACGAAGTTTCTACATGTTACCCACAACTATATCAAAAACAATTACTTTGCAGTTGACTTCATACCCAAAATATCCTCAAGGATTTTTTGATACGAATCGAAATCAGAGGATCTCATCATAGAAATCATGTCTATAACACAAATCACCTGCTGCCATTCAAGCCAACATTCCAAACACTGCTGAAGTCATAACTCTGGGCACTAAGTAGTTTAGCCTAAAGTCGAAAATTGAGAAAATCTGATGTATCTGGTTTGAACCAGAGTGGTCCAGAGAGTTCAACCAAAAGATTCACAGACTCGCTCGATGCTGTGATGACCTCATCATCAAAGTTTGTGCGCAGCACCTCTTAAGCTCTGATCAAAGCAAAGCTTTGATGCTAATCTAAACCGAGACCAAATTGAGGGAGAGAATCCCAAAACTAGAATTTACTCAGAGCACAAATTTAATTTCATAACAACATCTGCTGATGCCAGAATCACTTGTGTCCACCTTCCAAAACCCCAGCGAGATCAGAGTGAAACCCGGTAAGAAAAGCATAGGCGCTTGAGACTACGTGACAAATCTATATGTAGAACTATTAAAACCATTGAATTTCATCTTAGAAATGCAAAATTACTAGTCGCAAGTTATAACTGCCAGATAAAGCTCTTCAATGAGAATCTCAATAAACTTATATGCGAGTTCACCATTCCTTATTCTGCCTTCCACATGGAAGTGACTGTAATTCGCCATTTTTCATTTTTTTGTGCTTTTCCTTTCTCAAGCTTAACCCATAGCGCTTTCTCTTCATATATTTTGTTTTAATTACAGAAGTTGTTGGTAAATGGTTCAAGTCGAATGTTTATAGTATAAATATAATTTAGAATAAACTTTATACTAAATTATATTTTCAAAGTCAAGGTAATTCGAAATTTTTAAAATTATTCAATTTAATTAAGAAAAAATATTTCATTTTTTTTCATTTTCACATTAGATTAAATATTTTTTTTTATACTTAACATAAATATTTTATTGACTTGTCTTTACCAAATAACGCTTGATGAAAGCAAAGCAGAAAACATGTGTTACGTATAATAAAAAATATTTGATATTTTTACAAATTGAAACAAATATCATCAAAAAACAGATCAAATGTGACTGAAAAATATTAGGGAAAAATAATTTTTTATTATGCTAATTTTAATAAAACAAAAAGCTTTTAATTATCAATTAAATTATTTTTTAAATTTTAAATATTACAATTTTTAAAACATAATATTTTTTTCTTTAAAAATAATATATTTATAAAAACGGATTTTATATATTAATAGTTTTTATATTGTGAATTACATTTTACATGTATTTTCATTATATTTTTAAATTGAAAAAATAACCTGATTTTGAAAAATTCCAATTCGATGAAATATTCTTTTGGACACACACGTTACTAACAACATAAAATATATAGAAGTATTTTTCTTGAACTACATCAAGCACACAAATATTATAACAGATTGCACAAAATATTGATTTGTTTTTTTAAATAAAAAAATACTAATAATAATAATATTATTATTATTATTATTTTTATTATTATTATTATTTTTATTATTATTAATTATTTTTCTAATATTATTAATTATTATTCTTACATTTATTATTACTATTTTTAACTAATAATAGTAATAATATTATCATTATCACTATTATTGTTATTAAATATTTTTTTTATTTTATAATAATAATAATAATAATTGACATAATATTTTCTACAAAATTTGACTATGAATCAAATTTATTTAAGGTATTCACGAATTTTCGGCACAGCCTTTTTCAAATGAAAACTATACGAAAAAGCTTTCCAATGAGAATCTCAATAAACTTAGATACGAGTTTACCATTCCTTATTCTGGCTCCTAATCCAGATGAAATTCACTTGAAAAAGCCTGTGCCGAAAATTCGTGAATACCTTAAATAAATCTGATTCATAGTCAAATATTGTAGAAAATAAGTAGGTAATTAGTGGCCCATTGCGCCCACACACCATTGCATAATAAGTAGGGGGGTTTAATTACTGATTAATTACGGTGTATCTTGATTACATAATGATGTAATCAAGATAATTATTGTGAGAATGTAGACATGTCACCGCTGAACCACATACCCCCCCCGGTAAAAAAATTTTTTCTAAGTCTAAAAGTACAAATTTTTAAAAGTACAAAAATTTTTTAAACAAAGACAATGACTCATTCAAGGTAATTTAAACAAAGACCATGACTCATTCTAGGTCATTGGATGACTCATCATAATTCCCAAGGTCATTGAAACAAAGACCATGACTCATCAAAAAAAATTCAAGGTCATTCAAAACTTTTTTCAAGGTAACGGATTTTTTAATCATTTTTCAATTATGATATGTCTACTTAGTTTTATAAGTAGTATATATTTTGTAAATTTTATTCTATTTTATTATTATTTTTTATAAATATTATTATTTTTATTATTATTTTTTAAAATATTAATAATTTTCAAGGTCATTCAAAAGTAGGTCAAGGTTATTCAAAAAAATTTTTCAAAATTTTTTCCATGTTGAGAAGTACACGATTTCCTATGTCACCGCTAGACCAAAACATAGAAAATTTTTCGAAATTTTTTCAAAATTTTTTCTATGTTGAAAAGTAAACGATTTCCTATGTCACCGCTAGACCAAAACATAGAAAATTTTTTGAAATTTTTTCAAAATTTTTTCGATGTTGAAAATTACACGATTTCCTATGTCACCGCTAGACCAAAACATAGAAAATTTTTCGAAATTTTTTCAAAATTTTTTCGATGTTGAAAAGTACACGATTTCCTATGTCACCGCTAGACCAAAACATAGAAAATTTTTCGAAATTTTTTCAAAATTTTTTCTATGTTGAAAAGTAAACGATTTCCTATGTCACCGCTAGACCAAAACATAGAAAATTTTTTGAAATTTTTTCAAAATTTTTTCGATGTTGAAAATTACACGATTTCCTATGTCACCGCTAGACCAAAACATAGAAAATTTTTCGAAATTTTTTCAAAATTTTTTCTATTTTGAAAAGTACATATTTTCTCAAGGTCATTCAAAATTTTTCAAGGTCACGGAATTTTTAATCATTATTAATTTATATTATGTCTACTTACTTTTATAAGTAGTATATATTTTTTTAAATATTTTTTATTATTATTTTGTATAAATATTATTATTTTTATTACAAATATATAGTATATTAATTTATAAACTATCTACTTACTTTTGTAAGTAGTATATATTTTGTAAATTTATTTTATTAATATTATTATTATTATTATTATTTATACATATTATTAATATATTATACCAATAAAATACATTATTATTATTACTATTATTAATATTAATAAAAAAAAACTCTAAATAAAATTATTATTATTATTAACAATAAAACAATACATTATTATTTTTATAAATATTATTATTATTATTATTATTATTTATACATATTATTAATATATTATACCAATAAAATACATTATTATTATTATTATTATTACTATTATTAATACTAGTAAAAAACTCTAAATAAAATTACTATTATTATATTACAATGTTATTAATATCAATAAAAAGATGACAAATCAATAAAATACATTATTATCAACATAAATATGCCGTTAGTTTTTATATCCATGATTCCATGTATCTTCCTTTCCCCAAGCATAAAATAATCAATGTTAATAAAATTATTATTTACTACAATGTTATTAATACTAATAAAAAGATAACAAATAAAAACTCTAAATAAATTATTATTAACAATAAAAACTCTAAATAAAATTACTATTTACTACAATGTTATTAATATCAATAAAAAGATGACAAATCAATAAAATACATTTTATTCAAATAATTAATCTGATAAAAGTACATCATCAATGTCTCTACTGAAACAACTGTAGGAGCTGTCATAGCTTGGGCTGTGCGTGCTTTGATAGCTTGGGCTGTGAGTATAGCTGTGCGATACTTGATCATCATCAATGGCATCGATTCCTAAATAATGACCAAATGCGAGACAGGAATTTTTACCCACCCAATTACGCTTATCGTCTTTATTGGTAAGCGCAATTTTATTATTTTTAAATGTAAATAATTGATGGTTCCGCGTCCCTATCCTAGTTTGAGGCACCGTAAATATAGTGTCATTATTAAAACAGTCTAAATATGACTGGTGCTCAATCTCTGTCCCAAGCAACTTCACCCCCTTAGCCCTCATTGAATCTTTTGTACCTAAAAGACTATAGCACTTGGGTCTTAAGAAAACCCACTCCTTATACCAGAGACCTTTACCTTCATCTTTAAATTTTCCTATCACAGAATCTAATTTTCTCAAGTATAAGGGATGTGCCGGGTCGTAATTCGATGTATCTAAAAGGCTGTCTCTTATCATTGCCGGCAAAAGAGTGTCTAGCCTACAGTTCGTAACCTCAAAGAAAAACGAATCAGTGTCGCCGGCAACGATATTTATTTCGCAATTAAATTCATTGCGATATTTCGCTAGTTCTTTATACTGTAGTTCGTACATTCTAAGTTTAGACAGGTCTAGAACTGATTGTCCGATGTAACTAGGCCTGTCTAAACATATCGAATCCTTATTCAGATGAGCAGCAATCAGATTATCATCAATTACGATAGATTTTCTGAAAGTCGGTTTTGAGGCATATACAATCATCTTTTCATCAGAATTGCATAGCCTCAAATTCATCCGTTTTTTAAGGTTTTCGACAGACTTTCCATGCAAACTATTATTATAAAGTTTAAACAAGTCCCTATATAGCTCGCTAGTACTTTGAGCTCTTAATTTTGTGTTTTTGTCAATGTATGCATGAAATATAGGTGCTTGCTTGAATTTAATTGCGCGATGAACTTTAACAACCTTCACACTGAGAGAAAGATAAAGCTTGAGAAGTCGCCAATGAAGAACATGGTTTTTTCAACTTTAGAACTCGGTGGACACATCTTTTCCGGCCCAATCGGAAAATCATTCAAAAAATCGTGTAAATAATCTGGAATCTCGATATCAACTTCCATAGTATATCCATATGGAAGGATTTCGATATCCACAACATTCGCACATTCACTCAAAACATTATCCAAACCATCATACACCCAAACAAAATCAGCATTCGGAAGATATTGGCTAAGTGCCCAACCGTACAAATTATTTATATCTATATACAAAAGTTCTGTATCCTCAGAACTTGCGACATAATGTTTATATCCGGATTATATCCGAAGTATTGCGTCGCTTCAACATGTCATTCTGTTGAATGTCATGATGAAATGAAGTGATACTACGGTCAAAAATTCTATGGCATCAATTATTTCATATGCCCCAAATGTGAGACTGCCCAGGATATAAAATATTTAGCTTTTTATAAGGGGCACTCTACCCACTTAAATCAATTTACATTGAAGAAAAAGGCCCTTTTACGAAAAATCCTTAAACGTAAAAATAATAACAATAAACGTAAAAATAATGACAATAATGACAATAATGACAATAATAATAATAATAATAATAATAATAATAATAATAATAATAATAATAATAATAATAATAATAATAATAATAATAATAATAATAATATGTCGAGACATAACAACAACAATAATACGTCGAGACATAATAATAATAAAAATAATAATAATACGTCGAGACATAATAAACGACCTGCTGCAGATATTCAGTGTGTTCCCTCTAAACTTAAAAGGGTTGAAATCATCATTAGCGATGATAATAATCAAATAGAGGGTTCGATTAATATTGATAATGAACCTGAAATAAGGTTAGATTTAAATGGGAGTCATAAAAGTATTAGATTTGATGTAGAACATGAGAATCTAATACAAATCTCATTAACAAATAAAATAGTTAATAGATTAAAATATGAAATAAACCAAATGGGGTCGGTTAAATTACCATTCGCCATTCTTATCCAATTCGAAAAAGATGGTGAAAAAAAAGATAACTTTTTCAGTAATAAGGCAGAACATTTCTCTGATAATTTTCTGCTTGATGGTATTACTAAATTAAATAATAAAATAGAAAGATTCACATATTTAGGGAGCGGATGGCGGGTTGTTAAAATCAAAGAAATTGATTTTATATTAACAAAGTATTTCCCCATAAATAGACTAGCTGGCCATAGTTATATACCAACACCGAGATCTTTATCTGGCAAAAAAGCTATAGTTAACGTTCAAAACAATGACCATAATTGTTTTATATATAGTATATAAGCCCTTTTAAAACGTAGTGTAGTTCGCACCCATAGAAACATAGTTTCTTCTTATCAGAATTATTTGGACGAATTGAATGTTTCCCACATAAATTAAATTTCTCTAAATTATTGTAAAATCATAAAATATATATCATGTACTCAAATAATTAAAATTAATCAGTAAATCAAGTATAAATTCAATAAAAATTACCAGTCAACCCATAAATATAATTCAACGATTTTCATGTGTATACTGATAACCACACTGAACATCCTCTTAAAAATCTCTAAATTATACTACTTTTGTGATTGATATCCATGAAATCAATAAAATGGAAAATGAAAATAATTAATTGACCATCCTTTTTTTACTGTAAAATCAATTAAAATTTTAGGTTTCACTAAAATATTTTTAAAAATCAACTGATTTAATCCACTTTTAAATATATCATACAATTATAATTAAAATTTCATTTACTATTTAAAATATATCAGTCAAATTGGATTCTAATTGGTAAATAATTATCATAAATATATGTTTCATAAACATTTTGTTCCTAAAATAAACTTTTATTTAAAATAATCCGAAAATCAAGTTAAATCTAATAAATTATCGAGAAATTAACTGTTTCTAAAATTATAGATTTACCCTCATTTCTTCAAAAATTTTATTAAAAACATAATCAAACCCTAAATCCATTAATTCAACAGAAAACATAAAATTCACAAAGATGATTAAAATTTACTAAAATAAATACCTCGTAAAACTAAATATTATTAAAATTATCATAAAATTCCCCTTAAAGCTCTAATTGATTTACATAGACTAAAATTATTTTATTTTTGTCGAGTACAACCTAATCTATTGAAGGGTGTAATTAAATTTATTAAAAGTTAATGAAATTTTCATTGAAAATGACAAGTCAATAATAAGTCAGCAAATGGAATTTTAATTAGTAGAGATTGTATTCTATAAAGAAAATTTTCAGTGAAGAAGTAATATTGGTGGGAGAGTACATTAAGTGACTAAAATCGTTGAAATTACTGAAAAAAAGTGGATAGCTAAAGATATCTACTAAATAGATGAAATATCAATTGATATATTAAAAACTTACAAGGGTAATATACTTTGAAGGGAGAAAATATACATTGAAGAGGAAATTAATTATTAAAGTGAGAAAATATTTTTATGCTTTTTAATCAAAGAAATATTTTTTAGACTTTTAATCGATAAAATATTTCTATGCTTTTTTATTGATAGATGATTCAAGCCAATTTTATCTTAGGCTTTTTATCAAGAGTCAAAAATACCCCCTGACTATAGTGTGATTGAAAATATTTTGTAGATGAAAAATACCATCTGTGACCATCGTAGACGATTCAAGCCAATTTTTATCTTAGGCTTTTTATCGCGAGTCAAAAATACCCCCAGATTATAGTGCGACCGAAAAAAATTTTGTGGATGAAAAAAAATATTTCAAACAATTTTAATTCAAAAAAATGAGCCAAAAATTTGAATTTAAAAAAATGTGCAAAAACTTGAATTTAAAAAAATTCGTCAAAAAAAATTCAAAAAAAAATTGTGCGCACACAAAATTAATTATCTTGATTAAAATTTAATTAATTTTGTGTGCGCACAATTTTTTTTTTGATAAATTTTTTTTTGACGGATTTTTGTATTTCTTGTTATTGATTTACTTTTATTTCAAGTTTTGTTGGTAAGTAACCAAATATTTATTTGTTCAGTAACTAGTTATCGGTTAAGTTCCTGACCGGAAAACCTCAACATATAGTGGATAGAATTGGAAAATATCCAATCTTATTCTTCAAGAGCGGAAAATGCAGGATAATGTGATGCAAAATACCATTACAGGGAGGGGATCTCAAATATCAGATTCAAGATTTACAAATTCAATCATTATCCTTGAATATTGACATGGGTTGTAGAATCAACTTGTATGATTTGTCTACCAAAACAGAAAATATTTACGAACCGGAACTGTTTCCAGCATTAAGACTTTTCAAGTATAACCCAATTTGTGTGAATGTATTTGCAAACGGAAAAGTTGTTGTTATGGGGATAAAAACGCTGGAATACAACAGTCTAGTACAAGAAATATTTAATTTTATAAAAATTTCAATTAATAACCTTAATACCGACGAAGAAATACTAGATTATTTATTAAGCACTGATTGTGTTTAAATAGATTGAATTCTGATGATTGTAAAAATTAAAAATGATCGACGAGCAAGAAGCATACGTATTCGAAACAATTCTGATGAAGATGGAAGAACTCTTTCCAATTATGAAAAGTAGGCTTTCGTATTGTGCTCCTGAATATTTGGCTACACGGATCTATCAAATGATAAGGAATCAACATCGAAGAAATTGTACGGATGCAATACGAATCAGTTCAAGGATCTGGTTTGAAATGTTTAGATGACTGCATTGTTTGTGCAAATCCCTCAATGTTGACTTGTCCATTTAGATGCAGATGCTGCAGGGATTACAAGAAGAAAGAAGTTGTACATATTTTAAATTATTAAAAATTTTCATCTTAAAATTAATCATATATATATATAAAAAATTCATCGATTATACTGAAAATTCTATTTAGAAATCATATAGTTTAAACTTTATCTTAAAAAATTTTCATATAAAATATTTAAAAATTAATTACATAAATAATCGCGCCAAAAATTCAAAAAATTTATATACACAAAAAATATACACAAAAATTTTAGTAAAAAATACACAATAATTATCTTGATTACATCATTATGTAATCAAGATACACCGTAATTAATCAGTAATTAAACCCCCCTACTTATTATGCAATGGTGTGTGGGCGCAGTGAGCCACTAATAATAATAATAATAATAATAATAATAATAATAATAATAATAATAATAATAATAATAATAATAATAATAATAATATTAATAATAATAATAATAATAATAATAATAATAATAATAATAATAATAATAATAATAATAATAATAATAATAATAATAATAATAATAATAATAATAATAATAATAATATAAACAAATAACGAACAGAATCTGTAAATTATTAATTAATAAATGTCAGAAATGTTTTTTTAAGCAACGTTTGTTCATAGCACTGGGGTTAATAAACATTAAGTAAATATAAATTTCAAACTAATTAGTGATCAAATGACAAATTATATATTAAATCTACAACTGGTGATCATATAAATTGGTTTTATAATAGTTTTGTTTGTATTAAATTCATTAGCAAACATTATGCCAATTTCAAGTGGAGCAAACACAACGACGACTTCTTATTTCAACCCGGAGCGGACCTTTCAAAAAGTCGAAGCAATGAGAGTCGGAGTTGTGCCAGTTGTAAGTTCCGACTTTCTATGGACAATTTTTATTAAAATATGGCATTTTAAGCTATTTTTTAAGCAATACAAGTTAAAATATATTTTTTATTAATTGTTTTACAGTGTAACACTGTCGTTAATCGGTTTCAATCAATGATATGAAGGAATTGTTTTTTGTAAGTATTACTCAATGGCGCTTTTACATAGTAAGGGTTGTTAGACTCAAACATTTTCCGGCTCTTTCTAAACATGTAGATCGAGAGCCTAAGACTGGTTGTATACAGCATATCTGCAAAAATTTGCAAAAAAATTTTCCGAAGTTGAACTTGAAATGTTTCGAGTGTTTCAAAAAGTATTAGACGATTCTATTTATTTATAAATATTTTTAAACAATATAAATGTTAATTTTTTTGATTAGTAATACTTTTTTGCCTTAGACTCATATTCGTCCGCAATCAGTGGCGGAACCAGAATATATAAGAGAAACATACTATCATAGAGACGAAGTTCAAAATGAAAATTGTTGTCCAAAAGTAAGCAATTATACTCACGTAGTGTGGATAAAAGAAGGATGAAAGACTCAAATAAGAATAAAATTTAATTAAAACTGCAGACGTAATCTAATTATCATATAGACATATGATCAGTTTTTTTTAAGTAGAACAAGTTTATTTTTTTAATTAGTTATTTAAAGATTTACGTTTCAATAAATTTCAAAATAATAATAGACTTAAACAGACAACTTTTGTGTGTTTTGTAGTTAAATGTAAATGTAGTATCCAATAATGTTTATTAAAGATGTCTAAAGAAAACAAAAGCTTTCTATATCAAAATGAACTTGGCCCACAACTGGTCATGAAAACAAAAAAAACATTTACTTTTCAATTTAACTTTACTTGTTAGAAAGTTTAGCCGTCGCTAATAAATTCTAGAAAAAATATCAACTGGGAAAAAACACCAACTGGGTAAAAATACCAACTATGAAGTTTAATTATTGAATATAACATTTTTGGCTACAACTTATATTTGGATTATAAGAAAAAACTTTACATAAGAACATTAGCAGATAAATAAAACAATTGAATACTAAACAATCTTTATTTCAATCCTAAGAACAAACGGTGCATAAGAACATAATCATACAGTTAGTATTTTTACTAGAATCCTTATGTTCTTCTGTACCGTTTTTTTCTTATAGGGTATGTAAAGTGTTCTAAAACTCCTATTTAGAAATAATATAGTTGAAACAACTATTTGTGTTAAATTTGAATATTAAAATTTTTGTTAAATCATATTATATTAAATTATATTAAAGTATTTTAAATTAAATTAATTATATTTGTGACCGATAGCTATATCAATATTAAGAATTACCACGCCTCATTTGGTTAAATTTTCAGATTTGGATAGAAGAATTTGAATTCATATTGTAATTTAAATAATAATTGTTAGAAGAAGATTTAAATTTAATTGCGTCTAACAAATGGTTGCCAGATTTTCACCACTGCAAACCGGAACAACAAAAATAAGGAACTTTAAAATAAAAATATTCATTTCACATTGTAAAAACGAAAATCAAAAATAAATAAATTTTTAACATGAAACTAAAAAAATAATATCGACTAAAATTACTCATATTTGCGACTTGATTTTGCTTCTTTCAGTAAATTCTTATTTTTTTTAACAAATAATCATACATTTCGCTGAGGCTGAAATCAAAATTAACAATGTATTTTAATATGGCCTCGATTGTTTTTGGTAATAATCGATTTCTTTCATCGGACCATTGTATTTCCATAAGCGAAAATATACGTTCTACATTTGCATTGTGAACAGATATTGAAAATAAATATTCATTTATTTTAAAAATATCAATGTATTGCTCTACAAACTCCATTTAAGTTTAGACAAAATTAATGTCCATTTCTCAGCGGTCGGCTTTTTATACAGTCATTATCTTGTTAATTTTTTTCTTCGATCTCTATTCCTGAAACTGTTTTAATTTCGCTTAACAGGAAAGTATCATTTAATACAATTCTTTCCCCTTTTTAAGGTAATTAAAAGTTTCTTCTACTTTCTCCCATTTTGGTATTTCTTTTAAGTTCATCCATTTAAAAACTGAATACTCTTTTAATGGAGTCATCCACGTCCTTAAGTAGCTAACCATTGTTTCATAAAATTGAATTGTATCATCATGAAATTTGTTTATCTCTTGCATACTTGATATACCGGATTCAACATGTTTTATTAAAATTTCCTTTACACTTGCTGGAAAAATTTTGAATTTCGTTTTTCTTCTGCTAGTTGTAAAGTGATTTCCAAAACACATATAACACTTCGATGACTGACTTGGTGCGTCCCTCTATGTTAAAATTTGGTTATGGAGTGCACCAGCTTGGCTATGCACAAACCAAAGATATGCCTCAATGAGAGAATTATTAAAAAAATCTAATAATGTCTTTGCTGCTTTGTCCTCGGATAGAAAAAAACGATTTCAATGCTATAAATAATTTTAAAATTCTCTCTGTTGCGGCAAAAGAGAAAGCCACCTAATTTTCGAATAGGAAACTAAAGTTTTATATTCTACATTTACGAATTCACAAAATTCTTTAAAACTTTCCGTTCTCACAGTACAGATTGAAAAATAATTAAAAACTTTGAATACTATTTGCTCAATATCATATGATAATTAATCTGCCGCTGTTTGCAAAGTATTGTTTAAAATATGTGCGGGACAACGTGTACCTTCTATGTCTGCACTCAAACACTTTTATTTTGTATAAAAATTGTTTTTTCCAATTCTTTGTCTACCACCGAAACTAACATTTGCGTTGTCCCCGCAAAAATTAGAAATAATTTCAGATGTTTCACCATTTAAACTACCTAATTTCAATAATTTGACCTGAGTTCCACATTCATTAAAATATTGAATTACAAGTGGGTACATTTGTTCGGTTTTATGATTACTGGAACCTGTGCTAATGCTGTTATAGGAACAAGTTGATAATTCTTTTAAAATTAATTCTAATGTATGTTGCGCAAGAACTTTTGTTATCATTTTTGCAATTTTTGTTCTGCTAGCCGCATATTTTACTGCAGATTTTGAATCACTAAATAACCTTGGAATTAATTTGTTCATACAATCAGCCGAATAAAAAGACTGGTGATGTTTTAAAACATGGTAAGCAAAACACAATTCGTATGCAATTACCTTGTCATCTTTGGTGCTATCATGTTTTACGAAAAAAGTTGTTAATGGTTTACTCATACTTGACGATGCAACTGCTAATTTGTGTTTCTTGCTATGTGTGTGATCGATAATATCTGATGAACCACCATGAATTATACTAAAGTTGGTATTACAATATTTACAAAACGCTTCCGTGTTAAAGTTTCCTTTTTTTATTAAAGGAAATTCTGTGGTATATTTTTCTAGAAATTGGCATTTTTTTTGGCATTCTTGAAGGTATAAACTAAATTTAGTATAAAAACCTAAATTAATAAACAAATATTTAATAATTAAAAATTACAACTTACATATTTTATAAACAGCTAATAATAAGTTTCAATCAGCTACTAGTCAAATAGTTTAGAAATAAATAAACAAACAAAAGAAAATTGTAATGAAAACTCAGTAAAAATATATAGGCTAGATCGAAAATTTGAAAAAAAGAAACCGTAAGTAAAAGAAGAGTCACAAGTTTTTTCAATAATTTTTTTTTCTTAAAAACCGGGAAAATTGAGCGGGCCGAAACCTTTTTTCGGGACACCAAAAAAACATAAAACCCGGGGCGTCTGGCAACCCTAGTCTAACAGCCCAAATACAAGTTGTCGCCAAAAATGTTATATTTAATAATTATACTTCATAGTTGGTATTTTTTTCCAGTTGGTATTATATACAATTGGTATTATTTCCTAAAGCCTCGCTAATAATTTTCAAAATTTTTGATCTTTTTCCAGAATGAAAATGAACGAAATATATCCTTATAAATATACATATTTATTTCTATACTTTCACATTCAGCCTTACATTATTTTTACTTCATTCTTTTGAATATTTTCTAAAATGCACAATTTCCACTTTCTAATTCCTTGAGAATTTTGAGAATTTTCTGATTAAAATAAAAATTTGCTAATAAATAGTTTATAGTAATTATCAGTAGTAGCTTGAGTAAGGCTAAATTTTCCACAATGTTATTCTCTTCAGTTTTTATGAGACTCCATAAAACAACAATGCAATTAAACAATAGAATCTAAAAACATTTTATCCACACTACTTATAATAGTTTTCCACATTTAGCATTTGTTTTTATAGAGTGAATCGTGCTTTTTCTGTTTGAAAATATTTGTGGTCCTTTTGTATCTATTAATGATAGCTTTATTACTCTGGGGACTTATTGAAGCTTGCAAAGGTAAGGATATCTGAAATTATTTTTGTATTTAATTTAATTAATTACAAGCTGAAAGACTAAAAAAATGCAATTTTTAATTTAAACTCCTTATTCTTATTAGTCAGAGCTTAAGGTGTTTATCTTCACTACAAAATTTATTTATATAGAATATAGTAAGAAATGTGAGCTTTCGTATATTATCCTTACACCAGAGAGCTCATATCTATTTACTTTAATGGATTGAGACCTAAAGAATTTCTGGGCCAACCCTCCGCAATTTTTGGAAATAAGACTTCAAATTGGGAAATGGTGGCTTCTTTTTATGAATAGGAGCTCCATATTACATGAGTATTACTTTTCATTCTTTAAATTCATTTCATTAATAGACTGATTTACTAATTTCATTAATTTTTTTTATCCACTTTCAACGACTTTAAATTTGAAAAAAATATCTTTTATTAAATGTTTAATTGTTACGTATGTAACTGTCATTTCTTGGTAGCAGCATAAATTAAACTTTTTTAAACTATAATTTTTATTGGAACTTGATTCTCCTGAAAATCTCCACTCACTTTACTCACGTGTAGACTCTGGTATATACAGACTGAGAGTGGTTTCAACTGGTGTGATTATATTATTCAGGAACTCCAGTCACTTCTCACACATTTCTGATGAAAGAAAGCGGGGAACAAATCTGGATCCCAGCTTTCTCACTCCCAATTCATCCATAATTGCTTGTATGGTTCTTTTTCTCACATTCACAGCATCAGCAAATGATTTGACGGTCTTCTCGCAGTAAAGATTCACACTTTTCTTCCTCGCCATATGTATCCTCCAATTGGGAATATGGGGTAATACCAGAAACTTTATAACGCAGTGATATTCCACTGCATCAATCATGACTTGCACCAAATTTCGAAATCTCTCAAATGTCAATATAAATTGTAATGATAATTTAAAACAAACTACTCAAATTAAACCTATAATAATATAGCTAGAATAAAAATTTGATTGCATGAAAAAATAATATTTCCATCCTACATATTGCAGTAAAAATTGCACGGACTTATTGGGCGCACCACGTAAAACAATTCTGTTATTTCACATTACAACTTTAATTTTAAGTATTTCTGTGATTAAAACAAATTGTTTATGATATCAGTTTAAAATGTTGCACTATTTTTATATAATTTCGTATCATTTATCAATTTCTAAATGTAGTTTTATAATATTTTTCATGGAATTTTGACCGCGTAAAATATACCTGTTTCAACTGAATAACAACGCTTATAATTCAAGCTGATGTATTAACACAACTTGATTATAACTATAATAACTGAAAATAATGAAAATTTAATGAAATGTATGCACCAGTCATTTTAATGTCTACTTAGCTTTTAATGAATATATTTATCAGATTTTTTCGGATTTTTTTTGAAATATAATTTAGGTTAAGTTTAAACTAAAATTTATAAAATTATTAATGAAATATTTGTTCGTCTGAATAATTCTACGTCTTGAAAGTTTGTAATTTTTGAATATGTATTGTTTGTGTTAAATTTATTTTTTCTTCTGCGTTCTATAATAAATGTTATTCATTCGAATATAACCATACATGTAAGTCTGTATGTACTATAATATAAGTTTATTGTTTGTTATATTACTAGAGTTGTTATTCAGTTGAAACATGTTTAATAAAATTTTCAAACTTTATTGAAAGAAAATATGCCATAAATAATGTTGGTATAATGTTAAATGAAATTAATAATATCAATGCTTGATAGATAAAAGTCAGACATTTAAAGGAAAAATAAGAAAAACCTCCAAATCTTTTCAAGAAAAGCAAAATACTTAACATTTTCTGTCAAAGTATGACATCGTGTTCCTGAACTCAACATTTGATTTCTGTTATAAAAAGGAAAAATCATGATGTTGCAGTGAAACTGTATCCAGTTTTATACCGTCATTGTATTTCGGGCCAGGCTTTTATATAATTCACAAACTAAAAAAGTAGTGTTCATTATTATTATTGAAAGAACTTTTGCTAGTTTTCACCTCTGATCGCTTTTCATTTGGCAATGACATAGAGAACTTTTTATTGTTTGACTATGGATCAGATACTTTACAGCACAGCCTTTTTCAAGTGACTTATACTTGAAAAAGGGTTTAGTTAAAATTTGTCAATATCAATAAAATACCGGATTCATAGATAAACAATAAAACATTCTTTATGCCATTATTATTATTATTATTATTATTATTATTATTATTATTATTATTATTACTTCACAAAATATTTGTATTATATTATTTAATAAATTTTCTTTAGCTCTTCAAGGAAGATTGGTTTATACAGTTAAAAGCAAACAAATAATATTTGCTCTCAATCAAACTGTTTGCTCCGATTCTATTACAATAAATTTGTAGTTGCTTGTTTTTCAATAAATATTTTATATAATATTAAAAAGCAAGAACGATTATACTTTGGAAACAAACAGTTATTAACCCTTTTACTTCGCAATATGTTTTGAGATTTCGTGTTCGATGTGCGCAAATCTTTCGATTATTGTTCCTTACAGATGCACAAAATTCCGATTTTACTATAATAAAAACGAAACATCTTAGGATTTTTGTACCTGCCTTGTTTGGTACTCTGTGTGAATAGTTTTGTTGTACCAGGAAGAATTCGGAGCGTATTGGTCATTCATATTGTGTGAGTATATACGGCTTGAGCAGTGAAATGGTTCATATAATAAATGCTACTTTAAAAGATTTTGATTGTCAACTATTAAAACCCATTTGTTGTGTTCATGAAGTGAGGTTACTTAAATCAAAGGCTAAGGTTTTGAGGAGCTTCTAAATTATATTTATTTCGTTCAACAGGTCACGGATAAAAAAGCAAAATATAGTGCTTTTAATTTTCTAAAGATTTTATTGATAATTTTTATGATTTTTATATGGAATCGAATCAAAATTGACCGGATTCGAAAAATATATTTTCCAAATTTAATAAAAATTTTTAATTAAACTTAATTTTTTTTGAGTGAGTGAGATTGGATTTTCTAGATTTTGCGAAGACGTCAATGTCTATATTTAAAGATTAAATTGTCAAGATTTTCTGAAAAAATAGTTTGAAATAAAGATGGGCTTAATAGTGGTGGGGAAGTTTATATTGAGGCTCAGTCAACCCTAGTCAGCGTACAATATTATTAAGTAACTGCTGAAACAGAATGGGGGATGAAAATATAAAATTGATTTTATTCTTATTTTATAGAATTTAATGATTATGTAATTTTTATAAAACTGTAGTATATATTACGACTCTGAAAAGTATTTTAGTTAATTCAAGAATTGTTATCAAATGTATATAGTACTTATAAAAAGTTCTTTTGGTCGATTTCAATATATTAATCTTAAAGAGTAAAATAGGAAGACCAAAGAATATTCCTAACTATAGCAGTCTCAATAAAAAATATTAAGTTATTGATAGGTAGATGTTACACATGGCGTACTTTTTGGTACCCTTCTATTTTCCAAAAACTAAAATATTACATTACAAGACATCAATTACAAAAATAATGAATAAGAACAAAAACATATATATATATATATATATATATATATATATATACATTTATTACTTTAATGAACTGTTGCATGAGCTATTGGGTGAACTGTTGGATAAACATGTGAGAAATTATTCTGTTTATTCATTGCTATTCCCTATCATATAAAGACCGTATTCCAGACTTACATTCTTTCCTACCCAAACCCTTTTACTATCTTTATTTGTGAGTGCAACCTTTGAAGTTCTAAAACTATAATGTTGGTGATTGCTGGTATCAATACGAAATTGATGTACAGAAAAGGTTGAGTTTTTCTCATAACAGTCCTTATATGATTTATGGATTAACTCATTGTCTTTCATTTGGGTCTTAAATTGACTCATTATAACCTTCACCTTTACTTTCGTCTTTAAATTGGCATATGACAGAATCTAGTTTTTCGAATAAAAAGGATAATTAATAGGATAATTGGACGTATCCAAAATATTGTCCTTAACCATTTCAGTCAAAATAATATCCAATTTACAATGGTTTATTTCGAGAAAGAAGGAATCTGTATCTCCAGCAGCGATATTGATGACACAATTAAACTGCAGACGATATTTTTTCAAATCGGTATACTTGGGTTCGTATATAGTTAATTTAGATAAGTCAAGAACCGATTGTCCTTTATAACTTGGTCGATCTAAACATACTAAGTCTGGATTTAACAAGGCAGCAATTAAATCATCAGGAATTTCGATACTTCTTTGAAAGGTTGGTTTGGAAGAATGTGTAATCATCTTCTTTTCTGTGTTACATAATCTTAAATTCATTCTTTTTTAGGCTTTCGACAGTTTTACCTTACACACTATTATTTGGGATATTATAATAATTTTTATCTAGTGTATTTGTACTTTTTGCTCTTAGTTCTGTATTGGTATCAATGTAGTTTTTAAAAATAGAAGACTGTTTGAATCTCACAGCTCTATTTACATGTGTGACCTGAACACCAAGAATCAAGTACATTTTCAAAAAGATATTATTATCTAAAGTTAATAACGCAGAACTCCAAGACATTCATGGAATACCAAAATAATTTAAAGGCCCTAACCTATTATGAGCTATAGATTTCGCCAGAAATTGTTAATGCCATAGGTTGCTATAGTTACATGGAAAAGATTATTATCAAGATAAATCAATAAAATATGATAGTCACATAAGAAAATTACCTTTTCGCTAAATTAATTTGAATAAATTACAAAATGAAAAAAATGTAATTATTGTCTATTAACTTTGTGTAAATACATTTATACCTCGCTAATACGGTGGGTTCGGTTCCAGACCACTGCCATATGGTGAGACACTTGATTTTTTGCACTCGCTACTACATATAAACACATTAGACACTCTTTAAATACACGTAAACGACGTTAGCCTAGCATATATATGCGCTAATTTCAGCGTTCGAAAGGCCTTGCTCATGCAAAGTTTTCATTTCTTAATTTGTAGCCAAAGTAAGTAGCTTCATATTTTTCTTTTCACTAGGCTTAGGGACCATGTATATTAATATATATAGTAATACGAAATAAATATAACGTAATATTAAATACATCAGCGAAGTTGAGAGCGATGAGCAAATGCCTGCTAACACGATTGAAACAAGGTGTTGAACGCTGCGTGGTGGCGGAGTTTAAAACGACGCACGTTTTGTTATTTTTGTGTCCGCATTACCGAAACGCTATAAAATATTTTTTCGGTGGTGGTGCATTGTTCAAAGCGCATTTTCATCTATTTTTTGTGACCACTGTATGAGCGAAACGCCACAAAGCGAGCGCCTTATGAACAAGGTAAACATGTAATAATGTAAATATATTACTTACGTACTTGCTTATAAAATTTTATAATTTGAGACATCGGTTTATCGGTAATCAAATAAGCTGAATTCAAGTGATTTAAATAAATAAATTCTTAAAATTCTGATAAAATCTTTTATTTAGAAGTCATTGATTTAATTTCATTTTTAAAAGTAATTATTTAATTGTGATGCCTAAAAAATCTACTTTAAAATAAAGTCTCCGGTGTTAAACCTTTTGTCAAATTTTAATAAATCTGTTCTAAAATAAAATTATTCGAAGAGCCTTACCTAATTTTAATTTACAAAATAAATTGTTACTTAAAAATTATCAAAAATGTCAACTTAAAACATTTAATTTGAAGTTCACGAAATATTTCATAATCATTTCTTATTAAGTTTAATAAGTTTCAAAATTTTCTACCAAAAAACAAAGTTAAATAAATACTTTCATTGGATTATGATTTAACAAGTTAGTTAATTTCGGACTTTTTGTGATACTCTTTATTAAATCAAGTTACAAAACCAAACACGTGGTGGGTTTCTGGGTGTTTAAATTTTTGCGACAAAAAGTGAGTGCTATTACTAATGCTATAATTGACCGAACGATCCATGGGTCCAACGAGCTACCGATAGAAGGCCTGTGCCAGATTTTGATGTTAAGGTCCCATTATTCTAGTATCTCCTTCAAATGTTAATCTATATAGTTATATAATTTTCGCTGTTCGTATTATTGATTTTACTATGACCTATACATCCTTCGTTATGTTAAATATCTTCACAGTATCTCTCTTAACATTTCCCTATTATAACTACTATGTTCCCTATTATTGTTACTAGTATTATCATCGTTACTATTATATGCATTGTTCTTATCAATTGTTACTGCTATTACTATTATTATAATTTTTATTATTATTATTATTATTATTATTATTATTATTATTATTATTATTATTATTATTATTATTATTATTATTATTATTATTATTATTATTACCATTATCATTACTATTATCATTATTATTATTAAATTTTTAGTAGGGATCCGCCCTTATTTCTCAGTTTTATTAGAATATTTTAATTATATAAACAATTGAGCAGCACTCCACTAGTATTTTACTATTTTCGATAAAGTATTTTAATTATTTCGTAAAATTTGAGCAGCGTTCCGCCCTTATTTTACAGTTTTTTTTATAAAGTATTTTTATTATTTCGGAAAATTTGCGCAGCGTTCCGCCCATATTTTCCATCTCAACTCAATATAATTTATTGAGTTCTAAAATATTATTTAAATTACTCATTTTTTATGATTTTGGTAGTTCGGATTAATCTTTCCAATTTAACTGTTGCAACGATTTCGCGATTTCCCAGGTACCCTCCCCTTTTCCTTGACCTTAAGATCTATTTGTGTTCGCATTGTATTTAATGAGTGCCCACTGGACTACCCGATGCTTAGTATTTTAGCCGTATATGTAATTCAATTTAGGTCGAATTTTCTGGCGTTGGGTGAAAGAAAAACTAGCCAAAAGACCCGTTACTCCATCTCCATCCACCACTATGAGCTAATCATTTTACGTTCCGATTCGCTGTTTACTACGGGCGAACCCTCACGGTCACAGCTACGTTGCAGATAAATTGCGCTTACACGGATTCGTTAATTGTGTATATTTATGTCTTGTAAGATGTTTTGGCTGTGGGCCGAAAAAGAAAATAAATAAATGATACCATTTTAAGCGAATCCAAGTTTTATTCAGGTAAAAGCTTCGATGTAAAATTTCAGTCGTAAACATTTATTCAGCATGTCACATCTCACATAATTGTCGGAAGTTCATATCAGTTCTCTCAAATGTTTGGGTGTTTAGTTGATGTTGTATGTTGTATTTTAATTTATCTTGGTGCTGGGTTTTCGTACTTTAACTGATACATTTAAACAATTTTCAAGGCCAACACACGAGATGAACTTATTAATTTTCAACACAAAAGTCAATCTATTTGCTGTTTTTTCTTGTTGATGAAAGCCAAGTAACACAGTGAAAAATTGGTATTTTCGGACTCTAATATTGCTATTTTAATATGTAAGTTCTTTTCTTTTTATTATGACCAACCTTTAGATCGTTTGTTTTTTGATTGGTAAAAGTTTACTTTTCTTTGGTGCAATTACAATTAGCTTCTACACAGTACAGTTTTTATATCATTTCGAAATAAAAATCATATAAGGACTGTTATGAGAAAAAACTGAACCTTTTCTGTACCTCAATTTCGTATTTGTACCAACAATCACCAATTTTATATTTTTAAAACTTCAAATAAAGATGATAAAATGGTTTTGGTAGGAAAGAATGTAAGTCTAGCATACAATCATTATATAGTAGAGAGTAAACAGAATAATTTCTCACATCGTTATACAAAAGCTCACCCAACAGTACATGCAACAACTTATCAAACTGCTCATCCAACTGTTCATTAAAGTCATAAATGTATACCTATATATGTTTTTGTTCTTATTCATTATTTTTGTAATTGGTGTTTTAATGCAATATTTGAGTTTTAGGATAATAGGTGGAAGGGTATCAAAAATTGCGCCAAGTGGGACACATCTACTTACTGTTATTCCACTTTTTTGTTTTAAAATAACCTACTAATTTTAAAATATTACATTTTATTGATAGATTTAAATTCATTTTATAAGTTTATAAACTTTTAAGAATAAACGCTTCATATGTAAAAAATTACTAAATTGTTTTTAAATATTTTCAATTAGTATATAAATTACTTTGTTTAAGTTTAAAATATATTCCAAATATGGTGTTTTAATATTTTGAATTATTTATCAACATTTATTTCTATAAGTTTTTAAAAAAATTAAATTTAATCGTACAATGTTTCCAAAAGGTAAAGCCCCATCAGTGCCATCCGATTCACAAGCAAAAGAAAAGTTAAATTTTTATCCATTGACATTGATTTTTATTATTGATTAAGGTTAGCAAGTCATGTTTATGAATATCTAATTCACATAGGAGCAACTAAAGCCGCACAAACGTTTTTACAAGAAGTTATTCATTCATACAAATAATAATTTTAAATTCAAAATTTTAGATGCATTGGGAAAAACCATGGCAAATTGGTGAATCTCCTGGATTTTTAAATCAATGGTGGTGGTGAGTATCATTTTATTTTATTGCTCATTATTTTAAATGAATAATCTTTAGTGTTTTTTATGATTTATACAGTGCCGCCCCAGAAAGACGAGAAACATTTGAGCATTCAAGCGAAGCTAAAGCATTTCACGATTACGTATGTATAAATTGATTATTCGATAATATTGATTCGAATTTTTGAAAACCAGGGTTTTGTTAATTCTGGCTATCCAAATGGATTACCAAGAGTTAGTTTATTATTGATTTTTTGCAACGACTTTTTATAAAATTAATATAATTTTACATAATATTTTTTCATATTATAATTTTAATTAATTTTAAAATAAATATTTTCAAATAAATTGTTATATGATAATTATTAGTGCTTTAACGAAAGTCAACTAAATTGTTATTTGTATCCTATTAGTCTAAGTCGCTTGTGTGTGTATGCGACTGACTTTAAATTAACGGCCTTTTTTCATTGAATGCATGCACATCATTGCAGTGTTGTTTTTTTAATTGAAAACACTGAAACGATTATAATTTCCTTAACTTGTTTGTTTTTTGCTTGAATTTAAATTTTTTAGCTGTATCTTAATTTTGCCAGTGGATCTCACTTGTTATTTATTTTTTCCATTTAGGCTGGAGAAATGGGTTTTCCACCAAACATAAATCATTTTTTATATCTATTCAGTCGATATAATTGGATAAAATTGTAATTTGGTTTTTATTTTCTCTCTTTCGGGTTCTTTCTTTTCTATAAAAAAATTCCATCGACAACTGGTGATTAATTAACAGATTTATTTTTGCTCGCAGTTAGAAATTATTTTTATTGAAATATTTTTTCTTGTTTCAATGATAACGAAATATTTTTGTGATTTTTCCCCTCGTACTGTCTTTATTCAATGGCAATAAATATTATTTGCGGGTATATATTACACACACACACACAAAGATTTATACAAGCATGTTCTGTCGGATAATTTGCTGGTTGATTTTGAAACTCATTTCTCAGCAAAATTTGATGGGATAGATTTTATTTTGTATTAAATGAGCATATAGACTTATTTTGCATTTTTTCCCCTTCGATTTCAATATTTTCTTATATAACAAAAATGGATTTGTTTTATTTTACTATTTAATTATGAAATTTTTCTTAACCGAGAGCAGTATTTTTCTTAAATTAGAGAACTTTAATTTTGATTATTCGATTTTTATCATATTTAATGAAATCGATCAATTTTGGGTTTTTGATTTAACGCGAAATGACCAAATTTAAACGGTATTTAATTTGCAAATATTGAGCTGGGGCTTGGGAATAGTATTTGTTAAGCAAGTTTGTTTATGGATTTAGCATTTTGGAATTCGATTGTTTTATAAATATTTTTAAATTTAAATAAGTTTATGAGTTAATTTCGCCTGACCACTTAGTAAAGTTCTAACTCCATTTCTTAGAAACATTCATTAGTAAGCTCTGTTTTGACTTAATTAATATGCCATCACTGGTCTTATTTAAATACATTCCAAATTAAATTTACTGTTATATGTACTTTGAATAACGCAAATAATAAAAATGACATCATTCCTATTTTATTAATGTAATATATGTATCTGAGATCATACAAGATCAAAGCTAAAAATCATATAAAAAGCTTTTGTGGCGTTGAATGAATTGAACATGCTTAAAAATTGTGACAATTATTCGCAAAGGAACGCATTATCTCTGACTATGATTGCTGTGGGTTAAAAAAGCGGTTCTCAACCTTTTGAGATTCAATAACTACCTGAAAATGAGTGAAAGAGTGACGTTATGTGATTTGCAGTATGGTTTGAAGTAAACTATGATATCTATCTATTGATTCGAATTAATCAATATATTCAAAAAGTACAACATTTATACCTTTTAAATATTCAAATTAAATTACTCATTGATTAAAATATTTATCTTTAAGATCTCAAAAACAAGTAATTTAAATTTTTTGTGATATGAATAGATGTGATAACATTCCGATTTTTAACACAATTTCTAAACTAAGTATTTTGTAGAATCCATCAATACCCAGTCCTATTAGCGGTGGAATGCCACCTACAGGAGGAAGACCTCCATCATCACAAGGTATTATACCACCAGATAATAATATTCATACTCCAGTCTCTATCCAAGGTGGTCCGATGCTAGTTCCAGGAAGCTCATTCTTCCCTGTAAGATTTTTTTGATAATAATAAAGGAATAAAACTATTACAATCACAAATTCTCTGAATCAATATCATTCTTAACTTTAGGCATAATTGAAAGGAAATTATTTAAAATTATAGACTAATCAGGAAATTAGTAATTAAAGATGACAAAATAATTGTTAGAGTTGCGGTGCAATAAATAATAGCTTTTAATGCATATAATAAGTATTGGGTTATTAATGTTTCATTTTTTTCCAGCAAAGATGCATAGACTTTATACCGAGGGCCAAATAGATCCACTGATTCTCTAATTTAAAATTGATCTAACTCACTTTATATCGCAATAAATGCATTAACAGTAATTTATTCTTTTTTTTCAAAAATTGCAAAAAGTTGACAATATCCGCTAACTCTGCATTTCTACAAATTTACGATTTAAATTGGGTTAATGGTACAAAAATGTTGATAAAAACAATATTATTTTTTTGATTAGTTTATGCTAAAAACTTACCTTAATTAATTTTTTTGCACAAAACAATTATATATTATAAATTATAATTTTTTCAGCCATCAGTACTAATAGCTTATTACACATTATCGGATGTAGGAATAGTACTTTTTAATTGATCTAAATTGCTTAGCGCTTTGTTTGTTTTATTTAACCCCGTGATCGAAAAAATTATATATTTTTAAAAGAAGAATTTATTTGTTTTCTTAAAGTGCTATTTAACTATACAAATGCGTTGATAATATTTCTTATCAAGTTCTGTAGAATTTCTTTGTATTACTAAATGATTAAATTCGTGATCCAATATCGGCATCATATTTTACAAAAACCCTTTCAGCTAATTTGTTTTTTATACTTTCAACTTATAAAAATTTACTTATTTTTTTACACCAGCATCAAAATTATTTGTTGAACTAAATTATAATATATTGTGGTTTTTACGGTCAAAAGGTTATAAAGGTGTTATAATGTAATATTTGAATTAATTAAACTAAAAATTTGAAACAATGCATTTATAGCCTGGACATCCTATGCCTAACATCAGTGGACAGCCTATAGATCTTATGAGAAACAGAAGTGTTCCTTACTCTATTCGATTTCCACAAGGTACGGTAATGCCTAGTTATCATCCAGCAGGGGCAATGCCTAGACACAGGTTTATGGGAAATCCAGCTTCTTCACTTGGTATAGTTCATAGTCCAGGTCCTTCCGGAACTCCTCAAGCAGGTCCTCAGATAATGGCAAGCCCCAATGATAGTTTACAAAATGAGTTACAACAAAACAATCCCGGTCAAGATCCATTTGGACCAAATGGTTCGTCTAGGAGTCCATCTCATGTTATTTCTCAACCAGCTCCAGCGTTTCCTCCACCGCCCGCCTCTGAAAGCAATTCAGATCAACAAAATTCATCTGGTATGATGAATGGTGGAAACGGTGGACCACAAATGCCTCAGTTCTCACAACATCAGTCTCATACTATGGAATATATGCCGTCTTCAGGAATGAATTTTGAGCCGCCAGTCTCAATGAAACATTCACCCCAGTTGCACAATCCAAATATGGAAGTAATTGCAACTATGGGAAATAATATCGCTGATTATTGCAACCCAATGCCTCCAAACGGTCCTTCATTTTCAGATCATGCAATGAGAGTCAGTCAATCATCAGTATCAATGGGTGTTCAGCCTATTTCACAGCTCCATATGATGCATCAAGGTATTGGGTCTCATCATGGATCGCTTAATATGCAATCCATGCCCGGAGGACCGTCCAATTCTGCACAATTTATATCTCATCAAGGAGGTTCTATCAACGCCAGTCCTCAATTTCCAGTAAGTTCTCAGTTTAAATTTGTTAATTTTTAATTTTAAATCTAGCCTCATTGGTAACACTTATTCTAATGTCTGTCATTAGTATTTATAGAATAAAATTTATGCTATTAAATTGTGATTGTTCTATGTTAACATAATTTTACACTTTGAATTTTTTTCTAATCAATTAATGATTTTAATTTGTGGTATTATTGAATTTAAGAGCTAAATATTAGAGGGCTCAATTAAGTTTCATTTGTTTATTTTCCAGGATTTTATTATTCTAAATCAATTTCCATATTTTTTTTCTAACTTATGATACAGAATTTTGAGAACTTCGACCCCCTGACTTACACAAAGATGTACATAAACAATCCGTTTCTCCGAATACCATGTAAATCTAAAAAGCACATAATAAATATAATTAAATATATTTTGAAATAAATTTATTGTTGTGTAACTTCATAAACAGAGATTTTTTAAAAATTGTAATAATTGACACGTAACACTATAAGTATAAACACCCTTTAAATACATATAAACGAAGTTAGCCTAGCATATATATAAATACTTATAAATATTAATATTATTTTAAATTGATGCAATTGATGGATGGTAGTAGCCTTCTAAAATAAATGAACGAAATTAACTTAAAATAATTTGTGAAAAGAAACGTTTGAACAACATTAATGAGAGATACTCTGCAATTTTGTTCAAACTAAATTATATATCAGAAAGTTTGCTAGTGGTCAGACCAGCGGTCGAGAACCGGCAGCTCTTAGCTACAAAACCTGTGGATCTTACTTTGAATAATATTAAAAAAAATCGCTGCTGGCATTTAATGTTCAGTAAGTTCTTGAAATGTTCGCCTAAGACACAAAATAAAAAAATTTAAATTTAAATAAAAAATCGTTTGTTCATGCTGCCATTAACAAAAATAAGCCAATTCTTAGTATAAAACAAATTTAAATGCTTCACAAATTTTTAACTCGAATATGTTTGCGGACTGCTGCTCTTAAATTTTATTTTTTTTTTGATTTGGCTCTTTGTTTAAAAAAGGTTCCCCATCGCTGAGTTAGACAATTACTCATACTCATTGAAAGATAAAATAAGTTTTTAATATTTATATGTATTACTAAACAAAAATAAACTTCACTGTTAATATTATTGTGGATATGCCTTTATAATGATATATTGTTGACCTTTTTACAACACTATTACTGACATTCGATTTGAAATATTATTCTCTTTTAAAATTACATATCCCCGATTACTGACTATCTTAGTTTAATATGTTGATGCTTATCGGAAAATATGAAATCTAGAAATTTCCGTATTTTTGTTAACTGTACAACTTGCTCTTAGATTGTATCTTGAAAATTCGTACGAAGAAGGAAATTTGATTTTTATCTAAGTATATTGGCGACTTAATGTCGATTCCTTTTTTGTATATCTAAGTTTTTTAAACCACAAAAGTATCACTATTTACTCTTTCACAATTTGGTTAAATACTCTATAAGATTTATTAATAATAATGTCCGTTAAAGTGTTTAACACAATCATTGAAATGCTTCATCAGAATAAATAATATAGCAAGAACCTTAGTGTTTGCATAAATGTAAAAAGCGAAAGTATTTTGTTAATAATTTATGCACAAATGCGAATCTGTATTTATTTGATAGTAATGTTGAGCAGATGATATTAATAAATAATTATTATTATCATCAATTATTATTATTAATTCTATTATTAATGATTATTAATTAATTATTTTTATTTATCATTACTACGAATGGTTAATATTAATGATTATTATATTAATTAACATTAGAATTACAGTACCAGTCAAAGTGACTTGTTTCAAAGTTTAATTTTATAATTTTTTTTCTTTAATATAAACTTCTTCTAAAATATGAAAAGGACATTGAATACCAAAATATACCATGATCAGCCATTTTGACTGGTCTGTAAATGTTCTGTTGGGTTTATTTGAGAAATCAAAACACGAAGACAAATCCTAGATAAAAATTGTTTTTCCAGGTTATGGCTTGCTACTGTATCAAAAATTCATTATTAACATACTTTACATTTGATTATGACACATCTAAAGGCATTATTTATTTTTTATGATTTTCAGCAGATTCGTCATCGATGTAAACTATAAGTGAATAGTACACAGATATCGATGAAAATTAACTAACCATTATGTAGAAAACAGTGAGTGACGTAAGTGAATGTAAAGATTATGACGAAATGGAGAATACTTTTCCAATTTTCGCCTAAGAACAAAAAGAGTACAATTAGAACTGGATTCTGAAGATATTATAGTGTATGGCCTTACAGCCTGACACAAAGTGATAGCCGGCTCTACCATTGGAAGAGTATCACTTAATGTTTTCAAGGAAATATGCAATGTCATTAAAATAAATGTAAGCTTTACATCTTCCATGATTATGAAGCGTAACATAACTTGTACTGAAGTAGAAGCACTGCAAGTTTTTGGCAAACTCTGGTGTATCACAAAAGCAAAACTTAGAAATAAAAATTTGAAATTATTGTACTTATGATGCAAGAAAAGGGGCCTACATTACTATGAGTTAAAATTATTTTACAAAACCTTTGCGAGTTATTCGTTTTGAAAAAAATGTGAAAGAAGGCGTAGTGATAAATTTTCTTTTATTTTGACGGTATAGCATGAATTTATTCAAAACAGCCAATAATGTTACAATTCAGCAACGAAAATTAGTAGCGAAAAATTATTTACATATTTGATTAGTTGATAACTCAGGTATTAATCATGATTACATGAAAATAAGTCAAACAATGAATTCCCATACTTATTTATCAGCAATGCTTTCAGGTTTATGAAATAAATTTTGCTTTCTAATGACAACTTTAAATTAAAACTAAAGATTTTTCTGAATCTAGAAAATTACAGTAGAACAGGGGATACATTTGTAGTTTAAGGATTTATATACTATATAAATAAATCTGCATTTTGCTATAAAAAATCCACACTATTAGATCTATAATAATTATTACATTACAATCAAACTGACTATTACACGAAGAACTGTGATATTCGATTATTATTTTATCATATTTATTTATTATTATTTATAAGAAAATTGAAATTCAACATATATTATACTACGATATATTTCGATACACTCACTCATCATCAGGTGAGTGGAAATTCAAACTGTATGGATTTAAATTGCATTCCAGTTTTAAAAATTTATATTATAAAATTATAAGGACTTTTTTGTTTTTCAAGTCTGATTTCTTTATAAGTGACATAATATTATAAAATTTATAAACATTGAAATTTTAAGAGAATCTAATAAATTTTAAAAATTATTATTATTAATTAAGTAAACGTTATCTAATTATTGTTACCACTAGTTAAAAAACTAACGAAAAATATAATATGAACTTTAATTTACATATTTAAACAATTTATTAACTTTGTTTTTAATATATTAATTGTTAACTCATTTAAATTAAAATATTAAAAATTAAAATATGTAAAACAAACAACATTTACCTATTAAAAATATTCATACCATTTTGTACTTTAATTTTTGGATCCAATTTTTGCCTCTGTAAAATGTTATCTACTGTTACGTGTAATGTATGCAAGGAAACAAATACAATCCTACCCAGTAACAACATCCAAAAAATCACGATTTGAAGAGGTAAATCTTATCTTAAATAAGAATCCAACAGTAAATATAATACAATGATATTGCCAGTATTATCTATTAAACATATTTATAAAATATAAAATTACTATTATTTATTTTTATTTTAAAATTAAATAAATTTTTGAAAACGTAATCATTTTAATAAAATATAATATAAATAACCATATAAGCTAATTTCCGCAATGTTTATTCTTAAAATTAAATATGAAATATTTCGAAAGACTTGTTAAATTTTTTTTTGGAGTAATCAGGACATATTTTAGTTCAAAATATTTCATGCATTTTAATGAATAAACGCTGCAGAAATTTTTTACATATCGTTATAATTATTATTTTTACTATAATTATTATTGCGTTTCAGGATTACGGATTCACATCTATGTCACAAGCTATCTGACAAAATGACGTATGAGTAGATGCGCGCGCACGCCAGTTGAGGCCGGCGTCAAACTGTATAGTGTTACATAAAATATAAATTGTATATAAGCATGCAGTACAGTTGGATCAATAAATTTTAATAATGAATTTGAATTTATACAGATGCACTTCATTTTTATGTAGACTTATTTTCATTAAATGTGAAATAATATAATTTTTTATATTAATTATGATTTTATATTATATTCTGTTAATTTTTGTCTTTTCTGTAAATGACAGGCAATTTACTTGGTTACTCTTTGATATTAAAATATGATTATTTTCCATTACTTATCAGCAATTTTATTTAATTAAAAATTATTTTTCCATAGATCTAACGTCTAATCACCATTTTTGAATTATTTGTGAAATTTTACGAAATTTATTTAATATGATACTAATAGAGTTAACTAGCAGACTGTTTTAAATTGCCTATATGTAAAATAATAGTGGTGTCAAGTTTTATGATCAATCCTACAATAAGTGAAATTAGTGTAATAGTCAGAAAAGTATTACCACTAATGAACAGACAAATATAATGTTAATATTCTTAAAATACCACGTGAACTACAAGGATTAATTTATTCCAGTCAATGATCCATTTACAATCCACAAGGTATAATAAAAGCAGTGATATTGGAGAAACATAAATGAGTTCATTTTTTGTACCTTTAAATTCGGGTCGATATTACAATAATTATTAATAACCACCATTTAAACCAAACCAAATTACAAATGAGAGAAGTTAATAGCTAATATTAAAAATATAAACATTAAAATATACTAAGTATTACAACCGAAACAAAGAAAGGACAACAGAATAACAACTAGGACTTCGGTACGCTTGTCATTTAGTACACGATAGACTTCATAAATATAAGTAATCCTGTTTATCGAGACCCGGCGAGTGCGAATGTTTATATATATTCTGTGACCGATAATTTAAAAAAAATATATTGTCATGAGCATGAGTGAGACAAAATAAACCCAGAACGTGCTTCCTAGTATGTATTGTAGCTCTACATTTGAGTGTATTTTTCAGTGTAAGCTTAGATGCGATTTCAAACGCACGCTTGTTAATTAAATTGGTTATGGTGGGTTAGTGGTCTATGACCTTGTAACCCAGACATACAACGTTCATCCGCTCCACACCCAATGGCTACCATTTGCCTACCAACGTTGGCAGTGTAACCAATGGTTATGAGACCGCCAAAGTTGAGCCCTCATAGAACTGCTAATGCCCGGCCTCATGCTCGGTCCACCGAGCTGCCGTTGGAAGTCCTGTGCTCGTCTTTCACATTTCGGTTCCTGTCGTCTTCAACTACTTTCTAGTTCATTTTGACTCATTTTTGTTGGAAAATAACGATCTCATTCGTAAAGTAATAATGAAGCGAAAAATAAACAAAATTTTATTTAAATGTGGATTGATTATAATCAACCGAATTATTAGCAGTCTTTTACGGCGGGTTGTTCGGCAAGTTGGGCGCGTCTTCGTAGTCACTCAGCTTTTCCTGACCGAGAATGAGGCATATTCCTTTTCGTTTTCTTTCTGGATTCTTTGGATTCTTGGTAGGCTAGCTGTGCAGGAGCGAATACTAGCGGATAGGTAACCGCATTGATGAAATAGAGTTGTCGTAGTGCTGCATTTGCTTTCCATTTGAATTTTTTCTCCAGTGACTTGAGCCGGAATAGTGTGAACTCGGCACGCTGGCGAGCTTCGCAGGTCAGATTCCGTCCTGGTTCGAGCCTTATGGCGAAATATGGAAGCTTGACCTCATCATAGCGCATATCTGACCGGGATCTCCAACCTCGGATATCGTGTATCCGTTATCCAATAATGCCTGCCGGCACCTCATAACCATGCGAGTAGGACGATATATTTTTATAATTTTTTAATTGAATATTTCACACTAAAATATTCTAGTTTTCTTCATTCTACTCAATAATTTCTTAGTTTTATGAATTGTCCATTTTTTCGGTCAAATTTTCATGTTATCGTGTTATTTCTATGTTAATTTTGTGCGGTTCTTGGTGCATTTGTATATAATTTTATTTACTTTATGTTTATTTTATTTTGTATTTAATTACATTTTTGCTCATATTTTAGGGTGCTTAATTGAAATTGATAAGTTTGATTTTAAATCTGAATTGCTGTGTTTGCATGTTATTTCCGATCCATTAAAACAAAACTCAGTGCTGGCCCAGCAATTACATAATTATTTTTGAGTCTTTCGTAATTTTTAAAATGTCAAAAAGGCAAATTGGTAAATCGGTTATAATAATTGGTAATGTGGTGACTTCGATAAAAAACTAAAAATTATTGAAATAACAGAATATTGAGGTAGAAAGTGATTTTAAATTGGCTGAGTACGCAGTGCGATAATTGTGTGACAAAAGATAAAATTAAAAATGCTGGTGAGTGTTCCTCCAATTACAGCAACAAAGGTTTTACTAACCAGAAGTGTTTTGATGATGAAAATGCAGAATTTATTAAGAAAATGGATAAAGGATCTGAATCAAACCCAGATGCCAATTCAAATCATAATGAATAAATCACTTAGTCTTTGGATTATTAAAAATCTCAACATGGACAAGAAGAAGTATTTAAAGCAAGAACCTTTGATTAATGAATAGATGTAGAAAGAAAACTGCCTACATACCTAGAAAATGACGTCTCCGAACCTGTTCACATGCGAAATTTAACTATTAAAACCACTGAAAGGCCCTTTCTTCTCATAATAAATGCTTGGAGTTGTTAGAAAATAACGACGAAGACTACGATCGGGTGAGTGATGTTAAGCGTGGAGGTAATGCATTACTTGACACTTATCGGTAAATTTTGCTCAATAAACATAGAGAGGCCAAACAAGGGAACCTAAATTCCTTTTTGCAATGTGGAACACAATGAATAAATGAATAATTATTTAATGTATGAGTTTTTATTATTATTAATGTTTATTTATTAAAAAAAGGGGGTTTTCGTGTTTTACAATGTCTTTTTCCAAAGTCCTCATTGATCGCGAAATTTCTCTTAACCCGATCATGTCCAGAACGTATCTCTCACGTTGTACGGGAGTTTCCTGTAATCCAAATAACACTATGTTCACTACACTTAATTCAATAAAAAAGTAACCGTAAAAACAAATCTCAGTCTTACATTCTCTGAAAATTAAAAGTTCAATATGCATAGTCAATTCTATGAAATTTTTAATATTACGCAAAATCACCTAGTTAAGAAATTGCTTTGAAAGGAACATTCTATTAAAAATCTTATAATATATGACCAAATTGAAGATTTTCAAAACAAATGATTATAATGCCTTTAATCGATTTCAAATTTTGAAAGTATGCTTTGCTCGTGAATCTATCTGCTAAATTTAAGCGCAATACAATCAAAATAAGTGGGAAAGGTTTTCGTTGCAAGATTTGCGTCACTTATACAAGCAAACATACTGTTTGGCTAGTAAAAGGCGACCCTGAAAGTTAGTTTAATCGAGTTAGTAACGCAACACAAAAACAAGCACCAAAAAATTACAACATATAACATCAATTCGATTTGGCGCTCAACCATACCAATTTCTCACAATGAATATTAATTTTCAAATTTTATTAATTTTTTAAAAATTTTTGTACTTAATTATTTTTGATGGTTTTTGTTCACTCTTTTTATTTCCATAATTTTATAAAAACAACAACCAAGTTATCATAACTGAGCGTAACCAATATAGATTAGATGAATCACAGTGAAGTTAATATCAAAGGCATTTAAATCATTACAAGCAGAGTAATAAACAAACGTTAAATAAGTCATAGATTAACAATATAATTAAATCAGATCAAAAGAATTCCATATGCCACTACGATAATCTTAAAACAAAATAGTTATTGGTAATTATAATCCTTATAAATACGGGCGGATGCTGCGCAATTTCTGTCACAATTGTAGAAAAACTTATTATTGTTGTTTCACTTTATTTAGTGTATGAACATAAAAGTTTTTACACTAATTTTTAAACTAAACCAATTGGAGCTTGAGATTTATTACTGAAGATATTTATTGATTTTAATGATTTTGATACTGATTAAATCACAATCACCTAAAATCAACGTTCAATCAGCAACAAATTTATTGAGATTATTTAATTAAATCATTAAATCATAACAATTACATCATTATTGTTTCCCTATATAACATTTAACATAGGTTATGATGGCAGGCTGAAGATGAGGATAATGTCCTCAAAATATATTTCTTATATTTGATGTTTTCGAGTTTTTATTTAACTTTATTGTAACTATGTACACTTCCATACTGAAAACAAATGTATCAGTCAGAAAAAGACTCTTAGTCAGTTGAATAGCTATTCAGTTCAGTGGAGACTGAGTCTTTTTATGACGTCTTTCTAAGTTGCGCCTCTTGGTAAAAGCCTCCGGTGGTAACTAACAACTTTATACAGTAGCTGGCATCTTTCATCTTTCTTTGTCAAAGCATCGCCGAAGCCGGTTGCTAGTCAAACCGTTTACTCTGCACAGTCATTAATTACCTTTACTCGTGTGTTGTCTACGTGGTAAACGGTGCCGGAAGGAACTTCTGTGGTAGATGAAGGGCTTCATGCAGATTAAGTATTTGCCGTTTGACAAAGTGTGGAATGGAAAGGTTCTGAAACTGTGGAATATGGTTTGAAGCAAGACGACGAAGATCCTCTGTCCACGGATTACGCTTTAGGCAAGTGAATATTTCTTTCTCATATTCAGCTGTTGTGTCGACATCAAACAATGATAGCGCTGCTAGATCCTCATTTAGGTACCAAAGATGCAGCCACATCGTTTTCACTACCACACTACCGATCTTCTTGCCTACTTGTGTGAAGCTCTCAATCAGTTGAAGTATCATAAAGCCATTGTTCGGAACAGCTTAGAAAAGAAGTAGCAAACCAGAAGCTGATGAAGATAGCCGTAACAAACCGGCAGATACGTCAGAGTTAATCAATCTCGCGTTTCCGCAAGGGAAACTGATGGCAAAAGCCAAATATTTTGCTGTAATAAATGCTTTTGGCTATACAACTTGCTTGATTGGAGACATCTAGTGCGTAAAATTCCATGTCCATGTTCTGCCCAAGGAGTTGAAGGGATATCCGATAGCCTTCCAAATGTATTTATTTCTCCCATCGCTGGACATCTATCAGGTATTTCTGTAGGCTACTAGAAACGACATCATGGTAAGATTTCATAGTGAGACAACCAACAACAGTAGCTTCACTGTCCTGAGGCTCAAACTTTAACTCGCCAGTAAAATCCCACTGATATTTGAGTCAACCGAACAGATCAATTTCACGTCCCTTTGCTGCGAAGAAAGCATTAAACACATAGGCAAGTAGTCAAGTTCATCTTCGAAGTTGACAACAATGCATCAAATGTTACAATTAAGTATATAAATATAATGTAGGCATTTTAAAATATGGTATTGGCTTGAATATTATTAATAATGCACCTACTTTCACCATGAATAAGGAGAACTTGAGAGCCGATGGGAGACCACTTCATATTGTAGTATTGCTCTCAATAAAAGAGTGTGCAATGTAAAATAATAATTTTACAAATTAATATATATATACATTTAAAGTTTCAAATTATTATTATTTAAAAACCATAACAAAAACAATAACTGAATAATACATTTATATTCTCGATAACAAAGACCAACCTATCATTTTCTTACTTTGCACCTGATTTGTTTAAACAGAAAATAAACGCACAAATAAACTGAATATTTTAAAGTGATCCGACAACTAATTGATATTTTAAATTGAGTGGTACGAGGCGAGAAAAGTGTTAAATCGATTATCAACATCCAATTTCTCGTGGATGAAGCTATGAATGCTTACAAAAGAAACCATGTTGATTTTCCATGGGTCCATACAAGTAAAACTCTCAGAGAAAAAGAAAATACATACAAGGGAGTATTCTTCAAATATCTGACAAGTATTACGAAAGATACTTTCATTGGTCATTGCACGAAAAATATTTTAAATTAAATTCTAAACATTATTTAGATTCTTAAAAATGAGTTTCCGAGTAGTAGTGGGATGTGTCACCGCTAGATCACCCCCGGGGGAGTAATTCTTTTTTCTCTAAGTCTAAAAGTACAAAAAAATTTTTAAGACAAAGACTCATTCAAGGTCATTGGATGAGTCATAATAATTTTTCAAGGTCATTCAAACAAAGACCAGGACTCATAAAAAAAAATTGTTCAAGGTCATTCGAATTTTCTCAAGGTCATTCAAACAAAGACCACGACTAATCGAAAAATTTCTCAAGGTCATATTATTTTCTCAAGGTCATTCAAATTTTTTCAAGGTCATTGGATGACTCATCAAAAAACTTTTCAAAGTCATATTATTTTTAAAAATTTTTTTACTTATAAAAAAAAGTAGTGTTTTAATTATTAATATTTTTTAATTTTATTCTATTACTTATTTTATTATTATTATTATTATTATTAGTATTTAATAAAAACCAAGACATATACAACAAAAACTTTTATTATAAATAAATAATTCTACTATAGTAATATTGTCGAATAGCTTTATTCAAAGCCCATTCCACATACCTCCGATATCTGGCAGCGCATATAAGTAGTGTTTTAATAATTAATATTTTTAAATTTAAATTTTTTTTTATTCTACTACTTATTTTTATAAGTAATGTTTTAACTATTAATATTTATTATTATTATTATTATTATTATTATTATTATTATTATTATTATTATTATTATTATTGTTACAAGTTTTTATTTATTAATATTATTATTATTATATTAATCTTCTAAATTAAGATAGCGGAATTCAGAATTAAATGGAATCAGACCTTTTTAATAATCGATAGGCTATTGACAGAAACCTATGATTATTTATTACTACTAAAAAATAAATAAATCAATAAGTCAATAATGAAATTATCTAGTTGCATATTATTTCTAAATAAAATGTATTATGGATGTGTATGGAAAATATCGAGATGTTATTCGATCCTACATTGGTAATGCAGATAAAATCGAAATTTAACTATTGTGAACATGTTTTATAACCCTTTATATAAAAAAGCAACTAATAATAATCAAAAACATAATAAAATAAGTAAATGTACAATTTTATTTTTTCTATAATATACAAAATTTACATAATTGTTCGTCTGATAAATTGATGATCAATCAGGAGCCAGAATTTCGTTGAATATATCTTGAAATTGCTGTGTTCTTGTAATACTATGACCACTATTAATTGCATCAAGCCCTCTATAGTGTTCATAGGCCAAACTAAAATTTTTATCAACCCATGCCCTCCTATAATCGTGGTTGTTTAGCGCTATTTTACTATTTTTAAAAGTGAAAAGCTGATGATTCCGGGACCCAATTCTAGTCTGAGGTACAGATATAATATCGTTATTATTGTAACAACCTAAATATGATTGATGATTTATATTTGTACCTGCTAATTTTACGCCCTTAGCCCTCATAGTCGACTTATTTCCCAATAAACTATAACATTTAGGGCGCAGGAAAACCCACTCACTATATCCTTCACCCTTACTCTCATCCTTAAACTTTCCTATAACGGATGCTAGTCGTCTTGAATATAAAGGATGAGAGGGGTCATAATTAGATGTATCTAAAAGGTTATCCAAAATCATCGCTTTTAATAAAGTATCTAATTTTAAATTTTTTATCTCTAAAAAGAAGCTGTTCGTATCACCGGCAATTAAAGTTATATCACAATTATAAATAGTTCTATACTTTTGCAGCTCTATATACTGCAACTGATACACTCGTAGTTTGTATAGATCTAGTACTGATTTTCCGATGTAACTAGGCCTATCCAAACATATTGAATCCTTATTAAGATGCGCGGCAAACAGATTCTCATCAACTTCAATGGTTTTTCAGAATGCCGGTTTTGACGAATATGTAATTAACTTTTCAAATGAATTACATAGTCGCAAATTCATTCGCTTCTTAAGGTTTTCAACGGATTTACCGTACAAGCTGTTATTATATAATTTAAATAAATCTTTATATATCTCGCTGACTGCATCTGCTCGCAAGTCAGTATTTTTATCTATATAATTTTTTAAAAATAGGTTTCTGTGTAAATTTTATACATCTATGTACATTCACAACCTTAGCCCCAAGCGAAAAATAAAGCCTAAGAAGCCTCCAATGAAGAACATGATTCTTCTTTGGATAATGCGTGAGCATTAGCTTCTCAACTTTTGAATTTGGTGGACACATCTTTTCCGGTCCAATCGGAAAGTCATTTAAAAAATCATGGAAATTTTCTGGGATATCAATATCAACTTCCATAGTATATCCATATGGAAGGATTTCAATATCCGCAATATTCATACACTCATTCAATACATCATCCAAACCATCATACACCCAAACAAAATCAGCATACGGCAAAGATTGGCTAAGAGCCCAACCGTACAAATTATTTATGTCTATATACAGCAATTCGGTGTCCTCTGAAGAAGCAACATAGTGTTTGTTAACAAACGTTAACCCTCCTCGTATTCCTCCCTCGTAAAAATTGAACATTTCCATGTCCTGTAAAAGCTCTATGGGTTCATCTAATGTCATTAGCGCTGACGCTCATGACATTCCAGGAATTCCATAGAAATTTAAAGGTTCAAGACCATTGTATGCAATGGCCTTTTCACGAAACTGTTGAAAGTAATCAGCGAGTAGGAATACATAAACTTTTAAATAATGCATCATATAGTCACGCAAATTACCATAGTTTTGTTGCATCCAAACCAATTCAGCAGTCGCATACTCATCATCCGTCACACCCTCCCATTTAGGAGGCAATTCATAAGTAGTTTCAAGAACATCAAAAGACGCGGCATAATCATAAGGAAATATACCTTTACAATCTATAATAGAACCAGGAAAGGCAGAGGTAGTAAGAGGTAGTGTAGTAAGTGTTTTAGATAAAGAGCAATTTACAAATTGCATACTATCTATAAATCTAACAGCCAGATTTTTTATATGTACAATTAAAGAAATAAATTTTTCAGTCGAGGTAGGGATAATGTCTAAATTCCAAGAAGGAAAACCGTTGAGACCATGTTTTAAAATATGATGCAGATCGTAACCTTTTAAATTATGAAACACTATTGGAAGCAACTTGTATATTCTACGCGCAAAATTACATTTTCGGCACGCTGCACCAAGATATTTACCTGTAAAGTGACAATGATCTTTAGCAGGATTTACAATCGATTTCTTGCAAAGATAGCAAGTTCGACATGATTTAAATTCTCGTTGTTCAGCGAAAGACATAAAACTTATCAACTTTTCCCCTTCAACATCATAATAAGATAGGACAATTGTGACAGCAATTTCCTCTACTTTTTTAAGAAATAAAGAAATGCAGTCAGGTCCATTAAATTCAAAATATTGCTGTGTTTTTGTATAGTTATTTAATAGTAAAAGGCCTGCTGAACTAGGCATATGAATTTGGTGATGTCTAACATCAGTCGGTAAAATCGACTCGAAATCGGCATAAATTACATAGGGAGGGGTGATGGTTTTAGAATAATTTTCAAATTTTCAATTTTTGTTATCGGGTAATGTGTAAAAGGTTGTACCCGTCTTATTATCTTAGAGCTACATGTTTATTAAAGGCATTATCCAGCCTGAAACCATTTAGGCAGTGTAGACACCATTTGCATCTAATTTGAACTAGGCAATCAGGATTCTGATGACAATTCATTAATTTATTGAGATCACTCACTGCGGTGTAGTGATTCCTATCACTTTTCTCTAATAAAAGCAAATAAATAGGTGTTCCGTCAATGACCTTTGAACGATGAATTATACTTAAATGAGGATGATGGAAGACATAATTATCAGGAACCTCGTCAATTATCACAGTTGGAGTATAAGAAAGGACGTTTATTACTAAATTTAAACTGGCATTTTTCTTTTCAAATTTGGGTATATTTACTAATTTCATTGGACAATCCGTAATTTCGTCATATACTAAGTCGTTTAAAAACTCGGTGTATTTTGCAGGTCTAGTCCGATTTTCTAAAATTAAATCTTTTTTAAGAATTGCCAGAATACTATAAAGGAAGCATTTATCGTCGGTATTTTTAACATTTATAATAGCTTTTTTAGATGCAATAGCAGAAGAAGTCTGAATATATCGGTGACCTGATAAACGACTAATTGGGGAAAATTTGGTAAGTATAAAATCTATTTCTAAAATATTGATTACTCTCCATCCACTGCCTAAATGGGTGAACTTTTCTATTTTTTCATTGAGTTTATTAACTCCTTCAGATAAAAAATTATCTGAAAATTTTTCTGCGTTGTTGGAAAAATAATTATCGCGGATTTTCCCATCTTTTTCAAACTGTATTAAAACAGCAAATTGAATTTTAACATCAACCCCCATCTTTCCAATCTCATCAATTAATTTAGAACTGATTCTCTCAGTTAACATTATTTTTATCAGTCGCGCCTCTGATGTATCAAATTTAATTGTTTTAATTGCGCTGTTTAAATTAATTTGTATTATAGGTTCTAATGAACCACCAACTTGATTAATAGTATTATTAACAATATCTACATTATTTATAATATCTACATTTTTTACAATATCTGCATTATTTATAAAATCTGCATTAGTAATAATATCAATATCTACATTATTTATAATCTCTACATTATTAATTGATTCGTCATCACTGATTTCAATGACTTCGATTTTTATAAGTTTATTTGGTATTTTAGATGGCCTATGTTCAGCAGGTCTTTTATTTTTAGTTATTTTTGTTGGGCGTGTATTATTATTATTTATAATATTCATAATATTTACATTATTTTTATTACTGATACGAAACAGATCCTTTTTATTTATTTTAAATGAATCTAAATGGTCTTTGTGAATTTTATAAAAAGCTTTGTATTTTATGGCCTGGGATGTTTTGCATACAGGGCAAATAAAAAACCTAATGCAATTAAATCTATGGACATAGTATTGTTTCATTTTTTGGAGACATATTTCACCATGATTCTTTGAGATCATGCAATATTTTGGGTAAAATTTACCTGATAAAATAATAATAAATTAAATAACTTGTATTAAAAAAAATATATATATATATAATTATTTTACAATATTTCATAAAATTATCTTTCATTATTATACAAGTCTTTAACATAAAGACTTGTATAATATTAAATGATAATTCTTATATAGTCAAATGTATTAGGCATGGCTTTGCACTTGTTTTGCATAAATATTGCAACATTCGCGAATCATTCATTATTATGCAAGTTCATAACATAAAGACCTGTATAATAATAAATGTTTCAAATTATAGGGTGAATAGCTGCATGTCACTACAGATTATTATTATTAAAAAATTATAGGGCGAATAGCTACATGCTTACTGTAGACTATTATTATCATATAAAATAAATATTATTATAAACTGAATATCATTTTCAAAATATTTCCTCTGCAGACTATTATTATTATTATTATTATTATCATATAAAATAAGTATCATTTTTTCAAAATATAGCTGCATGCTCACTGCAGATTATTATTATTACATCAAATAAGTATTATTATAATATAAAATGAATATCGTTTTCAATGCTTACTGTAGACTATTATTATTATTTTTTCTTATTATTAATAAAGAATAGATATTTATTAACCTAAACTTTAATAAAAACAACCTTTTATTATTTACAGAAATCATTCCCTAGAATTAATTAAGAATCAACTCTGCATGATTTCATAAAAACTTCTACTTTTCATAATTTTTCAAAATTTTATTTAAATTCGTTAAATTTTTAAAAATATAATTAATGTAAATTAATATATTTAAAAAAAGTTTAAAAATAAAATAATTACTAACATAAATCTGCATCAATATTATCATCAGATGAATCGTCATCATCAATAGAAGTGGGGGCATTATCCACTATATCATCCTCATCAATAGAAGTGGGGGCATTATGCACTATATCATCCAAAATAATTATTGGGTAAGTTGCCGGAATCATATTATCATCATCTGAAATGTTTTTTATATTTTGAAAATAAATAAATATTAAACTTACCGATAGATATAACCTCATAAACATCTTCATTAATTGAAGTGGGAGTATCTTCAATAATAATTCTTTCAACATTATTATTATTACGATCTAAAAGAATATTAATAAAATCATTTAACAAACAAATAAAATTTTACCAAAAACGTCATCCAAATCCAAAAGATCCTCATTTTCGGTTAATTCGAACCAGTCGAAATTTACTAAAAGATTAATAGTAATAAATAATAAATAATAAATAAAAATTACCAATGGATGAAGTTAGAAGACTTCTTAAAATATTATTTTGTCCTGCCATATTGAAATTTATGAATTAATTGTGACAGATTTGTTTATAAAGAGAATAATATTTTCAGGATTTAGCCAATCACATTTAAGCAATACACACATATAGGTGAGAGATTTTTACGCATGTAGCCTATATTGTGTAGGTATGTTTTCTTTGTAAATCACATACAAACAAAAGTATGTATGTGTTTTTCTTTGTAATTCACAAACAAACAAAAGTATGTATGTGATTTCTTTGTAAATTACATACAGCCTTGAGTGTGTATGTATGTGTTCCTTGTCACTAATCATGCACTTATCATACAGTGTCTTTGTAAATCACATGATGATCATGCAGTGTCTTTGTAAATCATGCACTAATCATGCACTTATCATACAGTGTCTTTGTAAATCACATGATGATCATGCAGTGTCTTTGTAAATCATGCACTAATCATGCACTAATCATGCACTTATCATACAGTGTCTTTGTAAATCACATGATGATCATGCAGTGTCTTTGTAAATCATGCACTTATCATGCACTGGCTTTGTTAACATTAATTAATTAAACACATAATAATAATAATAATAATAATAATAATAATAATAATAATAATAATAATAATTAAAAAAATATTAATAGTTAAAACATAACAATAATAATAAAACATAACAAAACATTAATACATTTATTATACATCAAATCGCTTGGATAATAACCAAGCTAAAAAATGTTTACCACATGTTAAGGTCCATGGTTTTTGATACATAGTTTTATCATACACAATAGGTTTACCCATTGTTTGCAGTTTTGAAACCAATAAAGCTGGATAATAGAAACCCATAGGATCAAATACAAATATCTTGCTAGGTTTCATATATATTGCTAACCAATGTTCTCCACCGAGATGAGACGATTGAGTATTGACGATTATGGGTTGATTATTACGTAAATATGGAATTTTATCAAGAGGAAAAACCCCTAAAAATTCATGTCCTAGAATTTGTTTTCCAATTCGATAGACCTGAACAGAACTACATCAATAATACTAATAATACATTTAAAAACTTACTCCATGACAAATTATCATAAATTATCTATACATTTATACCAACACTTTTCTGTTTGCAGTTATTTGAACCTCATTTTCAAATACTCCATATATTGCAACATGTACCGGTTCAGTTGTAGCTTTAGCAAACTTTATATCTAATCGCAAATTTCCATTTTGAGGTAATTGACTCTGATTTAAATCAAAATCGGGTGCCAAAACAAATGTAAAGAATGGATATTTGTTTTTAAAATCATCAAGAGTTATACCACAATTAAGGTTTTTATCCAAATAACCCATATTTCTCACTATACTCTGCATGTATGTAGCACAATAATTGTCATTATCGAAATCTTAGTATATGTTTCTCTATAATCACTATTTTTCGATAAAGTTAGCTATGTTACTCCAAAATCTTTGAAAATTGAGCTCAATGTTACGTATGATCCATTATATTGAGATTCACTTTGAAATGTTACCAATATAAAGTTGGGCATTCTTCTATCTCCAAATATTTGTTCCTTATAGAAAGAAGCTGAACCTTTAGCAATTGCAAATTGAACAATTTTCTTTGTTTTCAATGGATATATTGCATGTTTAGAATTAAGACCCAGTTGATGACCGGCCAATACAGAGGGCTCAACACGAACTCTTCTCACTAATAATTTTGCATCAACTAATTGAAGAATTGGTGTTGTGGTAGCACTTGTTAGTGATAATGCCGACTCTGATCTTTTCAATCTAATGTGTAAATTAACACCTGGGAGTAAATATTTCGGTTGATCCATAAAATCGAGTTGTAATGATGAGCACATGGTAAATAATTTCGAACCTTTAATCCACTTTTTCCTATCGTCATCACTACCATAACCCATAGGAGTTAAACATGTATTTTTAGTATCGCTATTGTAATTTATAATAGTTTCTATTAGAGCTTTGTGAATATATGTACTGTTACCACCCTCAATCTTGATATTATTAAATCCGAGAACTGCATCTTTAAAAAGTGTATGAAACAAGAAATTATTTGGTATTACATCACTATGTTCACCCAACGGTTTTCTATCTTTATCTACAACTTTGATCTGAACAGTTAACAATGTATCATTCAAATCTAAATATTCAGTTTGGGAACCGTTAATATAAAATTCAATATCAGTTCTACTATCCATAATAGAATTCATCGGGAATACATCTTCAAAGGCTCTTATTTCAATTACTGCTTGGAAGGATGGTCTATCAAATAAGCACAATTCAGATTTACCACAAATCATTTTTGAAATATAGTTCCATGTCCTTTCATTCGTTTGTTTATATGTTTATGATGTCTTTTACGTTTTTGAGCCGGTGCCGGTGCTGGTTCCTGTTTTTGAAACATACCTGCAACACTTGGTAGAACTTTCCCTAACTCGGATAATGCATTTGATTTCAGAGATGGTAATATTTTCTGCTCATTCATTATCACATCTTTAGCGGTTTTCATACCAAAACTACCAAGGCGTTTAAGAATAGGAAGTGCAAATCTACCGATAGTTTTCAACCATCCTGATCCATACTGTTTACCAATAAAATATGGTAATTCGCCACCACTTTGGCTACCACTATACATACTAATAATATCGTTATTGGCCATCTAATTTACGAAAATGTAATGTCAAATGAGTTTTTGTATCTTTACTAAATTCAATAAATTTACCGCTATCATCACAAATATTTATTTCTATATTGTTTATACATGATGTTGATACCGGTAAGTACATGGGATTATCGATATTTATATTGACAACTTCATCCTGGTCATGTTTATCAACCCAAACAGATTTCAATAGAGGAACCTAAGAATCACCAACAATTATAGGATCGATGATGTTAGTATATATGAACATTTGTTTATGAAGTTTTATTATTTTCGGTTTACGTACACCAAAAGCACTTGCCCTATATGTTTGCTTATCTAATCCCAATGTATTAGCCAAATTTTTATCAAATGTAACTTCACAAATGTTATTATTCAGACTGAATTTACATAATCCTTCTTTAACAAATTCAATAGTTTTAAATATATGTAAACAATTGAATGAAATATATTTATGTAATTCTTCAAGCGTTTTAATATATAAATCTTTAGTAAATGTAAATGTATCCTCAACTTCATTAATATATGATACAGTTATTTTGACGTGTTCGGTCGTTACACTGTTTTCTTCAAATGTTTTGAAACGTAATAAGTATTCAGTCCCAGGAACAACTATGTTAAGCTTATCACTACCCATTCGCTTGGCATCATCAATACTTTCAAACTTTATTGTAAATGGGCTAAAATCACAACTAATATTTAATCCATCTTTGAAAAATATGCCACAATTTTCATCTAAAATTTGATTCGGAATATGACAATATCGTTCAAAATTATTGATTGAGAAAATATTACTACAGGTTTTGGGAACACGTTTCTTGTAACCGATTTTACAATGACTATAAAATGGGTTAGCAACTTCCCAATTTCCATGTAAATAAATGGGATTTTGAAGATCAACCATAAATTTACTTACTTGATTTTCCGGATGAATTAGTGGGCAACTATTGCTCGGTAAAATTGTATAGAAACTCATTTTACTAGGTCTTTTGATGATATCCATGCCATTTGACATAGTATTGTTTATCCTTACCAACCATTTTAGTTTTCAATATTTTCTGAATTCTGAACACTGTAGGTTTGGAAATAACTTGTAATTCCTGTCCATAGAATTTCCCTTATATTACATCGTTATCACTATCTTTAATAACATACATTACAGGATTCTGTTTAGTATTAATTTTAGTAATTTGAAATACCTCATCACTCCAATTACTATCGAAATTTTTGATGAAAGGTGAAGCAGATATTTTACTAATTTTAACGTGATCACCAACTTTATATTTTGGTTTTGTAATTTTTACAACTTTTCTAGACCGTACTGATTTAGCTAATGTTTTCGAGCTGATATCTATAGGTCTCAAACCATTCAGACCTCGATGTGATGAATTATTATAACTAACAAGTATTTTCGCTAATACATTTATCCATATTTTATTACCTTGATGCACGAAATATTTCTTCAATCTATCCCTCAATGTCCGGTTAAATCTTTCAACATGTGCGGCTTTGTATTGAGAATGTACAGAATAATGATTTATTTTGAGACGATCAAGAATTTGCTTAACTTTACTATTGTAAAACTCTTTGCCTATAATAATAATAATAATAATAATAATAATAATAATAATAATAATAATAATAATAATAATAATAATAATAATAATAATAATAATACCTAAATCGGTTTGCAAATTGTCTGGATGCCCATTTTTAAAAAAATTATTAATTGCTTTAGATATTTCCTCTGCAGATTTTGTCTTTGTTGGTACACCGCGGGTAAAACGACTGAAAACATCAATACACGTTAAAATATATTTATAACCCTTGTTAATCTTCGAATACGGTATCATCTCCATCAAATCCATTTGCCATAAATCATTAATACCGAATGTCTTATAAGCTCTGGTTGGAAATCTTTTCCGCATTGGTTTATTTAAACTGTACGTAAGCTGATCTGACAACCACTTTTGCGTTTCCTTTTTCGAATTTGGGAGTCTTTTCTTTAACTTTGCCACTCCACCGAAACCTGCTTCGTCTTCTGGGTTCGTCCAAATCTTCTCCATTACAACAAGATGATTTAAATTTTAATTTAACATTAGGTAATGATTGCCCCATCGTTTATTGTGATAATAATGATAATGCTAATGGTAACATTGCTCCGATAAAACCACCTTGTTGTTTATATATGATTTTTCTCATTTGCTGACGATTTTTATTATTTACTAGTGATAACAAAGGCTTACGATGTTTATTCAGTACTAGTTTTTTAGATTTACGGATTTTAATTTTACCTCTGACTACTTTTAATAGAATTTTGAGTAAATCATCGACAACGAAAGTTGGAAAAGATTGTAAAATAGACATTCTTTTCATACTCGAAGCCTTTAACAATGAATAAATATATGGGAAACTCCTATGATTTTTTACAATTTTAACTTTTTTCTTACTGTTTTTAATAATGTTTTTCGAAATTAGATTCATTGCAGGGTAATTCTCGGTTATTAGTTTTTTAGATGGTGTATAACTGGTTTATGGTGGAACTTTGTTTTTCTTTTTAATACTTTGTCTAAGTTTTCGGATATTTTTAAGCCTGGATTTCATAAACATTTTTACATGTTAATGTTTTCAACTTTGTTTATATACCATGGCACCTTCTTTATTGAAAATATCGGTTTTTACCTGTAAATCATCATTGCATTGTTGTGTGAAATCAAGAAATATATATCCATGTGGTGATTTTGTAGCATCTTGAAATGCACTGATGAGAAAATTACGATTATTAGGGTATGCTTGTCGAGCAAGAAAATCAATAACTGTTGCATCTCTAGGATTCTTGAAAATAACTAATATTGAACATTTAAATTCCTTGTTCGATGTGCGCCACCCTGATGAAATAGATTTTGAGTAATAAAGATCACAGTAACACCAGCATGTCTACTGATTTTTGTGAATAAATTATTAAAATCCTTTTCTTTATTAGCTTCCTGATACAAATCATCGATAATAATGACATCATCTTTCCTTAAAAGACTTGACCAGTTTTTATCGAAACCCTTTACTATTTTCATGTTTTTCAATTTACAGAAATTATCTTGAGTTAATCCATGTTCTTCATCTGCACCCCTATGCCAATAAATCTTGTTGAATTTTGTTTAAAATAAATTAGATTTCAGTAATTTACACAAAAAAACATAGTTTTACCACTACCACTTGGGCCGACGATTTGATATACTGCATCATTTCTTAATTCCATTATTAATTTGTATAATTATAGGTTTTTGTTTATATTATATAATTTAATGAACTCTTTCTAAAAAATCATATATAGATTTATATTTCATTATTGTTTAATTATGTTATCGAATATAAATTATAAAGGAACTTTCGATGTGTCAAAAATGACGTTTCCGAATGGTAAACCCCAGAAAATTGTAGATAGGAGTGGAAAATACCCTATAATATTTTTCAAATCTGGCAAATGCAGAATCATGGGATGCAAGAAACCTTTAGATGTCAATAAATTACCATATAGAATAAAGGATATTAAAATACAGTCAATTACGGTTACCATGGATATGGGACAATTTATCAATCTATACAACATGTCAACAAAATGTCTTTGTATGTTCGAGCCAGAATTATTTCCTGCACTGAGGCTTTTAAAATACAACCCAATGTGTGTTAAATTGTTTGCCAGTGGGAAAATAGTCATATTAGGGTTGCGAGATCTAGAGTTCAAAAATATTGTTTGTGACATTCAAAATGAAATCACGGGATTGTTTAACATCTGATTGGCTAATGATTGATTAAAACAACTTGCATATTCATTTCATTTCATTTTTAAAATGGAAAATACTACACCGAAGAAAAATATGCATAAGAAAAATACCAGTCAATATGGTAAATTATTATTATTTATTTTCTTTTATTTATTATTTATTTAAACACATATGCTCCGATGGTAATTGACCGAATTATTTATTATTATCCTCAAATGAAGGAAATTTTGAATATCAAGGAGCCAGCAATGATCAAACCGGCAATATATGAAGAATCAGGAATTATGATTTCCGAGCTGATTAGGCAAGCTCTTTGGGATAATAAAATCAACCGCATGGTAAAGGAAATGGAAACGAAATACCCTTGTATTCTGGGTTGCAGTTGCTGCAATTTTCGGTATCAGCGATATGTTGAGTGGAATATAAAAAACTCGGTAAGAAACTTACAAAAAATGAAACTTTTACAAAATTAAATGTTTAGAATTTTGCTTTTTGTTTTGTTTTATTTTATTTGTTGATAATATTTTTATTTATTATAGTTTTATTTGGTGGTAACAATAATAATAGAATTATAATAGAATAATAATAATAATAAAACAGGATAATTATAATAATCATATAAAGAAATTTTATATAGATGAGAAATTTTGATGTATGTAAAATCATATGCAAACTCAATGTATGGGTTTTCTTTATTCAGTTTTGTGTATGTATGCAGTCACGCACTTATCATACACTTATCATGCACTTATCATGCACTTATCATGCACTGCCTTTGTTATAATTAATAATAGAAATATGCATTATTCTGATTGGTTAATCAGTATCGGTCAAGGGTATTAAAGCTCGTCACCACTTTATAAAGATCATAAATCAAACATGACCAAGAAAATAAGTGCTATCAGTGTCCAACCAGTTCAGATGTTCCACAATTATAAAGTGTATTTTTTAAAGGAACCTATCAATATGCAATTGGAAAATCCAGTCAAACTCAATAAAACTCAATTTCAATCTCTCTCTGGGACTTTCTCAATGATAGATATCAAGGATATTGATACGGTTTTCAAAAAGATCAATTTCAATTTAAAATGCAATGAAAATGCTTTCTTCACCAGTCAATATACCAGATATTATGATGCATTTGCAGAAATAGGTTTCAAAGAACAGGAAAACTAGTATTTAACAATAGCAATCCAAGGATATAAAGCTGATCAAAATGATGTGCTTTCTCCAATCTGGAAAATTGTTACTGCTAAACTTTCACAATTATTTTAATGTATATTTTAATGTTTAGTGTTAAATAAATGTATTAATGTTTTCTTTGTTATTCTATAAACAAAATTATAATTAGTTTTAAAATAGTTTAAAAAATGATGTCTGAAAAAGGTAAAATATAAAATATAAAATAATTAATTAATTTTTGTTTAGAATATTTAATAAACTTTTTGTTTGATAAACTCGAAGAAGTAACCGGTGTAAAAATTGGAGATATGTTGACTCTAGTTGAAGCATTGAGTAAAGAAGATTCATGTTGTGATTCTGAATGTCAGAGTGACGATGGAGAAATTGATAATAAAATTAATAATGATACTGAAATTATTAATGATACTGAAGATACTGAAGATACTGAAATTAATAATGATACCGAAATTATTAATGATGAAGTTGAGCTTACCGAACTTAAGACTTGTGTTGACCATGTTATAGAAAATATAATGACAGAATATTGTGGTGATGAAGAATGTACATGTAATAATCAATAAATCTTTAAAAATGTAGTTTTTATTAATAATTATAACAAAGAAATACTTATTAAAATTTATGATAAACTTTATTACATAAATATAAAACCGATGCTCCAGTTAATAGTTTTAATAAAAATTTACAATTTGCGATATAAATATCTGAACGCTTGGCTTCTGCGGCAACTTGAATAATCGCTGACCATCCACCGTTTGTTTCTACCCACGGATCAATTTTTGTTTCTATCACCTAAATAATGATAAGTTAATAACAATATAAAGTAATTTACCTCTATAGACCATTGTAAATAATTTTCATAGCCGGATCCAGATTTTATTATCATGTGTTTCATATACATTAATCCTACTATTATTCGCATCCATTTATTATTTTCATCGAACATGTAACTAAATATTGATTGGAATTCATTCTTTCTCTCTAATGTTGGCAAATTGAGAATTTTTTCATAATCAAATGGGATGTCTTCTACGATTTTTTCGGTACGGTTTACCATGAATTTTATGTTTTTAATGATATCTTCTTCTCTATTATTAGAAACCAGCTCATTCAACAAAGTTATAAAAAATTTAGTTTCTGGCATTGTATAAAAATATTTGGAAGTGTAAGCTTATTTATACTATATTCGACCAATCTGAATCATGTAATACTAAGAAAATATGTAAAAATATATAATGGAAATGGTAATGATGATTTGTTGGCACTGTTAACATTAACTTCTTTGGTAACCGGTTGTTGTAATTTCATTATACGATTGAACTGATAAGTTGTTTTATTAGAATAAAATTTTATACTATATTGAACTTGATTCATCATTTTTTCATTAAGTTTACGATTTTCTTTCAATTCTAATCTTGATTTTCTTAATTCATTTTTGATAATACCAATGGTCTTATTTAAATATATAATATCATCATATAAGTCGTTTTTAGCTCTTTTTAAAGTCTCATATGTATGTTCAAATCGGAATTCTAAATTACTCATTCTTTCAGATAATCTTTTGACTGGAGTTTTCAAATATCTAGGCCTATCTATCATATACAAAATATCCATCAATACTGCTGTATGAATAATAATTATTGTTTATAGCTAAAGATTTGTGTGTTTAACTTCTCATTGGTTTAAATTAGTATAAAAGTAATTGTTATTTCAATTTTTATCATTATAATGGATGTACCGAGCGCGGTTCAAGTTATGAATGAAATTAAACATTATGGTAATTTATTATTACTATTATTATTATTACTTGTTTTTTAGATGATTATTTTAAAGTTATTAAAGAACGTCTGGAATTATATTATCCAGAAATATATGAAATTATGGATAAGCCAGCATCAATAATTCCAGACTTGATATTCAATCATACATCAATATGGATATTTACTGTAATTGATGAGTTCCTATGGAATATCGAACAAAACAATTTGCCAAAAGATATGGAACCTGAATATCCATGTGGTGCTCGATATCGGAGGTATGTGGAATGGGCTTTGAATAAAGCTCTTCGACAATATTACTATAGTAGAATTATTTCTTTATAATAAAAGTTTTTGTTGTCAAGTCTTGGATTTTTATTATATATTAATAATAATAATAATAATAATAATAATAATAATAAAATAAGTAATAATAATAATAAAATAAGTGATAGTTAAAACATTAATTATAAAAATATGTAATATAATAAAAATTAAAAAATATTAAAAAAAATATGACCTTGAGAAATTTTCAATGACCTTGAGAAATTTTCAATGACATTGAGAAATTATGATGAGTCATCGAATGACCTTGAATGAGCCATTGTCTTTGTTTCAATGACCTTGAAAAAAAGATTACTCATTCAATGACTTTGACCTACTTTAAAATGAACTTGAAAAAAAACTCATCCAGTGACCTTTACCTACTTTTGAATGACCTTGAATTTTTTGATGAGTCATGGTCTTTGTTTCAATGACCTTGAAAGTGTTTGATGAGTCATCCAATGACATCGAATGAGTCATGGACTTTGTTTGATTGACCTTGAAAAATGTTATGACTCATCGAATGACCTTGAATGAGTCATGGTCTTTGTTTCAATGACCTTGAAATGTGAATGACCTTGAGAAAATAATATGACCTTGAGAAATTTTCAATGACATTGAGAAAATTTGAATGACCTTGAGAAAATTTTCGATGATTCATGGTTTTAGTTTGAATGGCCTTGAGAAATTTTAAATGACCTTGAGAAAATAATATGACCTTGAGAAATTTCCAATGACATTGAGAAATTATGATGAGTCACCGAATGACCTTGAATGAGCCATGGTCTTTGTTTCAATGACTTTGAAAAAAAGATTACTCCTTCAATGACTTTGACCTACTTTAAAATGAACTTGAAAAAAGACTCATCCAGTGACCTTGACCTACTTTTGAATGACCTTGAATTTTTTTGATGAGTCATGGTCTTTGTTTCAATGACCTTGAAAGTGTTTGATAAATCATCCAATGAATGAGTCATGGACTTTGTTTGATTGACCTTGGAAAATATTATGACTCATCGAATGACCTTGAATGCGTCATGGTCTTTGTTTCAATGACCTTGAAAATGTGAATGACCTTGAGAAAATTTAAATGACATTGAGAACTTTCTCGATGAGTCATGGTCTTTGTTTGAATGCCCTTGAAATTTTTTCGATGAATCATGGTTTTAGTTTGAATGACACTGAGAAATTTTAAATGACCTTTAGAAAATTTGAATGACCTTGAGAACTTTTTCTATGAGTCGTGGTCTTTTTTGAATGACCTTGAGAAAATTTAAATGACCCTGAGAAAATTTAAATGACCTTGAGAAAATTTAAATGACCTTGAGAACTTTTTCGACGAGTCATGGTCTTTGTTTGAATGACATTGAGAAATTTTAAATGACCTTGAGAAATTTGAATGCCCTTGAAATTTTTTCGATGAATCATGGTTTTAGTTTGAATGACCTTGAGAAAATTTAAGTGACCTTGAGAAATTTTTCGATGAGTCATGGTCTTTGTTTGAATGACATTGAGAAATTTTAAATGACCTTGAGAAAATTTGAATGACCTTGAGAACTTTTTCGATGAGTCATGGTTTTTGTTTGAATGACATTGAGAAATTTGAATGCCCTTGAAATTTTTTCGATGAGTCATAGTCTTTGTTTGAACGACCTTGATAAATTTTAAATGATCTTGAGAAATTCGAATGACCTTGAATTTTTTGATGAGTCATGGTCTTTGTTTAAATGACCTTGAAAAATTATTATGACTCGTCCAATGACCTTGAATGTGTCATTGTCTTAAATTTTTTTGTACTTTTAGACTTAGAAAAATTCAGATTTACCCCCCCCCCCCTTGTGGGGGTTTATCTAGCGGAGACACATCCCACTACTTTTCCGCGTTGGGTAGCAGAAAATGGTTCTTGAGACAAAACAAATTTATTTGTTAATGCTTGGACTTAATGCAATATTTTTATTTGTATGATATTTATTGAAAAAATAAATATATTGTAAAAACTTATTTTCGTTATTTTATTACAATCACATATATCGCAATTAGTCTCTTTATCAGTAAGTTCATTTGTATCTTCATCCGTTTCTTCCACAATCATTGCTTCCCTCGAAAAATAATTATAAATATTTATTTCTATTATCTCTTGGATTTTTTTGCAAAGTATTTTATCAGAATATTTAAAAAATATTAATATAAAATTACATCTTTTATTTAAATTAATTATTTTGTTAATACTTATGTATTATTGTTTATAAATTTATTGCACGTTTATTGCACATATTTTTATTTTTACTCATATTGATTATGTAATCATGTCTCGATTAATCTGTGGCAATTATTTTTCTACCCAATCTCGATTCTGATTGGCTGATCACTTTACTGATATCTGATTGGTTAGCGAATAAAATATCGCTATTTTTCACTTTTACAAAGTCATGTTGCAAATAAACCTTAATGAAAGGTTGAATGATTGTTCACAAAAAATTACATTTTTCTTATATAATTTAATTGTTATTTTAGAAACTGTTTGCCGATTTTTATTGGGTTTTCGAAAAAGTGGATTGGATAACTATAACTAGGGTTGTCAAGTGGTCAACACAAAAAAAGAGAACATTTTAAAGAAAAAATTATTAAAATCAAATTTTATACATAAAGATATTAAGGAACATAAAATTGCACTTATAATTCAAATTTGTACTTTAAAAATATAAATTAAATTAAATTTAATCATCTTCATCATCATTTTGATCACTTTTTTCAATGTATTTATCTACATTACTAACTTTGTTCAAAAAAATTTCATTTTCTTTTATTTCTTTATAAAATTCCAAACATGAAATATTTTTATAATTATAAACTACGCTCAAAATACCTCGGACAGTGGAAATTTTTAGCTTATTTCTTTCTTTAGTCCACTGGCCGCTAATCATGGAAAATATTCTTTCAACATTAGCATTTTGACCAGGTATTGCGAAAAAAAATTGACATATTTTTAAGAGTTCTGAATGAAACTCAACAGCATTTGTTTTAAAATATTCTGTCCATTTGAGACAGGTAATCAATTTTCTAAAATTTTCTATATTAATGTTTTTTTCTACAAATACCTTTAAATTATAAAATTGATCAAAACATTTTACATCATCAACAACGATGTTTTTAGATGCAAGCAATACTATCGTATTCTCAATTTCTTCCCATGTTGGAACTCTATCTAATTTCATCCAAGTAACGCTTTCAAAATTGGATAGTTGACTAGTCCATAACTTTAAATATTCATAAGACATCTTATAGCAATTCATGCAATTTAAATTGAATTTATCTATTTCATTTTCCAATCCATTTTTTATATTTTCAGACAAAATAGACTTTACTTTGATTGGAAAAAATGATTCCTCATATCTATGATGCAATGTATTTGCTAATGAATTTGTTGTAGCCATTACTTCTAATACAGAATTTTGTTCAGATTCTATTTCTAATATTTTTTCATGAAAAATATGCATTAATGAATCAGCAAATTCTAAATAAGCTTTACTAAAAGCATCTTCAAAAAATAATTTTAAAATACGAGGAGAGTTATCAATTGATAAAAAATAAGCTTTTAAAGCAGGATAAACTTCCAAGACTCTTTTCACAGCGGGATAAAGTGATAACCAGCGCGTTTTTGAATGTTTTAATAACGCTTTATACTGAATGTCTACAAATTCGCAAACAATTTTCAAAGATTCTGTCCTTATTGTATAAATTGAAAAAAAATTATAGAGTTTTAAGATTATAGATTCTAAATCAACTGTCATCGAATCAAATCCATGCTGTGCGGAATTGTGAACAATATGAGCAGGACAACCAACACCTATTAAATCTTTTCCAAATTTCAATTTTAAAAGGCTGCAAACATTGTTTTTCCCTGATCTTTTCAAACCTCCAAAATTAGTGTTACAGTTGTCAGCAGAAAAAGCAACACATTTTTCGACAATATTGTATTTTTCTAAACAAGTGTTCAAATTATCACTTATTGTCTCTGCTGTTTCGTTTGGCAAAGAATATAAATCAATCATTTTTGTCATTATTCCATTATTTTTGTCAAAAAATTGAATAAGAACTGGGAACATTTTAATTGCCCCATGATTACTTCCATCTGTTGAAACTGATATAAATGGTATTTTGGACAATAATTGCATTATATTTTCAATGCAATATGGAGCGATGACATTATTTGCGATACATCTCGTTTTTGTCTTTCCAGATGAAATCCGCTTAGCTACTTCCGAATCATCAAACATGTTTGACAGTAATTTGTTTGTACAAACGGTGGAGTTATAACTATAATGGTGCTTTAAAGTGTGGAATGCTAAAGCTCCTTCGACAGCTGATACTTTGTGATCCAGAGATGAAAATTTTTTTGTAAAAAAATTGCATATGGAATTGGAACTCTCTCCTATACGAATAGTATTTGTATGCTTTTTTGACGCAATATGTTGTTCCAAATCGTATTTGCCTTTGTTTGCAACCGAAACTGTAGTATTACAAACAGTGCATATTGCCTCGGATTTTGAATTTGGTGTTGATTTAAAACATACAAATTTAGCTTGCAGTTCTTCAGTAAATAAACATTTTCGTTTACTCATATTTGGAGCTAAAATAGTAAAATCCAAGAATATAAAATATAAGACTCTAATTAACAATAATAAATTACATACTTACATGTTTATTTAACACAAAAAAATATAATATTAATAATTACTTTTCACTTGCTTATTTTATTTATTTAACACAACAAATTATAATAATAATGATTTCTTATCAAAATCGTTAATATACACAAATTATTTCATCTTTAATTTTAAATTCAATAAATATTGACAGGACAGCAATAGCATAGCCTGCTTTTTTTCAAATTTTTGAATTTTTATACCGAGTTTCTTTTTAAATTTCAACTTGAATTAATTAAAAATCAGCGAAATTGAAAAAAGAGAACAATTTGAATATTTATAGAAAAAGATAGAGGACAAATAAAATGTGCTTAAAAAGAGAACATGTTCTCTTTAAAAGAGACCTGTTGACAAGCCTAACTATAACTATATTATTTCTCATTATGTTATAGTTTCAACAATGCCTCCAAAAATAGTTTTTCAAGTTGATACCGATGGTAAATTATTATTAACATTAATACTTTTATTATTATTAGAAATTGATCAAGGAAAATTTATGATCCAAAATATTATGCTAAAAATCTCAAAAACTGATAATATACCTAAAAATGCTATGCCTAAACTTAAGAAGGATATGTCGGCAAAAAAGCGGAAGATTAAATTAAGATGATTTATTTGTAATAATTTCAATCTAATGGTAATAATTTTGTAAATTTATTTTTCGATACATGTGTTAGGACAAGACTAAGTTTATTAAATACCTAATCAAGATTCACTAAGAACCGCACGAAAATAACATTAAAATAACACAATAACATGAGAATTTAACCGAAAAAATGGACAATTCATTAAATAAGAAATTATTGAGTAAAAGAAGGAAAAATAGAATGTTTTTAGAAAAAATATTCAATTAAAAATTTATAAAATATGTTGTCCATTTTATGCAAGAAAATGATAAAATTAAATTTAGATAATACAAATAAATTCAAGGGCCAATTTTTTTTAATGCACCTAAAAGAACACGAAAGGTTAGGGTCACAAAACAGGTATAAATACCGATTCATTTTTACAGAATTTTAATCACTTTTGCGGTGAAAATCACTTCATTACGAAAACTACTACTTTGGATGAAGAATCATTTTTCCAGTTAGAAGTACTCTTTATTAGAAATCTCTATTCGGAACAACGCTAATTGGCAATTTTCCAAGCACACTTACAAATAAGTCTCTACTTAAGCGTACCCTCTGGAATGTTGTGGTGTGAGATGATTGTAAATGACATACATAATTTTGACATTTGTACGGTGACACTGTTAGTATCCAAGAACTGACAGTTATACTGATCCACATTCACAAATCACAAGGAGTAAGGACGGTGCCTCACATCATCGATCAAGCGTAACCAAATCTTGAGGAAGCATAGTGGCACAATAAGGAGATGCGAGGAATCAACTGGCAGTCAAAAAATGAGGGTCCGAGGCCAATTGTGAAGAAGTCAATGGCTCATTGTTATTGCGGAGAAGCCAGATTTTTATTGCAATATCAGATATCTGTGGAAGTCGATATCGGAACTGGTATGAGAGATAGTACCTTCAACTTGATCAACAAAAACTAAAATATATGCAACTATGAAAAATCTCTCACGGATAATACATTTCTAGGAACATAAATTAATTGACTACGAAGTGTGTAGAGATAAGAAAACCAAATGATTGACGGGAAAATGTGATAGGCGTCAGACTTGAGAAAGCTAGAATAATTTATGTGGTTTACTGAAATCAAAATACGTATTAATAAATAAAAAACAAAAATATAACCATACAAATTAAGATAAGGATAACCCGACTAAAATTAATGAGTATATAAGTAAATAGAACGGCAAACCACCACCGTGCTACTACTATATATATGTGACCACAAATCTAAGAAAACTCAACGATACTGACAATGCCTAAGAGAAACGAGGCCTCTTAATGAGTGAAGATATAATCAGGAATCGATCCAAGATTCACCGGCCAATTAATTAACGAATTATTTCATTGGTGCAATTTTAAAATAATTAGCACTCTTGGAGCATAAACACAGCTGACTATACCTTTTAATTATTTCTTTTTATTACTATCATATTAGCAACTCTGTTATCATTTAGACCGTAGATAACCGAATGGAGAATTGGCAAACTAATCACGAATTTCACTACAGGTTTCAGCTCAGTCCGCAGCGAAACATCGTCAAGCTCTTTGAGACAATGTGTATTCGCTGGCGACCTATGGCGAAGACAGCTGGCCATCTAAATTGGAAACTCGGAACGATCAGAGAGCTACTCAGCATAACTATCAAATGGGAAGCTCGCCAACGAGCTGAGTTCACTCTATATCGCCTGAAGCTGGAATCCCGATGGAGAATGAAAATGGCGAGGCGCCATCTGGCTCGTATAAATGCAGACATCGCAAGCTGAGTAATCCCAAGTACGGATGGCTACGCTCCAGAATTTGGGATTGCGTTTGAACTGGACGACCCAGTGCTGTCGAGAATGGAGGTTCCTACTCAATTAAATCTGCCAGACCGGCTAATACAACCGGCATTATTGGATCGATTGGGTCATCGTCAGCAGGGTGTTCATGCTTATATCCGGGTCACCCAGAATGGAAAAGTCCCGACTCCCCATACAAGGACAGTCGAACTGCCAGACGCCGCTGAACTGTGGATCGTAGGAACAAGCTTCAAAATTTGATATCTTAATAAATGTTTTAGCGAAATATTTTTGTCATGTTGATTATATGTTCAGAATATAAGCATTTCCAAATATGATGCTTTAATAAAGTTAACGATTTCACAGTCAATATTGGCGGAGTAATTAATAGAAATTAGGATAATTAACACTCTGGGAGCATACATACTGTTGGCTATACCTTTAAATTATTATTTTTTATTATTATCATATTATTTGGAAATTAGGATAATCATAGAAAGTTTTAAATAAGGACATAGAACCTACAATAAATAATAAACAAACATAATAAAATTTTGAATTCAGTTGAGACTTCTAGGAGTTAGTTTAATACTATTAATTAATAAAATTCGTTTGGATTTTACATATGAATGCCACCCGAACTCTCAGTCAGGAGTTATGCCGCGAAATCCAATAGGTAATAGCCACCTTGAATAAACCGGTTCTGGCCAAACAGTTGTACCAACGCTTAACTAGGGCTCAGCAGGGCTGGAAGGAAGATAAGTTTTTTACACACTCCCAGTGAAATCAAATCACCCTCTCTGCGTGCCAATAAGGAAGTACGGTGATCTATTCACTATTTTTAGAACGGAATTTCATTATTCGCATGCCGACTTGGGTGAGAAGTAAGATCTGAGTTACTCGTTAATAATTTCATTGATTTTATTTTAGGAATTGTGGAAATATTTTTGGTGGAATTTTATTTTCGATTCGCAATACTTTGGAATTTAATTTAATGCTCAAAGGTATGGTGAGTTCAATAATCATTGTGTTATTTTAATAAACAATTTTGAATTCACGTATTAATACAGCCTAAGGGTAACTACTTCCCACCCAGTGCCTACATAAGAAGTTTAACCACTAGCCACCCTCCAAAAATTGACGTTGGTACTGTGTGCTAATGGGTTTAATATTAACAAAGGGTGAACCTCTTTTCAAAGACTGCCAATGACCTAATATTCAGATGGGTTCACGAGCTGTCGCAGAAGATATCGTGCTCTAATCCTATCGGTCTCTGTCTCATTTATTTAACTGTTTTTAAAATTTTTAATATTTAGCTGCTTTAAAAATTTTTAATTTCCAGAAATCAAAATTAACACAAATGAGATTATTATTAAAAAAGCAAGTAAAATTATACAACTATCACAGTTTCAATTCATACGAGCATTTAGAACCCGTTCGCATTTAAAATGTGTCCCACCATCCGAGCCTTGTGTAGTTTAAATAATCGCTCACGTTCTTTTTTGCCAGGCCGATTTCTCTGACGTGAGGATCCCGGAGTATTGTCCCGCTTTAAACGAGTCCAGTACGGATCTCGTCTTTTAATTTTAACTCTCTAATCTCTTTTTCATGTTCCTGAGCTTTCTTCTCGGCTTGACTCAAACCCTCATCTTTCTGTATTAAGCTTCTACCTCCGCCCTTAATTTTGCCACTCCTTCGGGTCTAAGCCATGTTTGTTCCAGAGCTTCGGCTCTTGAATTCTGGACCATCGCTTCATGGTGATACTGAGCGACATCCTTACGTCATTTTTCGATCATGCTTCGGTTCGATCCCACTAAAAAATAAAGAATAGATAAGTCCTACCTCTATCCATATTTGATTATGAGTAATTTATTAAAATGAATTTCTAAAAAATAGTTATAACCTTACGTAAACACTCCTTCCAGGGAACTTACTATGCTATCTGGAAAAGGACGCTCGAATTTTATTCACCTTATAATTTTTGGGAAGGTATCTACAACAATGCTCGTAAACGTGGCACCGGCCAACGCAGTAGGAACACTGTTGGGGACACCTCATATTCCCACTCGACCAAAACTATATCAAGGACCATAACAATACGCTTATTAATTGCTATAATAATCCCTAAACCCCATAATAAAACAAGAAATTCCCAAATTAACAATAATAATAAAATCAATAAAAATAATAATATAATGATAACAATAACAATGCAATTCATGCGAATAGGACTTATAAAATTTACCGTATAGATTTATGATAGTAATTCTAAGATTATTATAATAATAATCATAATAATTCTCATAATAATTATAAGTACAATAATAATAATAATAATCCTGATTTTAAAATGTTAAAAAAAATTGTTCCTAATTTTCCTAAAGAGATAAACACTTTGATCCCTAAAATATTAATTTATTGGTGTTAAAAAATAGGATCAATTAATTTAATTAACTATATAGTAAATTATAAAATTTTAATTCATATAATGTAATTAACATTAGTGTATATAAGAAATTCTTATTTTAAATTATGAGTTCTCACCATAAACCTTAAAAATCAAGAATTTAGAAGGTATTTTAAAATATACTGTATTACCTAAATTTATTTCATTTTGCTTGCCATTTATTGCCATGGAAACATTATAGGATTTTCAATTCCTATAAGAAAAGTAAGTATCGATTTTTAAATATTTTAGTGTATTTTAGATTTCCCACAACAGTCAGGTCCACTCGGCCGACTTCCAGCGACACGAGGTTTGTTTGTTAATTTAATTCAAATGATTTTATTTTTCCATTACAGAATCCCCAGATCCAGCCTCCGAAACAAACACATATACTCGAGGATTTTATTAATGATGGAATTTGATTTTTATTACAATATTACATTGGTGATGTATTTTTAATTTTCTTTTACAAATAAATTTTTTAATCAGCAATTTACTTATTGCCTATACTTTAACTTTAAAGGAATAAAACTTGATAAAATTTTATAAATGGCTTTTTTTTGTCGTATAATAGTAATAATAATACTGATATTAAGGACGATACAGTAATAATATTAATAATAATAATAATAATAATAATAATAATAATAATAATAATAATAATAATAATAATAATAATAATAATAATAATAGCAATAATAAAAAATAATATTAATAATGATAATAATAATATTAAATAATAATACTAATAATATTAACGACATTAATGATAATAATGACTCTGACGGACCCTAGTTAAGGTAAATTTGGGTTACCATAACTATATAGAGTTTAACAATAATAATAGTAGTATCAACACTATTAAGGATGACTATGTAATAAAATCACAACACTAATGATAATAATAATAATAATAATAATAATAATAATAATAATAATAATAATAATAATAATAATAATAATAATAATGATAATAATAATAATAATAATAATAATAATAATAATAATAATAATAATAATAATAATAATAATAATAATAATAATAATAATAATAATAATAATAATTATAATAATAATTTTTAAAGTAACGATTAAATGGTCATATACAATTAAGATAAGATGGGTCTAATTGATACAGTTTGTGCGTCGACCCCCGGTTCAAAGGTAAATATAAATTTGCAACATTAACAATAAATTCGGTAACTCAGGGTAGTAATATCAAAAAATTGATAACAATAACAATAATAATTAAATCTGAATATGTGTCTGAATGAATGTGTATTCTAGGTCTTACTTTGAGATGATTTTTATAAAATATAGCTGTTTATGGTAGATCGTGAGGTACTAATTCCAAATTTCTGCTAAAAATCACGATTATTCATTTAACTAACATTTATGTAAACTAGTAAATTGTTTTGGTTTGTCGTTCATCCTACAGTCGGTTACTGGTTTATTTCGTCTACATGAACTTCCTTATATGTCTTTCATTGTTGTATTGTTAGCCTTTATATTTAAACCTTTCCCAGGACCTCAACACTACTCTTTCGAGGGTTGGGCGATAGGATTTAGGAAGGGAGAATACTGAGCGGTTCCAGCTACTGCCTTCACCACGGGTTCCTCGCTAACCACCGGTTCGATCCGGGGTAACAAAATTTCATTTTGCTGGCTTGTAGTTTATGGTATGTGAGAAAGTAAAATTTTTCAGTTTAGTCCTCGTAATAGAGGTTCGATCAAAAAATAATTTCTGTTAAAATAAATGCATAAAACATTTCATCTAAAAGTAAAAATTAAAATAAAGATAAAGAAAAATATTTAATAAATAACAAAAAATGGTCATAATTTTGATTTCAATAATGATAGTAGACAATAAAAATTAAATCAAAAACATTTAAAAGTTATGAATGATAAAAAAAAACAAAAACAATAATATTTACTTTTCCAATTTCTTCGTAAAATTAATCGTGCAAATATAACACTGTTTCAAAATCAGAGTATAAAAACTTTTTAGAGTGTAAGCCCTGAAAAAGTACTATAAAAATTTTAAAGTACTAAAATTTTCTTTGCCTTATATATCATGATTTTCCGTGTGTGTTTCGATGCGGTAAAACAAGGAATTTTCCAGAAAATTCTAAAATTCTAATTTTTTAATGCCTTTTGATTTATTATGAAATTTTTTGTAAATTTTTTTTCCTTTAGTCCTTCTTATCCACTTGGTCGAAATGAAAGATAATAATAAAAACAAACACATGTTTTATAGTAAATAAATATAATAAATCAAATTATTTAAGCTTAAGCATTATTGTAATTTGTGGCATGAACTGGACATGACATTTTTTAGTTATCTTGGTGTTGAATTGAACCGTCAATCAGATGAGGCTGAGCTTAAGTATCCTAAAACAAAATTTGGTATTTCATTATAAAACATAATTAAGATCCGAATATGTATATAAAATCCTGAAGATTAAATGATTCAAATTATTTTTAATTTTTCTTATAACAAATTTTTTAAGTAAAAAGTTGGCAGTCTCTTTAAGTACTTTGTTAGATAATTAATAAACAAAAAATAATCTAAAAAACAAAATTTTAAAATTCAACAAATCGTTTTAACAAAATATGTTATATATAAATTCATATCACATTAGAAAATTTCCTGAGTTGGACTATGCACAGATGGAGCTCCATCTATAGCAGGAAAAAATGCTGGTCTACAGGCAATAGTTCGAAAGGTGGCTCATCGTGCAGTTTGGACGCATTGCATGATTCATAGACAATCACCTGTTTCAAGAGATATCGGTGAAGATCTACTAACAGTATTTTTGAAGTTATTACAAGAGTTGTAAATTTTATCAAAAATAGCCCATTAAGAGGAAGGCTTTTTGCAAAATTGTGTGATGACATGGGTTCAGAATATAGATCACTTCTATACAATTGTGAGGCACGTTGGCTTTCTCGTGCAAAAGTACTTCAAAGGGTGTTTGAGCTAAAAGAAGAGATCGCCATATTTCTTAGTGATAATAATAGAGATGAAGCACACTTGTTTTATGACACGAAATTCCTTGTAAAATTTGCGTATTTAGTTGATATTTTTCAAAGACTCAGTATTTTAAATAAATCAATGCAAGGGGCTCAAATTCATGCTTTTACGCAGAAAGACAAGATTACTGCATTTATGAAAAAATTGGAACTGTGGATAATAAGTTTGAAAAATAATAACTTTGACATGTTTCCCATTTTTAAAATTACCTGTCTTGCTGATGAAATAGAAGAAAGTAAAATTTTTATTAATAATCATTTGACCAGTCTATGGAAGTGTTTGGCCAGAACCCAAACGGCCTTGTAAATGTTTAAATGAATCGGTAACACACATGCAAATATAACATGCAGATTTAAATTCAAACCTATTGAAACACTAATTAACCCTATCAACATGCGAGGAAGAAAACAATCAAATATAAAATTACAAACACAAAAATAAATTAAAATAATAACAAAGCGCAACAAGATCCGCACGAAATAAATATAAACATAACACGAAAACCCAACAATTTTTTACCGAAAATTTGACAATTTATTAAAAAATGCGAAATTTCATGAAAATGAAATAAAAAGGAAATAATTTGAATTAGAAATAATTCAATTAAAAATCTAAAGAAAAAATTGTCAAATAAAATCTCAAAATAATAAAATTAAAGATTAGAACATACCAGAAAATTCCAAGGTCAAAATTTGTTTTACTAAATCAAAAAAGAACACGCAAGGTTAGGGTCGTACAATAGGTATATATACCGATTCATTTTTACATAATTTTAAGCGTTTTTAATTGTAAAGATTCAATTTTTCAAAACTTGAAATCGTTTTACTTGATTTAAGTGTGAGTTTTATTTGAAACTCTCTCTCCACGTCGCATCCTCGCAACCTCAACGGAGCTCTGCTTGGATGTCGGCGTGGGGAGAGTGATGTTTTTATGATATTTGTTTATGATTGGATCGGGTAAATTATCTGTTATTTTAATAAAATAATTATAATACATAAATTGCTTTTTCTTATTGTCGAAATTTTTCCAGCCCACAGCCAAAGACACATTACAAGTTATTAAAATCTAACATACTATTCGAATTCGTGTTAAACATGGAATATCGCCAATGATTCGTGCCCGTGAAGACCCCGGCGTGCGGGACGCAGGAGTCGGAACGTCAATATTATTCCGTATAGGGGAAGAGAGGGATAAGGAAGTGGTCTTTTGACTATCTCCTCGTCTCTCAATTTCCATAAACTCGACCTAAACTATCTTACATACGGCTCAAAATCATCACACGAGTAGTCCAGTGGGCACTCATTAACTATAATATAAACACAATGCGCCTAAGGACAATTCAAGGGAAGGTGACGGGGAAATAACAAAAGAAAATGAAATTATTGTTATGAACTTTGATGTATTTACTCTAATCGAAGATTAATGAACTTTAAATTATAGATTTTGAGGCGTTATTTCGTATTAAAATTAATAAACTAGCTGAATATCCACCCCGATATAATGTAAAGAGTCGAAATTCACTTGAGTGAAGACAAAAATTGACCCTAAGGTAACATTGAGAATTCGTTTGCTAAAGTAAACAGTACAGTAATTTAGTGAGAGTAAACCCCAGACAATATGTTCTAAAGCCAATAAAAAATCCCCTAAAATAAATGCGGTAGTTGTTAATATAATGTTTGGGATCAAATGAAATTGCTAAGGAGGTAAAATTAAAAACGACCGTAATCGCCACGGTTCCCAGATACAATGTCTACAACTATTAAGGTCAACGAAATCGAATCCCAATGACGTAAATACAACAGCTTGAAAGTTCCATACCAGAGCGTAGCTGCAGTGGAATCAATAAATTAAATTTCATCGTTTGTCTAGGCAATACCCAAAAATTATAGGAACGTAAATTGATGTGATTAGTCAATCAAGATGTAGGAGCCCTCAATTTAACGTCTCCAAATCAAATTAAATTTAGATAATTTAAAGCCTAATCAACCTTTAATAGGACAATCAATTAATTGAGACCCTGCAACCACTTAAAAAGAGTGAAAAACAAAACAAATTGTTCCATAAGCATTCACGATAGGTACGGAGAGATAATGCGATTCATTATAAGTTGCCACGATAAGACAAGAATTTAATAATATCTTCTCCAATAAACCAAATTCCAATAATTTTCTGATTAACAACGAATAAAAACAATGATCAGCATAGACAAAAATCATGATAACACAACCAAATTTTGCGGTAGAACCAATATCCATCGAACGAAGATAAGCCAGATCTGATCTCGTTACAAGGGATCACTGGAGTGAATAGGTACCATCGCTTCCAACGACATCTTCACGCATCAACCACGGCTAAAATAATATACTCGTATTTACTCATCATAAACAAGATTCAGTCACAAACCATCCCTTGAGAAACCTGTAGTTCGAAAATAATCTTGCCCAAATTCGACGTTACAGGGAATAAAATCTTTCATTCCACGAATATTTCTCCATTAGAGTTTAACAATCCTGAATAAAGATTACCAACTCGAAAACTCCAGCCTTGAATAAATATTTCCGATTGTAGAGAGCCTCGCTAGAATCGATTATCATCTAAGTAAAAGAAAATTTGAGATAGAATAATTACGAAATTTAACTTACCATGACACGTTAAAAATTGTGAGCATCCGTTGAGATTGTCGATTCTATATAAACAAATGTCAATTACCGGATCGGTGTGCCGGAATGTCGTAGACAGATAATACAAATTCGCGCTTCGACCTTTAGAATAGCGTCCGCACAAGAATAATTAATAATTTTCTCACACTCTAGACACCACAGCGAAGGATGTCTGCATGCACGAGCACACAACGACAGCGGCATGCATTCCTACCTAGTCAATATATGGGTATGACTGAATTGGAATAGTCAGTCGAACACAAAACTTTTTATGATGCAATACCATTCCAACAATCCAGATGAGAGCACCACGACCCGATTTTCGAATGCAATGAACTCGTCGGATTTCAGCGCGGACACCTCAAGTAAAATAATAAATTTTCAATTATTTTTTTTTGTATTAGTTTTTATTATAAGACATAGCCAACAATGATTTTTTCGCGGAACCATATCTACAATATTAGGAGATTTCTAATCGCAATAAACTTTTCACCGAATCTTTTATTAGTCTATGGCGGAAAACAAATTACAATCGACACCTTACCCCACCGGATTTTGTTTAATTACCTCTTGTAATGAATCTACAATCATTTGTATTAGTTTGTTCCCACTTTTTTTAGTCATTTTTATTGAATTATTTAATTATTTTAATCATTCATTTAATGAGCGGGTTTTTACGAATGTATTAATTAAGGTAATTTTTGTTTTTACTAATAAATAATAATAAAATTATTTAAATTTTAATTTATATTCGTGTCCATCAAGGCGAACAACCGCTCATTTAAGTAGCGGAAGGAGAATTTTCATTCCCTCTTACAATCAAACCACGCTACTCTAAGGGTCATGCCCGATTTTTCGCTGGTGTTTCAGGGAGAAGATAGGACAGAAGGCTGTTAATAAATCGATATCGTGCCTGTTTGTCTAAACCGTAATTTAGCAGCAATATAAAATGTGATAAATTTTTATCTGGGTTTTATAAAGCCTTTAGTTAATTTTGAGTACGAGTTATAAACCAATTATGTTTTAATTGTCATTGAAAAGCGGACAGAATGCATTCCTTCCTGCAATTTCTTAATAATCAAAGACCCTTACGATTATAGACATGTCACAATTCTCGAATCTTACTTTGATAAACTGATTAAATTTTTTCTGTTAACGGAAATAAAAGGTATGGCAATATCTGATAAGGCCAAGTCACAGGTTCCCTCTAAGGATACATGGCCGACAAATGGGGTTATATTCTTTCCTGCCAACCATAGCTATTCCGAATTCTTGCTATTTTAATGTAGAATCAATTAATTAGTAGGGTACAATTAGACCTTTGTCGGGATGAATGATCGCCAAAGAGGAGTAATTGAGACCGCGTTAGAAGGAATAAACGATCTTTTTACGGCGTGACAATTCAGGGAGTTCCGGGAACTCAAGGCAAGAGAAATATCGGATCAGAATTCCCGACGAACCCACTACACAGATCAGTGAAGGAATTTTACGACATCAGTATAATGACACGCACCTGAATAGCTATTAAACAACCCAACCATGAATAATTTTAATTTTCAAGAAAGTTTTGACTAAAATTTTTCATTCAGCAGAATCAAGTGTCATAGTCCGGGTTCCCACGCAAGTTGCCGATCAGTGGCGGCAAGCCTGGCGACGAGTCTGGCAAGAAAAGTACAGTGATGTGCCCCAACCGAGAGACCCCGTATGGGACGCCTTACAATTGGTGGAAGATAATGGGAGACCGTTTGCGTCGAGCAGACGAAAAGGTGATCAGAGCCCGGCCCAAGAAATTCGTGATCAAGCCCGATCTCTCCTTGCACGCCTCGAGGACCACCAGCGACAGGTCGACTTCCAGGTGATCAAGGCCAGGCAATATCTGGCGAATGTGGAAAACGATATCGCGGCCGGTAGGATCGCGGACACTTACAATTATGTGCCGCGACCCAGCCTCAACCGCACGAGAAACACGAAGCGGCCGGTATTCGTAAATCGGGAGCGCTTTGATGCTCAGCGGACCTCAGAAGAACATCAATGATCTGATTACGTTGAGTACACTCAAACTGCATTTTAAATAAATGATTTACTGTCATCCAAAATTGTTCTTCCCTTTATAAAATTTTTATTGTTCTACAATATTAATGTTTGTTTGAGAAATTTAACAATTTAAGACTTGTAGTCCAGGATTAATTTTCGTTGTTACAGAGATGGGATCCCTGAAAATACTACAGAAAGAACTAGAGCACGCACGGAAAACCAATAAGAATTTCTACGAGCAGATCATCCAGCTATCAACGGAAATTCAACAAATAAAGGCCGCCTGGATGGAGCCCAGGAAGGCAAAGGCGCTTTATCAACAGTTAAACCAAAGCCTAAGAACACAGATAAGGCGACTGGATGTCGCATTGTCGGCCTGCCAAGAAGGGGCAGCAGTAACATATCCTCTTGTCTTTGCCCCTGCCCAACTAGCCTACCGAGAGACAACGGCCACTGATCCGAAGACCACACCAAAGACTAGCGGGTATCGACCCGGGCGTAAGGAACGAGCTAAACGCCGAGCCGCTCGATTATTAAACAGTACATAATAAACTTATCAAACGTGTTGTTTATTTTATAGAATATATATTCAGTGTTCCTTAAATGTTATTTAATAAATGCGATAAATATTGACTCATAAAGGTAATAGGAGGGCATTGACGTGTGGAGATGAGAAGATTTTAATAATTCTCGGGTAGGAAAGACAGAATTAACAAACCAGTAACAATATAAGGGGACCTAAGAATCAAAAGCGAGCATAGGCCTTCCATCGACAGCTCTTTGGACCCAGAGATCGTTCGGTCAATTACAGAGTTAGTAATAGTGCTCACTTTTTGCGGACGATCTACCCACTCGAACACAGTTCCAACGTTGCTTAGTAACGGGTGCCGAGTGGTAAGCAAAGAAATATTTATATGGCGTTACCGGGGTAACCACAACATAATTTAAACAAACATCAACACCCAGTAACCAGTTTAGTTCCAAAAAACAAGTATGAAAAAATTTTTTAACACATCGACATTCGATAGCACCGGGCCGAAATCCGGATCTGATAAGTTATTTTATTCAAAACAACCTTTACTTTATTTTCCAGATAACAATGTATTAAATGCTGATCCTATCTTTGAGAAAAGTTTGCAAGAATTACGTCTTATGTCCAAGAATGGCACCGATCCCCATCTTTTGGAACTCTGTTACAAGACACATGATGCTATTACGGATGCGGTAACTTATGAAAGATTGATAAATCATAAATACTTAAATTTCTTTTTTAATAAAAAATATTTTAATATTACAAAAAACCTTTTGAATACTAATAAAAAACCTTACACAAAAACAATACAAAACATCTCAAAAAATGATTATGAGTATATAACAAAACATGCACAAACAATAGAAACACAACATGCACAAACAATAGAAACACAACATGCACAGCATACTTTTTATAGAAACGCATTAATTAAAAATTTTAAAAACTCTGAAAATATCTTTATATCACTAAATAATTGTACTGACAATTTTTTTAATAATCTTAACATTTATTTGCTTAACATTAAACTCGAAATAAAAAATGAAAAACGTTTTATAAAATTTTTAATTGACTATTTCTACATATTTTACTTAAAATTAAAAAAATTAATCACCAAAAAATACCAAAAAACTTACAAAAACTTTAAATATGACATACCTCTATTATATAAAATAGGAAATTTGACTAACAATTATTTTTTAAACACTGAAAATTATTTTATAAATATTAAAAACAATTTTAAACGTGATATTAATTTATTTTTAAATGACTTTTATTTTATAATAAAATTTAAAATCAAAAGAATGTTGTTTAAATATTCAAATTTAACCAGTTTAGTTCCAAAAAACAAGCATGAAAAAATTTTTCGCTCGCCGATATATAGTGTACGCAGCTCGTCGGCCTGCGGCTGACTCGCTGACCTTCGAGAAACCAAACCAGCTGCTGTTAGTAAAACTTCCACCTCTATTAATAAACCACAGTCACTTATTAATAACACCAAAAACCTTCATGCTCCTGATCACTCAAAAAATTTCAAACTACCGATAACTTACTCATCTCTTATTACATCCTTTAACGATAATCCTACTTTCACCACTGATTCTGTTTCACCTATCACTTCCCATATGTGTCCTCTTAACTCTGAAAGTAACTACCTAGAACAAAAACCTACCACTTCAATGCCCATCAGCTTGAATATTCTTAAATCTATACTGACACCTACAACACACCAATCAAAAAATAAACCTATTAGCTCCACCCTTAAAACAGATTTAACCAAACGTCCATATAACTGCCTTGATGATATTTTCTACTCTTCCTGCAATTCTTCTCGTATCTACCTTACAAACCTGACTAATTACTTTGCTGATGCATCTGATTCTTCTATCAACTCGCTGTATAAAACTAACATCACTAACCTTAGTATTAACTCAACAAATCCCTGCACAAAATACATTCTTTACAAACCATATCCATTTGATAACAACTTTGTACCAACTCACTACAAAATAGAAAGCAATCTTTACAATCATAATTATGTTCACTCCTTAACTATTAACTTTCATAACTTTCTTAATATAGCATACAAAAAATCAGCTTGCAAATTTACTTACAAACACTACGTTAGGCACGATCCAGATCACAACATTTTTTACATGAACCATACATTAGAAAACATCCCCTAGTAAGAGATTACGGATATACGCAAATGATTAGCTGTTATACAGATGACTCTCCATTTCAGTCTGACGACAGCGAAGATGATGATAGTGATAATAACGATTGTGAGGAAAGTGATAATTCCTCTTCAGCCAAAGATTTCATACAAAGACGATTCACAGAATACTATGATGAATCCACAACACATTACTCAGATTTCCAATTCAAAAAATATGAAAAATACCGAATGCCTGATCGTACACAGATTTATGACGACAGTGACAAGGATGACAGCAAAGACGACGATAGCGATAATGATGCCAATGAGGAAAGCGATAACTCCTCTACAGCTGAAGATTTTACACAAAAACGTATCATAAAATACTATCCTGAATCCACAACACACTACTCAGAACTCCAATTCAAAAAATATCAAAAACACCGAATGCCTGATCCTACACCGATTAATGATGCCTACCAAGATTACAACGAAAAAACAAATAAAGCCCTTATTCAAATATATGGTTCCTTAGATAACATCTTAGCTAAGGCTGAAGGAATGCTGAAGGATTGCTGATGGAATGCTGAAGAAATACTGAAGAAATACTGAAGAAATGCTGAAGGAATGCTGAAGGAATACTGCCTAATATCAAATCCGGTTGAACTGGCAATCAAACCATAAATACAAGAAATGCTGAAGGAATACTGAAGAAATGCCGAAGGAATGCTGAAGGAATGCTGCCTTATATCAAATCCTGTTGAACTGGCAATCAAACCATAAATACAATTAAATGAAGCACATTTTAAACAATACTGCGAAATCCTGTTGTACTGGCAACCAAACCATAAATGTTCCCGAAATATTACCTTAATCTACCCAATCCAAATTTGATTTTATGATCCCAAATTTTTACAAGCAAAACTATTCCAAGACAATTAAAATGAAACACATTATAAACAATACTGAGATGGCGATGGAGCTGGACCTGAGCTGAGGAATGAACTAGAGATGGAAACCGAACCGTACTTGCCTGATTATATCAATCGGACAGATGAGAAGAGAACAATATAAAAGCCAAAAGAAAACCTGATTGAGTCTGACCTACTTAATGGTCGGGCTAGTCCCCTTAAAAGGACACACAGACTCTTCGGAGTCTGTTTTTTATGAAATAAAATTTATTTAAAGCAATTCTCGTTGTACTTTAAAGATCTTGACATGTCCAAATATGAATGGATTAGAAACCCGTTTGTGATTGAAAAATATGATAATTGACTTATCTAGTGATAGCACATTAAAGCAGATGTAAAGGACGGTTTTCCTACTTTGACAAACAAAGCTTTAGAAATGTTATTGCCATTTGTAACATCTTACCTATGTGAAACTGGTTTTCTACAGTAGCTGTCTTAAAAACAAAGTATCGATCTCGTGTAATGATTGAAAAGGAACTGAGAACCGCGATTTCTTCAATGATACCACGGTTTGAGAAAATTTGTGATGAAAAACAAGCTCAAACGTCGCATTAAATGTTTATGCTGTAGTAGTATTAATTATATATTCTTTTTTTGTTTTGTTATTATATTTCTTATAATAAATATATTTTTACATAATATTGTATATTATTTTGTAGCCCATTAAATAAATTATAATATCAGTTGAGTATTTATGAAATTTGATTTTTAGATGAATTAACGGGACGCAACAATTTGTTTTTTAAAGGGGGCGCCGGTACAAAAAGGTTGAAAACCACTGCCCTAGGTTGATTGATAATATTTCAAATATGGGTTGAAGAATTAAAAAGTAACGACCAAAAATAAAATTTTGGCACTTATGAAGCTTCTATTTTGTATCTAAGAATTTCTTGAAGAAATAATGTGTTAAATTATGTCAATATGGCATCGACTTATATAGTGGGGTTTTACATACATGTTTTTTGATGCGGTAAAACAAAACGCCTACACGTTTTTACAATATTTCACCACTTTTCTCCTGGTTTACAGATTTTCGTGATTCTGTTTAATAAACGTTTCTAATTACATTTTAGGCTTAATTCTCATAGTTATTTTCCATAATATAAGCGTTTTCGATGAATTTGGAGCCAATTTGATGAAATTGGTTAATTTTGCTAGGTTTTAATATTTTACTCCGATTTACTCCTTTACTTTGATGAATTTCCTAAAGTGTCCTACAATGGATCAAATAGCGTAAAGAAAATTTAAATCCGATGAATTAGCCCAAGCGGTTATCAAACGACCAACTGCCAGCTTTAAACCACTACATTAGACGTAGAGACCTAGACCGTTCTCGCAGATCGTTGGTGGAGATCAGGAGTTTAACTAGAATGAATCCACGATGACCTTGGATATGTACTCGCATGTTTCGAATTAATTTTTTGATCTACAATCATCGAGAGAGGATAAAGTAAATTAATAATATAATTAAATCAGATATTTATTAGAAATTTTAGTTTTAGTAGTAAAAGCTAATATAATTAAATCAAATCTTTATTAAAAATTTTAATTAATGGTAAAAGTTATATTTGTAAATCTCACTGGTTTAATTAAATTTCATGCTAATTAACGTTTTATATGACTAACAACCAACCAATATGTATGCTAGTAGGCTATTAGGGGGAAATGTTATATTCAATATTAAGAAGATAATAACGTGAAAATTAATTAAAAATTAATATTCATAAGTTAATCGGTCACCGAAGAAAAATCTAATCACCATTCTCATTAATGATGCATGAATAAAATCGTATTATGTAAAAGTATTACTTACGGTTTGACGTATCTTCAAGAGCTTAACCCAGTAAAGCCTGTTCGATGTTATCATTGATAGTTTATGAGAATAAGGAGGGTTAAGAAGCATCCCTAACATCTGTTGAGATAACGATAGTTAAAATGCACTCCTAATCATTGTAAAAGTAAAATCAGTTAATTAAGATCATTAATAAGTATCGGGATAAAAATGTTTAATACTAATAATACTACTTACCTAATTGAAATCCTTGGTAGTGGTGGGTTACTGGGTGTTGAAGTTTGTTTAAATATTCCTATGATTACCCCGGTAACGCCATATAAACATTTTAGCTACCACTCGGCACCCGTTGCTAAGCAACGTTGGAAATGTGTTCGAGTGGGTGGATTGTCCGCAAAAAGTGAGCGATATTACTAATGCTGTAATTGCTCGGACAATCCCTGGGTCCAACGAGCTGTCGTTAGAAGACGCCTGCTCGATTTTTGATGATTGGTCCCCCTTAAGTTGTGAATTTTAATGTTGGAGTTTGATATGAAATACTAGAGATTCTACCACGATTTTGGACTAAAGCACACCTAAGATTGATGTAATTATACGACAAGACATGTAACATTTACAGATGACAACACATTGAAACGTTATGTCGGTCTGTTTAACAATCGCGCGGCTCGGCGCCTGGCACGTTTTTTGCGTCCTGGACGATAGCTAATGGTTGTTGCTGTAACTGCGGTTGAGGCCAATAGTGGAGTGGCCACCGACTCTCGGTAAGCTAACTAAGCTGGGGCAAAAACGAGGGGGTAGGTTACAGCCGCTCCTTCCTGACTGGTGGACAAGGCGACCTGCAACCCCCGTATCTGCGTTCGGAGATTTTGATTTATTTGTTTTTCCTCGGCCCACCCTTTTTGAGCAGCGGTGAGCCTTTGACGTAGTGGTTTGATCTTGGTCGGGTCCACCCAGGTAGCTTTCGTTTGGTGAATTTCTCGAGTTAACTGGATTATTTGATCGTATAAAGCTTTGTTGGTCTGTTGGGCACGGGTTAGTTCAGTTCGTAGGATTTGGAGAGGTTCCATTTCTGGTGATAATAGATATTAACACATTTATTACTAATTTATAATTCACAAGCATACGATTAATGTAAAACATAAATTGCAAAGTTTATACTACGAAATCACCAAAACAAATGGAGAATAAATTTCATCGATAAGTTTTATATATATACAATAAAACAAAAATGTCTGTAGTAAACCAGGACAGTTAGTGTTGACTAGTTCGGGAAGGTCAGGCATCCTCGAAGAATTTCTTGAGTCCCTCCTCCGCGGAGCAATTCGAAATCACCATCACGGGCCGCTTCGTATTACGGGCCGGTTTTGGGGAAGGTGGATAATTGTCCGCGAGTCGCCCAGCTGCCAGGTCATTTTCCACGTTGGCCAAATATCTCCTGGCCCGATCCACTGAGGAGTTGACGAGGCGCTGATGGTTTAGGAGGTGGTGCAGAAGTGCCTGGGCCCGCACATGGATATCCTGGGCCGGACTTGGGTCGCTGGATCGACCCTCCTTCTTAAATTGTTTCATTGTGAGCTCCACCAGGAGCGCGTCTTCCCGTCGGTTTTCCCCTGGGTGAGGCATGTCGGGGTATCGTTCTTGATTGGTGCGTCGCCACGCTTGTCGCCATTGGTCTGCGACGTGAGCGGTCATATAGGCGTGGGATCTCGATGGTTCTGAATGATATAATAGATCAACATGGATTAATCAAAAACCATTCTATTTAAAATCCATCTATTCGGGTATATCCTATGGCATTACCTCTTAGGTCTGAGTCAGGTGAGCGAATCTATTATCTCCATAGATGGGAGTTAATTTCAAGGGGTACTCAGGGTAGGGTAGGGTCGACGGTAATCGGGGAAAGAATAACTATGTCGCGCCGACATTCATAATTACCTGATAATGGGAATTGATTTCAAGTAATGGTTCTCGTCACAACATGAATTAAATCTTTAAACAAAATTCAGGCTAGTTAGGCTACTCAAGGGTCCTTGTAACCTCAAAAAAAATGATTGGCGTACTTTTAGTTACAACAAATTCCTGGAACTGACAAAAAGAATGCCTAAGGATGCTTCGAGTGGTGCATCGTACGAGATTGTTGGGACTAAACAACCTACCTGATGGTCAGGATAATTAAGATGTCTGGGTTGAGATATCAATGGTATAACATTTTTATGAAAGTGGTCGAAGCTAGTCTAGGGTTTTCTAACAGGTAGTATCCATTTTCTTCTTTGAGTGATCTAACTACTCTATAAATTAGAATGCAATTTCGTAAGTTATTATAAATTTATAATATGATAAAATTTGATTTTTCAATTAGGAGGTTCGACTAAACTTCAGGAATATTTCAAACAATTACAACTTTACCGTATGTTAAGAATTTAATTCTAAGGCTAAACCAAATCTGATTAAAGTTTCAAATGACCCTAATCTTCTAATGTATAAAAATGTAATTCTAAAACGTAAAAGATGACAAAAATGCAATACTGAAACATGAATAATTTTTAATCATTATAATGGGGTAAAATACAGAAATGTAGTTCTAAAAAATAAAATAGGACAAAAATTGTAATTATAAATATAAATGATTCAAATGATTACCATTTTCCAATAAAATTATAATTATAAAACATAAAATATGGCAAAAATGCGATTCTAAACATAAATGATTCAAATGATTATAAATTTTCGATAAGAATATAATTCTGAAAAACATAAAATATGACAAAATGTAATTATAAAAACATAAATAATTCAAATCATTATACTGTAATGAAGAGAAAATCCGAAACCAACTTTCCTAAATCATTTGAATAATCGTAACTCACCGTTACGAAAAATTATAATCATACAACTAGAAAAATCCGAATGAAATTCCTGAAATAATGTAATCCACTATAACTTCGCAATAATTTCAAAGTAACTAAAATTTTCGTCAAGTAATCAAAAAAATTAGAGTTTCCCAAATTGAAAAGAAACGAGGTTTATGATAGACTTTCCTACTGGTCGAATGCGGGTGCTAGCAGCTGAAATTGTTTGGGTAAAAATGTCCTTAACTATGGGAGTCGTATGGGTGACAAATAAGCTCTTATCCCATCCTCAGTGGGGAACATCGTTGTTGCGGATTTTCCTATGGCTTACGCCGGATAAGTCGTAAAATTAAAAAGAAATAAAAATATATTTTACCCATGGGTTGTTCCTTGATTGTTCTGTCCTCTGGCGGGGTCCTGTCTATGGTATACTCGTTCAATGGATTTCCTTGTGGGTTCATTTCAAAAAAAAATCTTTTCCTCCTTACAATTTCGGTTGACTCGAAATGAAATCTATTACGCTAGCGCGTCCCTATATGCAGCGTTGGTATATCATATTGATTCCGTGAAAAGTTGTGCACACTGACTAGCAGCGAGTGTGTACGGTAAAGGTCATTCCCGATTACAAATTCTAGTAAATCGGGGTGTGTACCTTCGGGAGAGTGTGCCTATATCTGATTGGTTCATTACGGGTAGGTAGGAACATCATCGATCTGGCAATTAAATGTCGAACACGATCTATGTAGTAAGTACTGGGATTTTCTTATTACTCTCTCATTTATCATTTTCAGTACATTTGCATATTGTCCTGGACAAATTAACGTAAATTATAAAGGACGTTTGCTAAAACTTGGGGCTCATCCTTTATATCGCAGGGAGTCTTAACTGCGGATACGGAGGGATTGGGTTTTATGAGGTAAGTGTTACATGTTCATATTAGTGGGAATTTTTACTTCTTAGGCTTGTAGATCTCTGGCAGTCTATTATTTTGATGTGAGCTCACATCGAAGGGAAGATTTGTATGAACAAAAATTTGGAAACTTGCCTGTGTGGTTGAGAAGAGATCGTTACCGGTATTTATTTTATATTTCATTTGTTTGACCTTACAATATGCGTAGGAAAGAAAAATATCGATATTTATTGATCGGAGATTCGATACCTCCTACAGCGCCATTTCGGCTGCGGAATGCTTTCTAAATCCACCAGAATCTGATTTCAGACTGAAATCGGGAGTTATCTATGCTTGTTCGTTAGTGGATTAATTTGCTATGATACCTAATTTATCTATGTTTATGGTCAATTTAATTATATTCTTCTTACGCCTTTGTTTATTTATGGCAGATGGATGTGGACGTAGGGTTTTGATAATAGTTTTAATTTACCGAGATCATTTTATTAGTTAGGGTCAATTTTGGTAGTTGGGTAAAATAATTCTAATTTATGTCAAAAATAAAGTCCTAATATTGACTCGATAACAGTAAGGGTTCTCAATGGGAGAGTTGGTACCTACTCAAAGATTTTTTCTTATCAGTGCTGATGACTAAACTTATGTTTATTGTGGAATGTTTACCCCATTAGTTTATTTATCACTTGTTCGCAGTTCAGTTTAGGTTCATAAGGACTGTTTAACTCTGTGGTTCATTTAAATGGGTGATTATGGGTAATTATTAATACAATACGTCATTGAGTAAATAAAGATAATTAGAAATATCGGCAAAGATGTGTAGAAAGAAGGCAGGGACGCGGGATTTTCCATCTCCCCAGTGCGCGAGACGAGATCGATCTCCCTTATGTGGCGATAAAAAGGGAGCCAGTACGCAACCCGGCCAGAGAAATGCGAGGCCAAGCCGAGTACTTGTTGGCATGCCTCGAAGCTCATAAAGAAGGAGACCAACAGGCAGGTGGAGCAGGCCAGACAATATCTGCGGCAGGTCACCGCAGATATCGCGACGGGCAAGATACCCAGCACGGACGGATATGCCCCACGTTACGTCTCCTATGAATTGGACGATCCAAAGTTACGAGAGAGGATCGCTGATATCAACGTGGTAATTCCACGACGAATCCTGCCGAGGGAATTGCGAGATGAAGGGAGACTCACAGATAATCGCCGATACCACCCATACGCCAGAGAACGATATGGCAAGAAATGGAATTATAGAGATGCTACGCACTAGTACAATGACACATGACTTGAATAAAAAGTTTTGAAATAAAGCTTATTGTGTTTGTGTTTAATTATTTTGTTGTTGACTCATAGGACGAGAAATAAAGAAACGTTCTAGGGCGACTTAATGACAAATTACACTAATGGAGTGATAAATTTTTCATAAGCGGTAGAAATAAGTTTGACAAAAATATATTATTTTAGAAATGAAGTTACGTAAGTTTTCCATCCTACAACGGGAACTGGGTAAGGCTCATGCCACCAATCGGGAGCTACAGAAACAACTCCTGCAGGTCACCCGAGAAATCCAACAGGTCAAGGGGACATGGATCGAGCCGAAGAGAGTGAAAGAGAGTAAATAATTCCAATAATCTAAATATCCTAATAAGAATGTAAAATTAAATAATTCCAATAATCTAAATAACCTAAAAGAGAAAAAAATTGCATAGATAAATAATACAAGTGCTAAATATCATAATTAAAGGAAAACAAAGATCACAGCGATTAAATTTAAATAGTAAAAGTGAAAATAAAACCATTTACTAATTGTCAAAATTGTCGGGTTATTTACGCGAGAAAATTGATGGTGATCTAACGAACTACGTTTGTCTACAACGGAAAACCCTCCGTATTTTACTAAATCATTGCTTTCCATGTTTTATGTTTCTAATTGGGGAAAAAATGAATGTTAAGAACTGAAGAAAATTCGGACAAGTCAATCCGATGAGGATGTTATGACTAAGGTGGGAGGGTTCACTACGGTTGCCGACAGGGTAGGTTGTTCATAATTTTAATGGAAATTGTCTGATCCCAATTTAGAGTAGCTACGGTTTACAGAATCGGAATTCATTGTTGGCGATTATCAAAATGAATGAGTATAGTAATCAATCACTAATTCTTTATTGCACATCAAGAGGTCGCCAGAGTAGCCGTACCTGTAGAATAATTTTCAGTTTGGGTATTTCTTCGGTTGCACACAGAAGCGGTCTTGATTTGAAGGTCCTGCACTTCGGATATTTTTCGGCTAGAAGCTCCAGTCGGCGATTTTCTGCTAATCTCCTCAGCATCAGCTCCACACACTGACGTTGTTGGCGTTGGAAAATTTGGCATAATATTCTGGATCGATTTGGATCCCATCTGCTATATATAATCTTCATCACTGGGTGTGTGTTGCCACGTGGCAACACAGTGAATCTCGGTGGATACTGATGATTGGTTGATTTTTTGTATTGATTAGTAAATTTTCTATTCCCGACAATTTCTCATTTCTTCTTCTATCCACTTGTTTAGATATTTCTCTCCTCGCGGTGTGATCGGCTCAATCATTTAGAATTCCCTGCCATAAATACAAATGTCGTGGAGAGGAATTCCAATTACTACGATTCCGGTTCTATTGCTAATGTGTCGATTCTCGAGGTTTGACTCAAATGATCTACTATTGTATTAATCAATTTATTTAGGCAACTATTCCCCTTTTTATCGGAGATTTCCCAGGCAGCCGGCTCCTTCCTCCGCTATCCTGTTGGATTTTTGATTCAAATTCGTCGCACACTATCGGCTGGGACGGCTTCCATTTCGGACATGATGCACCAGTGCAATTTTTGCGAATAAATCTTTTGTGTCGATGAATATTTAGATTTTATAGTTCAATTGAATAAAGTTTAAACTAGTGATGAGCAACCCATATGCCGCGGTTGGTATGCGATTCTCCATAGAATGATGTGGTCAATTGGTTCCTAGTTGTTCAAAATCGAGATTTGAAATTTTATTTGTTGTATTTGAAGTTATTTACGTAATGTTATAAGTAAAACAAAAGGAATTTTAGAATTACTTTCAAATATCGCCTAATTTGTAATGTAAGAAAAATCTATTTTTACAATCGTCCTAAATAGGAAGACAAGCCAAAGAATATTATTACAGACACACATATATATACGCATAAGATCTTAGAATACTATTTTAGAATTATTGTAACTACTACTTGTTGATATTAGAGTTTAAGAGTGCCCACTGGACTACTCTGTGTTGATATTTTAGCCGTTGAGTAATGATAATTTAGGTCGATTTTTTGGGAGAAAGTAGAAAGGTAGTCAACCAAAAGATTGCCTCCCGATCTCCTACTGCCCCTATGATAGTGAATGAATTGATGTTCGAGTCCGTCGTTACCAACGGCGAGATCTCTTACGGGCACGAGCTATTGGCGGACTTACACCGCACTTACACCGCTCGATCTTTATGTAATAGTTTACTAACTTGTTAGTGTGTGGCTGTGGATCGGAAAAATTTCGACGTAATAAATAAGTTCATTTAATATATATATATATATATATAATTAATCAATATTAATTTCATTTTTATTCATCATCGAAGTACAGTTCATACCAACATTAGCAAGTCATTCTTGCTTACTTTCAATAATTGAATTCGTAACGTTTGATTTAGCAATAATGAGTGATTCGAGTAGAGTAGTTGTGTTACAGCTAGTTGAAACTGGTTAGTTGGTAAACTGCTTAGTCAATTAAACTGATTTAAGAATGGTTTGTCAGTTAAAAACTGGTTACAATTCTGCGAAAACGAATCGGTATATATACCTATTTTGTGACTCTAACCTTGCGTGTTAAATTTGATGTACTGTAAAATCCCGAGTATAAGCTGCAGCACGTATTAGCTGCAGAGGACATTTTTATAAAAATGTATTTTTTAGTCGTATAAACCGCAGCACGTATTAGCTGCAACATTTGCGTTGAAAACACATGGTTTTAAAATCAGCAACCTATCGTTAAAAAAACAAATTTCACCGTGACAATAAACATTTTGTTTTAATCGTTTATATTGTTTACATTTTTTATTGCACTGTTTTGAATCCTTGATTAAAATGGATAACGATTCTGAACAAAAACAAAAGAAACAACGAAGATCTTTTAGTTCAGCAAAGAAAAAAGAAATTATTGAATTAGCTCGTCAGTTAGGAAACATACGGCAGGTTGCAAGACGATATGATATAATTAAACTGTTATTCGACGACGGATCGCCCAAGAGTATGTTATCAAAGCAATGAATCCAAATCGAAGATCTTTGCGTGGTGGTAACGCTAGATATCCGGAATTGGAAACGAAATTACACGAATGGATCCTAATTCAACGTGAACGAGAACTTCAAGTGTCGGTTTTTCGAATTCGTTTACAGGCACAAGTAATTGCCAAAGAGATGAAAATTGAGGGATTTGCCGCGAGCTCTCAATTGACTGATAATTTCATGAAACGCAAGAATATTTGTGTTCGACGGACTATCACGAAGCAACAATTACCGAAAGATTGGGAATTTCAGATGGCCAAGTTTAGAAACACCATCGCAGATTTGCTCGATAATCAAATCGGTAATTTTGATGAAGTGTCCGTTCAATGTGACATGCCTTTAGGGTACACAGTTGAGACAAAAGGTACCAATGAGGTCCGAATTAAAACTACAGGACATGAGAAAAAACGATTTACCGTCAATCTATGTGTTCTCAAAGATGGTACTAAACTTCCGCCTTTTGTTATTTTGGGCACAAGAAACATCCAAAGACTTTCATTCCTGAATCAAAGCTTGTTATTGCAGCCAATGGAACTTGTTGGATGAATCATGAAACTCTTGAGATATGGATCAAGAACGTATGGAAGAGTCGAATTACATTGCCTCCAAAGACACCATGGAACCAGGATCCAAAAGTACCATCATTGCTTTTATTTGATATGCATCGCTCACATCTTATCAGTACTACACTTAATAAAATTAAGAAGGAATCCAAAGTAGATGGTGACATACGTGATGGTCTTCTGCAGTGTCTTCGGAAAACATTGAGTTGTTGTATATCGGTGGTTTTTAGTGAGAGTGGGAAGTGCTTTCTCGTCAAAGTCCCAGACAGGCATGCAGTAACACTACAGGAAGTCACATAGTCTCCTATGGTTGGGCGGCGAATGCCAATGTGAACCGACTCAGACAATGCATTTATGAACATTTGGTATTTGTCCACGAACAGAACTTAGTCGATCTGACAAATTACGAAGTCCACACCCTGGGTGTAGACTATTTTTGGAATGAAAGCCAAACTGAAACGACAGTTTGGAACCAGTCGCGCTCTGCTCCCTTCAAAAACTAGTATTTCTATTCTGTTCACTTTTCTCTTCTTTACTTTCTTATTGTTTACCAAACTCGGTAATTACAGTTATAGTTAACGGTCATTATACCATTACACACACCCAGTGATGAAGATTATATATAGCAGATGGGATCCAAATCGATCCAGAATATTATGCCAAATTTTCCAATGCCAACAACGTCAGTGTGTGGAGCTGATGCTGAGGAGACTAGCAGAAAATCGCCGACTGGAGCTTCTAGCCGAAAAATATCCGAAGTGCAGGACCTTCAAATCAAGACCGCTTCTGTGTGCAACCGAAGAAATACCCAAACTGAAAATTATTCTACAGGTACGGCTACTCTGGCCACCTATTAACGATTTTGCTGCATTAAAAATAAAATCTCTGAACTTTGTGAAGATTTCTGTAATTTTTAATGAATTTAAGGTTGACATTCGAATGTATATCAATAATTTTTGTATTCTAATAGTTTCTACACTTCCACTGGGATCAAATAATATTTCAATAACATTATCATTAAAAATATGTATTTTGAATATCTTATAAAATGATAAATAATGGTAGCTAATATATCTAGTAGTAAGGTGTAAGGAGTCCAGCGCACTTTGAAATCAATAAACTTCCAATGTCATAACAATGTCAAAAAATTATGTTGATATCGTAAAAATAAATTAATTAATTACTGTTTCGCCAGATAAATTACTTCTCACCCCTGTGCGATGATAGTTGTTGATTAAGAATATTTGTGACTAATTTCGTTTTGTTTATTCGAAATATATAATCCGTAAGATATAATATTAAGTAATAACTTATTTTTGACCTCACATTAACATTAACAGGCTTTTGCACGCGCACAGACACTTTAGTAACCAAGAAATGTCACACAGTTGTGGACCATCAGATTAACACCAATTTACACCTTCCACAACCGCCCGTCACCACTTAAACTACTGTATTTCTTATCAGTAGTATATTACATAATAATTTATCAAAAACTTAAGAAAAAATAAAATCAAAATAAATAATAATTCATCCACAATTGTATTTGAAGTCATGACTATACCTATTACAAATCCGCTAAAACTGTTTTAACTATCATTTATTTTACACATAACTGCGGGACAGAAACTATACCCAATATTATTATTTTATTATCATTTTCCTACTATTATTCATATTATTAATTATTACCATTGTTACTTCCATTACTATTATTTCTATTATTATTTTTTCTATTATTATACTATTATTATTATTATTATTATTATTACTGTTTCATTATTTATTATACTATTATTGCTGGCCCTATTGTTACTATATTATTATTATTTATTCGTTTTAAAGGCACTTCAGTGCCATTAGCAATGAGATTTAAAGCACTTAATGCTTTATTGTCAATGATAATATGACACCTCGCGTCCTTATTTTTTTTACAGTGACGCTCTGTGTCAATAAAATCTTAAAAATAAAAAACAAATTAGCCCATAGAGGGCATTTTGATAATAATTTATTTATTTAATTATGTAAACTTATATTATTTATCTTATACTATGTATGGGGGGTTTAATGGGTCTTTTATTATGTTAATCTATGCTGTTAGCAAGAAATTATAAAAATGACACAAATTTGGAGCAGCGTGCAATAACTGCAATTTATCGAGATAAATCGTATGAATAAAGTGGAGCATGTGCTCTAAAGTTTATGAATAAGCATTTGCTCATAATGCAGAGTCAATGCTCATGTTCATGAGCATGGACTTCCCCCACAGCGTTTAACCTTATATATGAATGTGAATTTAGCAGTATTTAGAAGCACAAATGTTTAAGACTAGAAAATTTCAAATATAAATATTTTACAAAGTGTCAAATGTAAATTAATTAAAATTTGATAAAAGTTTCAATTGCAAATGAGAAAAACATAATGATGAACCATTTTCAAACGATATCATATATTAGAGATAATTAACAGAAATTGAAAACGAGCAAAATTGAATTTCTAAACTATTTTAGCTTGGGTGAAAGAAGCAATTCAGAATTGAATGTAGGTTTTAGAAAAATTGGTGAATTAATGGACAATATTTATTTTGCTTTAATTCGAATCAAATGAAAATTTGTAAGTTTTGAATTTTGTAAATTATGACTGATCATGGATTTTATTTATTTAAATCAATTTTTATATTCTCCGGGAATTGTCTTTGATATTTTGATTGATTCTTTGTGAATTTTTTAAAATTTTTTAAGAAGTGAAAATTGAATTTCAAATATATCTTTAATCTTTATCCCAAAAAAAATTTGAGAGATCAGGAAACTATGGCAATTATGGAAGCTAGAGCTGATGTTTCCACGGTTGATCAAATTGGTGAAACATGGCTCGAAGCAATCTCGAAATGTGAGAATTGACTGGGAAAGAAATATAATAGATTTTATAAAAAATTCCAATTGCAAATGAGAATAATATGAAGAAAGAATTTCCAACGATATCATAGATCAGAAACAAATCATAATGTTGATTCCATTTTAATCTTAGATTATTTTAAATTATTGTAAGAATGAAAATGAATCAATTTGGATGTAAATATTTTGCTGATGGTAAAATAAATCAGAAAGATTAGTAATAGTAAAAGTAACCAAATTTTTTTGAATGAAGAATCAAAATTTAATTTATATGAAACATATTTATATTAATATATTGTTTATGTTCTAATTATAAATAAAAATTTATCATTTTGAGCTGAAAAGAAATTTCGGATAGGTGAGCAATTATTTTTTCTGGATTTTGACATTTGAAACGTTAAATAAAATCAAAATACAAAAAAACATCAAAAATACGAAAGATTGAATTTAATGAGAAGAATGATCGACAGATATGACGTATAATACAATATGACCTTTAACCTCCTGTATAATATACCTCATTATGTAAAATCCGGTGATTTCGGAATCATACTTGCTATGTAAATCGTCGAAATTAATTCTTCATTTGTCGCCCGATGATTGTGTAATACACACAGGGGACTCTTGGTTTTTTCCAGATATAAGGCATACGATAAGATCAAAAACTAGAGTACAAAGTAAACTGGAGACATTTTAGAAGACAAAAATCTCAAAATGTGAGAATTACTCCGAAAATTGACTGCGAAAGAAATACAATAGATTTTATAAAAAAAGTACAGTTGCAAATGAAAAAAATATTATGAAAGAATTTCCACGATATCATAGATTAGAAACTTTTAACACCGATCAGGAATCTATTAAAAACCTATTTCCCCACGCACACTATAAACTTGGAGGACTCAGTATTACTTCCACACTTGATGAATACTTAATACAGTGTCACTGGTATCACTAGACTCTTTCACTCTTCAAGCTTAAACTTTAGAAACATGCTTATCTTGGAATTAGCCCAAGCCCGAGGTGGAAAAAATTTAGAAGCAGGTTTGAAATGGCTTAATTGTGATGTCTTGAAAAAAATTTCTTATACTTCTTTCTTTAACAAATTCCATAAATTGGCACTTGCCCTTAAAAGAAAATTTTCTATAAACATCAAGCTAAACTTTATAGATAACTTTTCACTTGAAATATCCTATAAAAAGCGAACTTCTTACATCAATGTTTATAAGTTAAACACACTTTCAAAAGAACTTCACGACTTTATTGGCCTTCGCTATGTCGAGCAATGGTGTCTCATGCACGTGCAGGGACACATTGGGGCTGCCATTGATAGCATAACTGATAAATACCTAATAACAAACGACATTCTTAATGATGCACAGTACAACTTCTTAACACGTGCTAGAAACAAAATTCTTCAACGTAACTTTATACCTTTTAGATTAAAAAACAAGATGATGTCTAAATGTAGATTGTGCCACGCTGATGAAGAGCCACAGGCCTATGTGTTCAATCATTGTCCTGCCAAGCCGAATGCCAAAAGAATTAAGCACGAAAATGTGCTAGTCAGTGTAGTGAGCTTTTTAGAAAAGAAGGGATTTGAGATAGATGTGAACAATCGCCAAAATACATATCAAACTCCACCAAACTGAAACCCGATATGGTGATCAAGTCAAACAGGAACAAAGAAATCCGCATCCTTGACCAAAAGGAACCATAGGACTCAGAGGAAAATTTTGGAAAACCTCGCGACATGAACTACGCAAAATACAAATATCTGGCCATGGAGATAGGACACGCTTTCAAAATAAAACTACAATATCTGCGTTGGTCATTGGCTGCCTTGGAACGTGGGACAAGAAAAATAACCCGATACTCTCAAAAATTGGGCTAACTAAATCCGAAATACAATCTTTAGCCAGAATTGCATGCCCAAATGCGATAATTGCATTCTACAAAATTTATCGTGAGCATGTATCGTATCTGAAAAGCAATATGGCCTTACCTTTTAGTCTGACATGATGTTTAGTACAGCAATGAAGATATTATTATCAGAGTTGCAGCCTTGTGGAAGAAATCTTAAGAACCGATAGTTATAGATGCTGAGTTACGCTTGCATAATGTGGCCAAAAGGCAGGACTTTGTATATTAAAATAAACTTTAATTTTTTTTAGAAGACTCAAATTGTTGATTCCATTTAAATGTTCATTATTTTACATTATGATAAGAATAGAAACGGATTAATTTGGATGAAAATATTTTGCTGACGGAAAGAAAATCATAAATTTTAGTAATATATTAAGTAAATTTAATGTAGTTGATGTGTATAAAACACCAACAGCTGGCCCCTCACAATATTCATAATTTACTTGTGAAATTGTATTTTCTATTAATCTTATTGTATTTTTATTTTATCAATTAAAGAAAAGAGTCAAATTGGTATAATTTTCTAATATAGACCTTTTATGGTTTCATCAATCAATCAAAAATATCTATTATCCGATTTAATGTAGAAAATGGAAAAGAAAATAATATAATTTTTATTCTGACAGTATAATTTTATTAAACGACCTATTTGTTAGGAAATGGAATCATGAGGTTTTTCTACAACCTTGTTTTTGTTTTATTTGACTTATGGGCATTTTGTTTTGATATTTGTATCTTAATAAAATATTCTTGAGCAGTTACCTGATCCAAATCTTTGAGGGCTTTAGAACCAACGATTTTAGGTAGACTATAAATGGGTCCAGCGACACGAATGTTACAGGAGACAAGATTACACATGATAACAATGACTAAATACTTGTTTAACTAAGATGGGCATTATCATGATCGATAAAATTTGCTATATCTGGAGCGAGTTATGTCAGTGGGACGCTTCCCATTTAGCATGTACACAACGAAGGATGCAAATATTGTGAAACTAATGATTGATCACCATTATAATATTGAGACGCGTGACGTGTCAAATTCACAGATTCAAATTGTTCTGAAAATTATTTGCATTCTGAATAGGGTTAAATTGCGAGTAACGTCTAAATATGGAAACGAGAATTTTTCACCGTTATAAGGAAAAAGAAAAAAATAGACATAAAATTAGATGAAATAGAACATGAACATGCAATGAGAAACATCACGAGGTGAAACATAAGAGAAACGGATTGAGAAGTCTAGAGATCATGAAAAAAATGTTTTAAGTAGTGTTTCTTCTCGAGAATTTTTTATAAATCAATTTTTATTGTATAACGAAAAAATTGTGCGAATATTTTCACATTCTCTGAACTATGAGAGGCATTCTGTCGATTTAAAGGTTTTATAATATATGTACAGTATCAAGGTATGAAAAAAAATGTTTCAAAAATTCTAAAGACCAAATTTGTCTTATAGGCAGGTAATAAATTTTTAAAGAAGCTACTCACAAGCCGTTCTAAACGCGTCCGTTCTTTAATAAAATATTTACAAAATCCAGAATCAATCTCCAATGCAAAAAATAATGACTTCTGTGGTTATTCTTCAAAAACAAATTTATGGAAGATTGTTTAATGTACCAATAAATTGCAATGACTAAACAATCTGTTTAATCGTTGGAATCAATAGAATCGGCGAAGAAATCGATAACCTATCACTGGCTCAACAGTTGGGGAAAGAAGTTTCATTTAGCTTTGTGGAGAGCAAAATAAAAAACCCTTTATCTTACGGAGTAATAGAAAAAGAATTCAAAATATATGAATCAACTGGAAAGAGAACTGATAATTTACAATGCTTTTTTGACGCGTTATTGTCAATTATACCGACGTCCACTAAAAATGAAAGAAATTTTTCAACGGCAGAAAATTTCTTGACAAAAAAAGCAAGGATGTGTGATAAAACTTTGGAAGCAATGTGTTTCTTAATAGGATATTTCAAAAACAATAAATAATGGCCCAATATTATTAAAATTTTAAATGTTTATAACTCTTCAAGATGTTATATTTCATTTACATACTAATATAATAAGTTTATTATTATTTATATATACATTTTATATGTCAATATTTTCTTATTTCTAATACAATTATTCACTTCGCAAATTTCTCGAGAAATTTGAAAAAACGATTTCGAGAATTCTCTTTCTCGAGAAATAAAAATCATCGAGAAATCAGAAACACTAGTTTTGAGTAACAGAATTAATTATGGCAGATGAGTATTCAGATTGTGAAATATTTTGTCATCAATAAAATTTTGTTTTATAATGAGTTAAGGACAATCCAGGTTGTGATACCTTTGAGGTCGAATCCAATAGAACTTTAAATTTAGATTGAACAATAACAAGACGGTAGAAAATCTTATTGGATAATCAGCGGTGCAATGTGAAACCGTTAAATGCATTGAATAAAGCGACTGCAAGATGCTTCCGACAAAGTTCAGACTGTTGACAAAGGTAGCCAAAATGTTGATTGATCACAATTGAGATATAGAAGCTCGTGAAATGTATAGGATTGACATATAGAAATTTTTATAATATATCATAATAAAAGAATTTGTATGAGCCTAAATTGCTTCTATATGTGCATATAAAATTTACATTGTAAATAAATTTATTAACAAAACTTTGTTGTGATGAGAGCCCCCTGGCAAGATCAATGTTTATTGAATGCAATGAATATTGATCGTGTCAGTGGCCATTTAAGCCACGGGAAAATAAGCATAAAACAAATATTCAACCATAATTAATGTGTATAAAATAAAATAGTTAGATCAGCGGTTCTTAAAGTGTGCTCCGCGGAGCCCAAGGGTTCTGCGAAAAATTCGAAAATTATTTGTACCTTTCCTCTGCAATAATAATTAATTTTTAAAATTCTAAACTGGAAATCAAAAATCACTCAATTGAAAATTATGTCTATTTTATAAAAAAAACTCTGAGAAATTTTCATTTTTTTGAGTATAATTTGAATGATTTCATACGTAAAACAAAAACAAAAAATTAAGGAAAGCAAAAGGAAAGAGAACGAAAATTAAACAAAATTTTATATGGACAGTACTTGAAATATTTTATGCTTGTTCAGTATGTTACTGCTGGTGTACATGCAACATATAGAAAGTAAAATGTACTGAAATATGTACCTATCTATATATAATTTGAATTTTAATCATTTTTAAATAGAAATAAATCATTAACCATGGATCCTTGGCTAATTAAAGAGACAGCAAAAAAATGAATGATCATCTGGATTACGTGCGTCCGTAAATAAGGAGAAAACAGCAACAGATATTTTCCTGAAAACTGATTTCTCTGCTACTCAAACTATGCAAATAGTTACTGAAAAAGAAGAACTTGTCACCAGTAAACTACGGGAAACCATGACAAAGAAACAAAAATATGACGAAAGTTATTTATCTCTTGGATTTGTAGTTTTTATTTGTGTTTTATGTGCAAAAATATTTCCAAATAGTTCTATGGTGCCTGCAAGGATGCTCCATCATTTGGAAACTGTACATGCAGAATATAAAGATAAAAAACTGAATATTTCATGCATAAACGAGATGATTTCTTACGAGGTCAAAACTTCATTGTTTAAACATTCAAAACTGAGAATGAAAAAGCTACTGAAGCATCTTATCTTGTTAGTTATCGTATTGCTTTAGCTGGCGAAGTCTACACAATAGATGAGAGATTAATAAAACCTTGTGCAATTGATATTGCTAAATGCCTCCTTGATGAAAAATCAGCAAAAGCAGTTTCTGCAGTACAGCTACCCAATGACACAGTAACACGTCGTATTATAGATTTAGCAGCGAACGTCAAATTTGAATTAATATCTCACTTAAAGTATTGTAATTTCGCTCTGCAAATGGATGATTCTACAGGTGTAGCTGGACTTGCAGTATTACTTGTATTTGTAAGATATCACTATGTTAATTCCATTGAAGATCTTATATTAAGTGAAAAATTGCAAAGCTATACTACAGATGAAGAAATTTTCAACATCGTGCATATTTTTGTTGAGAACAATGAATTAGATTGGAAAAACTGCATTGATATATGTACTGATGGTGCTAAGGCAATGGTAGGTAAAACTACTGGGGCTGTCTCAAGAATAAAAAATTTAGCTCCAAACAGCACCAATAGCTACTGCATTCTTCACCGTCAAGCTCTTGCAGTAAAAAAATACCAATTTTATTGAAACATGTCCTTGATGAGGCAATAAAAATAATAAATTTTGTTAAATCGCGACCTTTGAAAACACGACTTTTCAAAATTCTTTGCGATGATATGGGTAGTATTCATAAAAATCTACTCTTACATACCGAGGTGCGATGGCTATACCGTGGCAAGGTACTTTTAAGACTGTTCGAGTTGCGTTGTGAATTGGCATCTTTTTTTAATGAAAACGAGATGAATTTACAACAAAGGTTGACAGATAAACTATGGTTGTTTTGACTTTCGTACTTGGCTGACATCTTTTCAAAAACAAACGAAGCGAATCTTTCACTTCATGGAAAACAAGTGACCTTATTTACAGCCAACGATAAAATTTAAGCTTTTTAAAAAAATTAGACTTTTGGATTAATTGTTCTCGAACTCGTGATTTGAAATGCTTCCCAACACTAATGGCGAGATTGGAGAAAATGATATGTCGGGATTGTGTGGTGAAATTTGTGAACATTTGGTGGGTATATTAAATTGTGTCAACCAATATTTCCCAAATGAGCATAATAAAAAAATTAAAAATAAATGAATCGGTCAGAAAACCTTTTGAAGTCAATCAAAAACCGATAGAATTCACAGTTGAGGAATATAAAGCTTTTATTGATTGATTCATCACTGCAGTTAAAATTTAAAAAACTACCTTTGTCGGATTTCTGGTGTTCTATTGAAGAAGAATATCCAAACTTATCCAAGTAAGCAGTTAATATACTTATTCCCTTCGCTACAACAAATATGTGTGAGTCGGGATTTTTATCTTACGCGTCAACGAAAATCAAATACCGCAATAAACTAAACGCAGAAGCTGACATGCGGATTCAATTATCATCCATACAACCAGACATTAAAAAAATCTGCCAAAATAACAAACAAGTGCCTTCATCGTACAAAAATATATATTTTTAGTTTTGATTTTGTAGTTTTGGTTTCTAATGTGCAAAATATGTTTAATTTTTGTTAAAAATAAAAAAATGTACATAAATACAATTTAATAAATTAAAAATAAGAAAAAACTATATTTAAGTTACGTTTTTTTCACAATTCCTGCAGTTTTTTGTATGCGGAAATACAATTTGGCAGAACTCAGAATAAGTGTTGAGGCATTGAATAAAGCGACTGCAAGATGCTTCCGACAAAGTTCAGACTGTTGACAAAGGTAGCCAAAATGTTGATTGATCACAATTGAGATATAGAAGCTCGTGAAATGTATAGGATTGACATATAGAAATTTTTATAATATATCATAATAAAAGAATTTGTATGAGCCTAAATTGCTTCTATATGTGCATATAAAATTTACATTGTAAATAAATTTATTTAAAAAATTTGTTGTGATGAGAGACCCCGTGGAAAGATCAATGTTTATTAAATGCAATGAATATTGATCGTGTCAGTGGCCATTTAATCCACGGGAAAAATAAACATAAAACAGATATTCAACTCAAATTATTCATTGGAATCATTATAACTGTTATATTTAGTTAGTGTCACCATAATTATTGTGTCTAAAATAAAATAATATAAAATAATTGAGCCTAAATGTTTTAGTATTGCCGTACTCTTAAGGTTTTACAAATTATAAAAGGAAGTTAAGTAAACGGATGGGAAATTTAGAATATAAGATCGTTTCTAATTCGTGTAAGGTACGCAATATGTTTATTAATAAATCAAAAACTCCGGTTGGATTGTGTTCTGATCTCGTTTATCAATTTACATGTAATGGGTGTAATGTCACATACATTGGAAAGACTTCCCGTCATCTCTGTACTCGAGTTCTAGAGCATTGTCGATTGAAGGGTTTTACCAATATTAGTGAGCACAATAGAGGCTGTAAAAGTGAAATAGGAATGACTGATTTTAGAATTTTGTTAAAAAGTTTTAATAATTATTGGGAACGCATGATATGTGAAGCATTGTTGATAAGGTCATTGGATCCAAAGATTAATGTGCAAAGTTCTGTGACTACGAATGTTTTGAATGTTTTTAAATAGTTTACGCATATTAAATCATGTTTATGTATTGTTTTTAAAAAAAACCTTTTTTTATTAATATTATTAAAATAATTGAATTTTTAAATAACATTATTTTTTAAAAGTTATAATATAAATAAAAATTATAATATTTATATAAATAAAATTTTAAATTAATTAAAAGTTATTTGAATATTTTTTAAATATTTATTTATTACAAAATTAAATTAATAAAAAAGAATTTGTTTAAATTAAATGTTAATTCATAATATTTTTAGTTGGTTTTGTGTACCTGAAGATGACAGTTATGCTGTCGAAATATATCGTACGAAAAGTTTTTTATTGGCGTTATCTTTTAATAAAATAAAATAGTTAGAATATTAGAAAAAAATATATTTGAGAGTTTAAGCTGGTACTGGAAAAACAACAGTTTATGTGTAAGGAATTGTTTAAAGTCATGATAGAATTTTTCGAATGGAGTAAATAATTTTTAGCAAGGTTTTTTCGTTGATCTCCAAACTGCTAAAGATAAATCGCCGATCTGGAAGTACGGAACTACGATCTGGCACAACTCAGAATAAGTGTTAAGAGTTATGAGCTTTCTGCACCATAACCCCTATTTGGGGACGGATTAATTACGTAATTATTCCTATAATTATTTTGATTGCGTAATTATGTAATCAAGATAATTAATTTTTATGCGCACAATTTTTTGAAAAAATATTTTGGCACTTTAAATTTTTGTATTTTATTGTTTAATAAAATTTGAAATAATCATTAAAGTAAATTTGAAAGTATAATTTGAATTTAATAAGAAATTTTATAGTTTTGAAATTTTAAATAATAATTAAAGTACATTTTAAGTATAATTAGAATTTAATAATGAGAAATTTTATAATTTTGAAAGTAAAATTTGAAATAATCATTTAAGTATAATTTGAATTAAAGGTTAATATGAAATTTTATAATATAATTTTGAAAGTAAATTTGAAAGTATAATTTTATAGTAAAATTTGAAATAATCATTAAAGTAATTTTAAGTATATTTTTGAAAGTAGAAATTTTAAATTTTAAATAACTTTTAGTTATATTTTTATGAATAGTTATTAATTTTAAATAAATTATATTAAAAGGTAAATACAATGTAATTTTATTGTTTTAAAAAAAAATTAGTAATTTTAACATAATTTTAGTATTTATAAGTATCATAACATATAGTAGTATTTTTATAAACATCATGTAATTATTATTTATAACATAAATAATACTATTTTAAATTTTTATAAATATATTTATTAAAAATAATTAATAGTTTAGTAATTGTAAAATGAAGGTTACTAAAAGATAAATTATATTTTTATTAACAAAACAAAAAATTTTCCAAATTTATTAAGTTGTTAGTAAATTTAATTAATAGATTCTCAACAAATAGAAATATCGAGACTGAGAAATTCTCTAAAGTTTTTTTTACAACAAATTACTAGATTAAATGGACGTTACCGCACTGTAACAACCAATAACAGATATTTAAGAGAAGATATGAGAAACATGCAAAACGAAATGACAAATTTAACAGAAATTAACCAGAATTTACAAATCGACCTATACGATTTAATGATTAACAGCGGAAATTTGCAAGACGATTTAGCAGTAATTAATAATTTACTACTCGAAAATTCAGATGATTCAGACTATATAAAGCAACTCTGTGTTTATTAGTGCTTATTAACAAAAGTAAGACCTTTTCTAACACTTCCTTCATAAAAGCTAAACATTTTATTTTCAGTAATTAATTCAATAGAATCATCCAACGACATTAAAGCATAAGACCAAGACATTCCCGGAATACCAAAATAATTAAAAGACTCTAATCTATTGTGTGCTATAGATTTCGTCCGAAATTGTTGGAAAAAGTCTACCAAAAGAAAACAATCTAGTTTCAAATAAACTTTCATGTAATCAAGTAATGTCCTACAATTAGTTTCATCCCAAATTATATGAGCTTTTATATTCAGCCTCAGTGACACCTTTCCAAATCCGTGATAACTCATAAGTTTCCTCTTTTCATCAGCTATAGTTACCGTAAAAACAGATCGAGTCAAAGGTAAAGTCGTCAAGGTTTTAACCGTCTTTTCTAAAGAATCGTTTACAAATTGATAAGAATCAATAAATCTCACGCTAATTTTTTCCAAGTGTGCAATTAATGAAATTAATTTTTCAGATGTTATTGGAATACATTCTAAAGCTCAATTTTTAAATTTACTCAATCCATATTTTAATATGTGGTGCATATCATATCTCATTAAATTTATGGAAAACAATGGGTTATACTTTGTTTATTTTTCTATTAAAATTGCATTCATTGCAAGCAGCACCCAAGTATTCCCCAGTAAAATGATCATGATCTCTCACTGGATCAACAATGTCTTTCAAACAAAGGTAAAATTGTATACAAGTGTCAAATTGATAATGTTGTAGGTTGGTTAATTGTTTAATTGATTGTCTTCCCATTTTATAATAATATGGTAATACTGTATATTTTGTTATTTTTTCTACTGCTTTTAAAAATTGTTCCACACAATCTTCACCTAGAGATTCTTTATATATTATACTCCCATAAAAATAATTTACTAATAAATGACCAGCAGAAATTGGCCATTTATTCGAAATCTGCATATATAACATATGGTGTGGTTACGGTTTTGGACTTATCGGTGAATTTAATAAACTTATTTTCTGGGAAAGTATATAAAATTGTCCCTAACTGATTTCTCATACATAATATCTCGTGTTTGTCCAATGCCACTTTATCTCTAAAACCGTTCAGACATCTATGACACCATAAAGATCGAATTTTTTCGATTGTGATATTTTTGTTTTTACAATTCAATAACCTATTTAGTGATGATATTCCTAAATAATGGTAATTTTCTCCTTTATTTAATAGTAATAAATTAATAATTGTTCTTTCTTAACTTTGGACCTGTGAATTATATTTAAAAATGGAGGTTTTTTCGTTTCGTCATAACTAAATACATTTATTATAAGTCCTTGGTTGTTTGCTTCAAATTTTTTTATTCCATTTAATTTCATGGGCATATTATTCGGGTCATAATTCATTTAAATATTTAGTATAACTATAACTATCATTTCTGTGGCCATAATCAATCTCATATTATTCAATTATTAACAACTCACTGTAAATAAAACATAAATTATCGGTATTTTTCACATTTATTAACCACTTTTTGTTTGTCAATATTTTCGGTGTCTTTATGTAACTTCTACCGCTCAATCTACTTATATTACTTATTTTTGTTGCTGTAAAGTGAATTTCAGTTATTCTTCTAATAACTCAATTACTCCCTAACTCAGTTATTGAAGCTATTTTTTCATTTAGCTTTTGTATTCCTTCCTCAAAGATAGTGTGACCATCTGCTTGTTTTTGAGCGGGACAGTCCTGATTTTTTGCAAAATGTCTTGCGTCCTGATTTTACAAAAATTTATCCTGATTTTTGAATTTTTTTTCGTGATAGCAAAATTCCTAATCTTATTACTTATTATTAATTTATTTTTGAATGACAACTTCTTTATTTTTTAATTATTAAAGAATTTTTTGAAATTTATAGTAAAATTTTAATTCTTTGCTTTTTTAACAAGAACAAGTAGATGAAGTTTTGCAATTTTTATCTATAAATTTAACTCTCCATTACGGTAAATTAATTTAGTGAATGTTGTTATATATTAGTAAAGTTATCAGTTTTCTAAATTTTGAATTTTATATAAGTAATACAGAACTCTAACTATATTAACTGAGCTTTTAATTCGTCATAAAATGTAAATCAAAATAAAAAATAGTTAAAGTGTTGATTTTAGTATAGATTTGAATAAATTGAAGAGAAAAGCATAAGAAAATTTCAAAGTAAGTAAAATAAGCTTAAATAATTGCTTCTTACTTAAGTTATAATCTACAAAAAGTTTTTTTTAAAATTTATTTTAAGACTAAAATGTCGGCAAAGAAAAGAAAAACATCATGGAATGAAAAGTACTCCACGGAATTTGGATTTCTCAAAAAAGTCGACAAGAATGAATCAAAAGCATTTTGTACTATTCGTTCTACAGAAATTTCAATAGCAAGTGGAGGCCGTAGTGACATTATGAAGCATATTGAAACTAAAACCACAAATCATCTGTTGCCGCTGGATCATCAAGTCAAAAAGTTAGCGATTTTTTTTAAGAGAATTGAAGGATCCAATGAAGACTTGATTATTGCTGCAAAAGAGTCCGCTTTAGCATATCACGCTGCTAAACATAACATTTCATTTCGATCAAATGACTGCTCATCAAACATCATAAGACATTTCTTTGACAGAAAATTCTCATTAAAACGGACGAAAACGGCAGCAATTATTACAAAGGTTATTGCGCCATTTATTGACAACAAAATTCTTAAAGGGATGGATATTATTAGTTTCGCCTCTATACAAACCGATGCTTCTAATCACAAAAATATAAAAATGTTGCCAGTTGTGCTCCGTTGTTTTGATCCAACTCAGGGAATCATTAATTGGAAGATTACAATTACATCAATTCCAAATGATCAATCATCGACAGTATGTAACACTATAATGGACGTGATTCAAAAAAATAATTTGTGTGACTTGATCGTTGCTTATTCAGCAGACAATACAAATATGAACTTTGGCGGTGTACAAAGAAACGGTCAAAATAATGTTTGGAGAAAACTTCAGAGAGACCTTGGAAGAAATATAGTTGGAAATGGATGTTGTGCACACATCGCTCATAATGCATCAAGTGCTGGTTGTGAAATTTTGGAAGTTGATTTGGAAGCTATTATAGTAAAACTTTAAGTCACTATGCGAAGAGATGGAACAAATTTATATGCCACTTTTGAATCATTCAAGTACTCGCTTTCTTTCTTTAGAACCTGCAGTTCGGAGACTTATTGAGTTGTTTGAGCCATTGATGGAATATTTTGGAACTTTAAAAAGCTGTCCTGTTTCAATTCAAAACTTCTTTAATGATCCAACAAGTAAATTTTGGATTTTGTTTATTTGCAAGAATCTCAAACTTTTTAATGAATTGATACGTGCCATGGAATCATCAAATATTACATCTTTTGAAGTGGCAAATCATATGAAAATACTAAAGGAAAAATTGGTTAACCGGAAAAATTTTGGATTTTTGCCTCATGAATCAAAAAAGGAATATGGCAAATTCTCATTTAAGCACCAAAATCGTGTAAAGGAAAGTTTCGGAATTTTATGCTACCATTTTGGATTATCTTAAGCTTTGGGAAGGTGTTCTAGATGGATCAGATGTCTTTATGTGGATGCTAATGTTTAAATATCCATCATGGGAAGAAATAGATTTGTCCATTTCATATGCAGCTGATAAATATGGTGATAAATTTTATGACATTATTAATAGAGATGTACTTTTTGATGAATATGGATTAATGAGAAATTTTATTGAAAATAACATTTCAAGCTGGATGGACGCCTGAAAATATTTGGATAAAAATTTTTACCAATTTTCGTGAACGCTCGACTTCTCTTGTTAATATGGAGAAATTGGTACAATTTGCATTTTGTCTTGCTGGCACATCTACTGAATGTGAAAGAATTTTTTCACTTATGAATAATGTTTGGAATGATCATAATTGTCGCTTGAATATTGATACGATGAATGCAATACTTTCAATTCAGTTCAATTCAAAAATGAGCTGTCTAGACTTCTTTGACATGATAAAGAAGGATACCAAGTTTTTAAATAATGTAATATCTGAAGAAAAATACCTTAACTAAACAATAAAAACTATAATAAAATGTGTAATTTTATAATATTTGGAACATAAAAATTTTCAAATATGAAACTTTTTAAAATGTCCTTATTTTTTCTGGAAATGTCCTGATTTTCTTAAAATTTTACCTGGTCACCCTACTCAAAGAATGATTGTGTAAGGGGTTTTGCATTGTTACTAATATTCTTTAATCTCGCCATCTTTCTCAAATTCACTTCCGAATTGAATTTTCACATATTCTAGTTCCTCTCTTGTTTCTCTTAACTTATTAATTAACTCTACTGGAAAAAAATTTCGTTAATGTCGGTAGTATCTGTACTAAGTATTTAATGAGTCTCTTAAATCACTTTGAATTATTGGTACATTTTCACCTATTTGTACAATATTTTTATTTTGCCATGTTTTCAACCTCTTCCATTGATCCATCCCATGAATCCATCGATCCAATATCTTCATTTAGGTCATCCCAAATACTATTTATAGGATTTGTTGTAGGTTCGCTAATGTGTTCATTTATAGGATTACTTAATGAAGTAATTTGGGTGCTGCTTAATTTAATTTTTTAATTGATATTGGGATTTCAATAGTGGCAAGTCTTTTAAATAGTTTAAATGATTTTTATGATGATTATAAAAGTCTAAATAGGGAATGGGTTGGGAAGTTATGCATACCGGGCATATAAAGTAAATGGAATTATGGTATTTTTGACCATAATACCCTTCCATTTTTTATAATGATCTTTTAATTGACAATAGTTAGGGTATAATTTACCTAGTAATAAAAATTATTTAATTTTTTAAAATTAATGTACAATAAGTATGCATCCAATCAAAATTGATTATTCACTATAAATGAAAAATAATTTTGTATGAAAAAGCTAGAATGTCTAAAATATATGAACTACTTCTAGAAGATAAAAATATTGCAGATATTCTTCATTTGATGAACAATGACATGGTTTTTAATGAGATTTTCATTTATCAATTGTGAAAGTAAATTGAAGGAACAATTACAGGATAATAAAAAATATAAAATCCAGATAATAATTAATAATTTTTGTATTTACAAAAAATATAATTTTTGAATGTATCATTTTATATCAATTTTTATATTTAAACTTTTTGAATAAACCCATATTTTACTATTTTTTAACAATTTTAGCGTTTTATAAAATTTTTACGCATTACATTTTTTTAAATTTCAGTTTTATTGAAAATAAATTTTATCTTAAATATTTTTGTTAAATTAGGATACGATTCCATTCTTACAATGGATATTTGGCTAAAAACTGGAAAGCTTCCAGCTAAAACCATTGAAGTAATTCTAGTCATGAAACGGCTACGCCTGTTTTGTGTGAAATAGAAACAGTATTAAAAGACATCCATACTTATGGGCAAAAACTGATGTGAGCCCTAATTTTAGTTTGTTCAGCACGATAATGTCTATATACTTTTTAGCGGTAACAATAAAATATTGAATTTAGAAAGAAAAACATAAAATATTTAAAAAATAAAATAATTAAAAATAAGATCGAGTTTTATCTTCTAGAACTCGAAAAATAATAAAAATCAAAGAATTAGAAAAAATATATTTTAAATTAAAAAATTAATTTTTTTTGTTTTACCGCATCAAAATACACACACGAAAATCATGGTATATAATGCAGTGCTGGGCAAACAAAAATCAGTACAGTTTTTAAATTTTTCTTACACGTACTCAAAAAATCTATTTAAAATCTTTACTCAGAAATTGGTTTCGAATATTTTATTTAATTTGCAACCGTTTTGAAAATATTGTATCTTGAACTTGATTGGAAAAAGTAAATTTTATTTCTATCTGTTTTTTTATTATTAATTTTATTCTATGATGTTTTGATTTTTTTGTATTCTTATGTTATTAATGATTAAAAGTATTGTCTAAATATTCTTGAAATTATTTTTATTTTTAAAATTTGTCACAATTATAAAATTTCAGTTAAATATTCTAAATCGGAACTCCGTCGCGAAGAAGATAAATACTTTAATTGGTTTTTATTAGTTACACAATTTTATAATCTATCTAGACATTATTGACATACCATAATTTACATACAGACTAGCTAGAAAAGTTATTTTTATTTTACCCCATATAAAACCGCTGATTAACGGGGAATTCGTGGTGTAGGCGTTTGCTGAAACTGCCAAATATTCTCCCTTTTTAATCCTATCGCGCAACGCTCGAAAGAGTTCGTGGTGGCACTAAGAAAGACTTAAATATAAAGTATTACATAGAAAAAAATAGAAATCAACAGATATCTGAGAAGAAAATGAGGGAGAATTAAAGAGAAAATAGTGCTGAAAATTTAAATGAGGTTGAAGTCGAGATAGCAACCCTTCAATAGTGAGTGACACCCTGAATTTGTAGAATTAATTACGAACAACAAAGAATTCAACAAAGAGTAGAAATTTAGAACTAAGAGTAGAATGATATGAACTAGTCCAGCGGTTTTCAACCGGTGGTACGCCAGATGTCGCTAATTGGTACGCGAAAAAATATATAAATTATTTATAAATTCTATAACTTAAAAATTAACATTTTTACCATATTAATTTCAAAGATTGTAATCTTCCATCATGCGTCTTGTTGTTTTAAATGAGTAATGTGCACTAACAGTGACTAACTGTCTAACAATAACTAATTCTAAGTCTAACATTCAAGTTAGTAATAATCAATAGGGGATATTATAATTACCAACATGAATTGGAAAGCGAAATAGATCGATACAAAACAACCAGTGAAAATGGGAAAAGTGCAAAGTTAAACTAAGCAAAACAAGAGATCAGGACCCAAAAACAAGAGCTCCAGCACCTGTTGAGGAACAGTAAAAGATAGTATTGGAACAAATTAAAAAACAAGCGAAAAAGTGGAAACGGATATATGAATGAGAATTTATTCAAAACTATCTGCTGAAGTTTCAAATTGAGAAACAAGTGGAAGCCAAACGACTTTACAATGGGGAGTATATGAATGTAAGACGACGTTGGCAAGCAGATAAAAAAGACGGAAAAGGAACATGGATACAATTGGAACACAAAATCAACTGTATTCGCTAACAAGCACTAAATTGGAAAACACAGTGCAAAAAGAATCAAGAGATTAAACAGTTGCCAATGAAAAGTATGGAGAAAAACGACTTTATACTTTGAGAAGAAGTTAAATATCAAAGTATAAAAATTAAAAATTTGGAAAATATGGTATAACTTAAGGATAAATGGAACAAGCGTAGTCAGATGTTTGTAAAATGGCAAAGCAAGAGGATTCGGAAATATGAAAGAGAAAGTTCGAAAATAGAAACCCGAATAAGAGAAGATGCTGTAGCAAGAAAGATCCATAACAGACGATCTGATTGCGTTCGTACAGCAGAGTTCCTCAAAGATCTGAAGGAAAAGGTGTTGAAGAACCCTGGCATTAGAATTCGGGCTTTGTCACGTGAAATGAATGTTTCATCCTCCACTATGAAGCTTGCACTCAATGAAGACCTTTGTTACTACTCATAAAAACGCCGCAAAGGTCAGCTGCTCACAGAAAAGACTGGTGAAAATCTTTTGATAAATGCGAAGAAATTTCTGAGCAATGTGAAACATTCTGCTGAACCACAAACAACCTGGTTCTTTTCCGATAAGAACAACTTTTGCCAGGATCAAAAACAATACATAATAGATGGCTTGCATACAATCCAAAGGACATTCCTCGTGTAATACAAACTAAATGTCTCCAAACTGTGATGGTTGAAGCTGTGATCGATGCTAATGGTGGTTATTATGAATGAAACTTGTTGATAGTATTGTTATTTCTGTGCCTGTTATTGTTTTTAATTCATTAAATTTAGTCGTTACAAAGAAGATTTCCTTTTAACTTACGAAATTGCCAAATTTATCCCAAACACCCTGTATAGTACTATGATTCCAGATGAAAAAGAAAATTTTCGCTACGACACATTGTTCTTGTTATATCTCCATGGAAACTAATCATATATCTAAACGAATCATACCAAAATGTCCACCGACTCAACACTGAATGAGTCATGCATTTATTCAGCCAATCAGAAGTTCCTGTGCTAGATGTCTCACTACTCGCTACTACTATAAACGATAAAAGAAAAAGAACACAACTAATTAGGAATATATTTAATAGAATAAAGCAGAATTTCTTGGTCAAGTTCATTATTAGAATCAAAAAACGTTCCAAGTGGAATTTCAGTAGCGTCAAGATCGTATTTATCGAGATATACATCAAAGTCAAAAGAAGACCTAAATAAAAATGAAGTCGATTAATTTAATACGAGAACTCTAAAAACAAATCAGCTGCTAATCATCAATCTATTCCTAAAGTATTTTTTTTCTTGTCTTCTATTTTCAAAAACCTAATAAAACCCTTATAATTATTTGATTGTCTTATTAAATTTCCACTGCATAGACATACATCGAAATTCTGGTAATTTTCTTAGCCAATAAATCATTTATATTTAATTGATTGTACATTAAAACTCAACATTGATCGATTATTCTAGTTAAACACGATAATTATTCCAGTGTACCGGAAATAAATATTAAAATCATAACGAGTTGTAAAAATTTCTCATCTTTATTTGAACCAAGTAAATATTCAAATTATGATCAATTCATTAAATCAGCTAGTCGAGAAAAAATTTGTATATTGAAATCAATTAAAAATATTTATGATTGATAATTATATTAATTACAATAATTTACAAATACTTTGGCGTTTTTAATATTATATAATCCAATTAGAATTTTAATTTGTCATAAATGAATAGTTAAAGAGAAAGAAGAAACCCAGATCTTGTAATGATTTAAACTTGTTCTCAGAGCAGATTGCGACTTAGTCAAGTTAAATTTCATACATCAAACTATTTTGTTTCTATTTATCCATTCCCTATCATTGAATAATATACTTATTAAATTTATGTACGAATAGGAATGATCAAACATGAATAAAACCTTCAGAAGAGTAAAATACAAAAAAAAAGTGTGTACTAAAATATGTTGACAGAACTACTTAAATTATTCATTTTACCATTTATCAAGAGGAAATTTGAAACAGAATTCAAAGTAATAACTGGCTTTTACATTCATTATAAGGTAATTGAGTTAGACCGATTTTAGAGCACTGGTCAATCGTCCGTAAATTCTGTTCCAGAAACTGTCAAAACTAATGCATTTAGAGATCATTTATCAAACAAACAACATGGTACCAGAACGCAATTTGAATCAAGGTGCATCTATAGTAAACATTTTTGAATTATTGAAAATTTTTATTTAAAAAAATTGTGTAAAAGGGAAAAATATTTGTCCTTGGGTGTCCCTTGTCAGAAAATATATTAATTATAAGTTTTATTCCTCGAGTAAAGGGGAGAATTATCTTTCCAAATAGTCCTAAATACATTGATTGGAATTAATTTTGATCTTGATTCGAATGAAGCGATAGAGCAAGATTAAATTTTGGAGGCAAGATGAAAGAACGTTATTGCATTATAACATTCAGAAAAGCTCAACCATACATTTGGCTTTTGGACTAGCAGGAGGAGCTCCTGTAACCACTGTTGAGTTCGAGAATGATTACAGCAAAAGAACAGAGTTAAAAATTTCATTACGTTGACTAAAAAGTTGAGCTGTGGAAGTTGGAATTGATACCTCCCAAGAACAAAGAATAAAGTATGAATAGGTGATGACAGAATTCGAGCAGTTTGGGGTGAAGAACAATCGTCAAAGCTTGTATATAGGATACTGATGAAGACAATGAAATAGAAATACTTATACCTACCGACAGGATTTAGGAGGCCCTAAGATTAATAGTAAACATTGGCTATGGGGGGGGGAGCTTTTGAAGCTACGTTGAAGCGTTTAGATCAGCGATATGGAGTCGTTGCAGCGATTTTATACGATAAGGAACAGTGATCTGAAGGATTTGGAGAAGTTTTCACAGTTGCTCCAGTGGGGAAAGATCTATCGAAGGCTTGTCTAAATGGATGGAAAGCGAAGAAGAAAAACATCGAAGAGCAGTCAGTGCGTTATTGGGAGAAAGACTACCAAAATGCAGGAATCTAAAGATTAAAATAAGCTTCGGCAATTCGAATAGGCTCACAAACTTTTCGGATAGACGGCCGAAACCAGAGGCTAGC
>CM039680.1:22803998-22901060 GCA_022537955.1 Schmidtea mediterranea | reverse complement strand
ACGAATGAGTTCGAAAAATAGAAGCAACATCAAATAACACCGTGGAGGAACCAAAATCGGATTGAATTCCAAATAACTCTAAACGCTGACTCAAGATAATGTAGGACAAGATGGATATATAGTGAAAGCTATTAGGAAATTATGGCCAGAATGAGTTCGAATGAAAGGATGGCTGAGAATTTAGTACAAAGCGTGAAATCGCTATGATTACGCTAAAGGAGCTAAGTCCACCAGAAATGGAATGTTAAGGAGCAATACCTGATCTTCACCATTGGCGATGTGAAGGCTCCTTTACATATTGCAGTTTAAACAGAAGAAACACTCAAAGACAATCAGACTATTCCAACTCATGCAGAAATGCGACACGCTCATGTCCAACGGAGGGACAAACACCATTAATGTTCGCAGTTGCAGCAGATGCTTCTACAACAGTTCTGAGAGACTACTAACGGTAACGTTTCAAAGCGGATATGGAGAAATAATTGTACATTATGCGCTGAATCCAGAAGGCAAGTGCAACTAAAGTTTATAACCAGTATGCGACAATAGAGAAGAGAAATGATGGGTTAACATTCAAATTATTGGGGAAGCTATCGCGCCAAACAGACGAAGCCGCCATCTGATGAAATGGGACCTACGAAGGTTCACACTTAGTATTCATGTAAACTACTTATAGGTAAGAAACAGAACGTTCTTATTTAAAAGAAACAATATATGCTCACTATCCATTTTCCAAAAACAATAAAAGCAATGTTGAAATGGGAAGGACTAAAATTCACCAATCATCCAAAAGAAGCAATACGAATCGGAGATAGAAAGGACAAACTATGATGATTAATACAAGTGGAATCGAAAGACAATAGATTTTCAAGCGACGCAAACAGAAATAAAGAAGGAGAAATGGACGATATAAGCAAGATATAAGTATACGAGGAAATATTGAAATAATAATGTCGAGGACGACATTTCAAGGAAACCCGGATGGAGGCACATAATGGAGAGGAGGGAAAGTGACAACAGAAACCGAGATCAAAATACTAGAAACGAAATAAATCGCACAACAAGAGGAAAAGGAATCAATCCACGAGGAACGTAAGAAACGAGCAATAGCATAACGAGGGAAAGCGAAACAAAGAGATCGCTACTACTAATAAAAGATACTAACAAAGGAAAATCAACGACGACCCTCGCTACAGAAATAATGATTTAATCACGTCATCAAGTTAACGGAAGCCGTAACGAAATTCACAAAGGAGTAAATCCGTTCGATACAACAATATGGAGAAGGGAATCGGAAGTAAGGAATTATAGTTTACAATGCGATGATACAGCATAAGTTGCAATTTCTACTCAATAGGAAACCGGAAACGATGGGAATTACGATCGAAAATCATCATTGCATGTCGACACAAAGATAGTATTGCAGAGATGACCTAAGGAAGTAGAAACTAAAAATCCAAGTAAAGCGGGATAGGCAAATTGGCGAATAATAAACGAAGGGATAGAACAATCGAACAAGTATGTATACAAAACAAAATTATCGATTGTTGGAAAATGATATGAAACAGGAAAGAATGCGAATGGGATGTCTGGAGGGCATGCGGATACATATATGTGCCAACACGATTATAATACGTGCACACTAGCCAAACACCTGGGAGAAAAATTCACAACACCAAAAAAAGCCATACAAACGTCGAGCACGAGAAAAGAAAAGAAAATAACGAATAAAAGTAAAAATAGATCCAAAAGAGTTGGAGAGAGATAATAGTTCGAATATGGGTAAAGCCAATTACAAAAGTTTGTCTGTTATTTGAACTAAAGAACGGAACGATGATGAAGATTCAATGTCAGTCGATGAGGATATCATAAACCAAAATACCGTATTATCCACTAAAGCAAAAGTGGAGTATAAGTAACCGCTTCGAAGGAAGAGAGATGATTATGGAAATCAATACAGAAGTCACTAGAAGCAATTACGACAAACGTCCAGAAAGAACAAAAGAGGAAACCCTGTACACGTTCAGTCAGAGAAGTTAAAGCAGAATAAACATAGAATCGAATGCGCAAATGAAGAGGAAAATCATCAATCGAGAACAGGTTGAAAACCTTCACAAAATCTGGTTACGAACCTAAGATACGAACCAGTATGAAGGATTCCATGTGAAAGCAAATATAGAATCAAAAGGTATCGGCATTCCACGAAAAGAACTTGGGAAATATGTAATAATATTCAAAGGGATCAATGGCATTGGAGAATGATAACCAGGAAACCACTCAGTCAACGCGACAGATCTAATCACATATAACAAACAATTGAGAGGAAAAAACTAGGACTGGAAAGGATGTCCATGGCGACAAGCATCTTTCAATTCACGAGCATTACACTCCAGAAAAGCATTAAGTGTGCAACAAAGGAGGAATTAATGGAGAAACCAGTGCAAGGGAAATCAACCATGAGCCTGATGAAAGAATTTATGATTAAATGATTTGAGATAACACGCAATAGTAAGCAGCGTTGTATGTTGTATATTCAATTGTAAGACTACAAATGCCAAAAAGGACCCAGCGAGAGAAGATTATGGCCAGCGGTGGGAAAAATTCCAATTATGACATTGAATTAGGGACAATATGATGTGAAAGGAAACTGAGGAATATGAAATCATAGAAATTCCAGTACAAGCGGACTCTTGGTTAAAGAACCGCCCATTATCGCAGCACAAACAATGGTCATGGATGGACATATATCAGTAACGAATGGGAAATATGGGATATCGGGACATTGCGTATAGGTTCACCGGAGGGCGATGGTTGTAAGACACAAGAAAAAGAGTTGGTTATAGTTGTAAAATATTATGTGTATGATAGTAGTAATATATGTATATCTATTGTATATGTACAAATGCGTTAGACAATACGCAAACAGAGAGAATGGCGTGATATTAAATGATGTGTTATAATACAGATGGATCGATAACGTTTAAATCACCAACTCAAGTGAGAATACACGTTCACAGAAGGAAGTCAAAACCAGCAGCTTGCCAATGTATCTATTAGAGATTGCAGAATTGAATCAAGGATTATACCAAGATCAAGGATCGAGGCACGTGGAGACGACAATGCGAATTAATGACACTATGAACGAACATGCGCAACTCAGTGGGAACAAATATCATTTGGTATTAACGTAAGTGTGACAGAGAGGTCTACACAGCCTAAGACTAGAAAGGGCAAAAAGAATTACTACAATTACAGAGTAACGAGCAATTAGAGGATAAGTAGATGGCAGCTGACGAAATTAGAGCTACGTAGCAACCACAGCACGTTAGATCGCAGTTGGGTGGATGGATAGCCGATTGCCAGGATTCACCCCAGAACCGGATTCAACAGTAAGGTAAAATTAAGCCGTACGTGTAAATTTGTAAATAAAGAGAAGAATAGCCACGCGAGTCAAGTAATTGAACAATTTTGAAGATATGAGACAATTATACGAGGAATAGAGGAAGCGAGAATCATCCGAAAACTACGAGACGAATTAATGGAAGGAAAAAAAATCAAGAATGCGTGACGATATAAGGGAAAAGATAAATTTTGCAAATGCAAAGGATTTTATTTGGCAGCGGACAGAACGAAATTGGAGCAAGAATATGCACAGATTGCACGACAGAGTTGATTAGAACAAACAATAAAATGCCGGATGTGAGAAATATTGGAAAAGATTGGAAGGACCTCAACAATGGTAAAGCACACACAAAGAAATCACATCTATTAGTCCAATGCCCGAGTAACAGAATGGCGAATGGAAAGGACGATGAAGGAAGCCGAAGTCACGCAAACGAATGTGATTAACGCAGCATACTATGCGAACTGTCAACACCCCACAACGAAAGGACTTGAAGAAATCACCAAGTGGTGCATCAGAGAGAGGAAAATGCGATTTCTGTGAGTCATTCGACGTGGATAAAATAGCAATGGACATCGGATCCAACAAGAGGACAAATATGTGATCTATATTGAGGAATAATGTGCAACAACCTGCGGGACAAGAAAGATAAAGTCAAATTAAAGGAACATTGGAACGAATTGTGCGGCAAACCAGTCAAATGTCCGTTAGAACTATTCAATTGCCAGCACAATTACCAATTACGGAAATGCAAAAGCACATGATGGAACAGTATCGAGCATGCCCGAAATCTTATGAAAACGATAGGAATGTTGGCATGGGAAGTAAAAGCTACACAGAAATGTGCACAACAAGGCGTAATAAGGATTATTGATCAGAAGAATTTTCGAGAGAAGCCAAGGAGACACACTCCAGAAAATGGCCGAAATAGAAAAGAAAATGCAACAGACGACCAACAGCCTAAAGGAACTAGAAACCAACAGTTCGATCGCCAGAAAACATCCTACAGCACCATTTATATGGAAAATAACCGAATTCGCAGAGAAGCTTCAGAGAGCAAAAGATGGAACACAGAGAATTCTAGACAGTCCACCAATATACAGTTGGAAAAATGGATACAAATTAGGCATTAGATTATATCCAAATGGAGATGGAAAATGCAACAGGCACCCATATCAGTGTCTTCATCAGAGTAGGAAGAGGAGATTATGATGAATTATTAACATGGCCTTTTAAACAAAATATGATATTAACGATGAAAGGACAAGAGGATCACCGCAATCCAATCAGAACAGGAAATGAACCACAGACGGGAAGACCAACAACCGAATGGAATACAGCAATTGGTACACCACGTTTTTATCCACAACAACGATTGAGAGGAGAAGGATTCTTGCGAGAAGATAATCTATATATAAAATTGGAAGTAGAGAAGCCAGGCAAGACGTTGTAAAGAGGAAAAGAAAGTGTACATAAATGTAAATAAAATAATAAAAACCAAATAAAAATCAAAAAATTACAAATAATCAGAAAAATCAGAAAAACAAAAATTCAAAAATAATGACGATATTTAGATGGCAAGCGGAATCAGCGAAGAAACCACGGTGCAGATGAGAGAAGGACCAGATTCGATATGGACGAGACTATGGAAAAAACCAGAAGAGGAAGAGAAAGTTAATACACTTGCAGCAGCAATTATATACTATAAAGACTACGACGGAACAAGACGACCAACGCGAATCATAAAAGCGATATACTCACAAATGAGAGTGAGAGACGAGGAGCTGAGAAAAGAGGAACAAAGATATTTACCGTTTAAAGAGAATAAAGTATTTACCGACCCAGCAAAGCAAAGAAATGGCTGCAGAAGGATTTTATTTTACGGGAACGCCAGAATTACCAGACGAGGTAACATGCATCTATTGTAAAGGAAAACTCGCAAAATGGGAGAAAGGAGAGACAGCAAAACGAGAACACCTGAGGAAATTTTCAACCTGCCCATTTAGAATTAACATTGATGTCAGAAACCAAGCGATGAACAGATCAGAAGGACTTCGACAATCGGAATTAGACAAAGATGAAAATGGAGGTGAGAAAAAGGTAACGATAATAAAGAATTTCGAAGATCCAACAGAACTAATATGGGAAAAAGAGACTATAAATAGAACATTCGAAGAGAGAATAAAAACTTTCAAAGGAAACCCAAGAGCAGCAGAATTTGCAAGTCAAGGATATTGCCAAACAGCCAGAGGAATAATGTGCGAAGGATGCAAAAATCAACAGCCAATACCAGATCAGAATGTCAAAAAACTAAAGCATAAAGGAAAATGCCTGTATAAACAAGAAAAAGAGTCAAAGAATATCGAAATAATAATTACCAACCAACAAACAGAAGATATATTAGATCGACCAAAAACGAGAACCATAATGTTATTATCAGGAGTAGATACTCAAAAAATGAGAAAAATAATCAAAGAAAGATTAGCTAACAATTTGGAATGGTACGACTCGACACAAGCAATAATCCGAGCAATCAAGCGATATCAAGAGAAACCTAAAGAGAATCGAGACAAATCAATAATAAAAGAAGCTATTTTGGAGCAGTATCAATGTGTGACATGTTGGCAAAAACATGTAGAAATAATTTATATACCTTGTGGACATATGGTCACATGTGAAGCTTGCGGGTTAAAAGTTGATATATGCCCAGTATGTAGAAAGCCGATCAACGGGCGGATCAAGGGATTCCGTTTCGCTGATCAGTAATTAAAAATGAAAGCAACGTGTAAAAAGTGTAAATAAAGATAAACGTAAAAACAAAAAATTATAAAACTCAAAAATCACAAAAATACGAGATGATGTAAATTATGATAAAATTTTGAGATGATTGAAAAGAGTGAATAATCGATTATTAATATTTAGAAAACAATTATGAATCCAAACGAGACAAAAGAAGTTGTAAAAGAGGCTGAAGAATCAAAACCAGCAGTTAAAGATCAATCAGAATCAATAAAAGTAACAAGTGAAGAAGTAGAATTGTGGAGACAAAGGACGTTGCAACTAAAAGAAATGCTACAAATTGTAGAAGAGGAATTAGTGCAAGAGACTCTAAAAATGAAAATGATGAAAGAAAAGTGGGAAAAACAACTAGAACAAAAAATAATTTACCCGGAAGGAAAAGAGAAAACGTACCAAGAGCGAGAAGAGGAAATGATGAAGGAATTTATGCGGAACCAAACTAGAATCAAAAACCAAAGGAAAGAGATACAAACCCTAGAGCAAGAGAAGCAGGATCAACAAAATGAAATCGGAAGATTACGAGAGGTAATAAAAGATAAAGAAGCAGAGATACGAGAAGAAGGAGAGGAGACGATAAAAATCATACAACAAATGCAGGAAGAAATTGGGCAAATTAGCACCCAATACCGAATAGAGAAGACAAAGAGAACCCATATGGAACAAGCCAAAGAATGGGCAAAAAGACAAGCGCGATATTGGAAAATCAAATGGACAGAAGATAGAGAACAGTCAAGAAGCAATTGGGAATCGCGGATCAGACATTATATTCAGCAAATAGCCGAACAAGAAGATAGAACAAGAGCGTACAAAGCTAAATGGGAAAACGCAAAGATCGAGATCAATAAACTGAGAAACCAAGGGCAAAAACCATCAAAGAAAGTTAGAGAGCCCAGAGACGATAGACAAGAAAGAATACTGACTCAGGTAACTGATCAGGCAAGAAAATGGCGAATAGAGTGTAGAATATTTGAAGACGCCAACGCAAAACAATCTAACTATATAGTGAAATTAAAGCAGGAAGTTGAGTATCAACAGACCAGAATAAAAGAGATGCAGATCGAGCAGGACGAAGCTCACCGACAAAGACGGATACAACGAATAAAAACGGAAAAGAAAGAAAGTTGGATCAAACTAGAAGCAGGAAAATGGAAGGACCAGTACCAGGAAGCCAAAAAAGAGATAAGACGATTACCCAAGAAATTGCTGAATACCGAAGATTGGGAGCTATGGGAGCAGATTGAAGAGCAGAAACATGCACTCGACGATTACAGTAACCAAATACAAACATTAGAATTCAACGAACGAATCAGAAAGAATACAATAGACAGGCTCAGGAAAACCGAAAAGGCCCACAGAAAATGGATTGATCAATTAAATCAGAAGATACTGGAAACCTTAAATGAACAAACGGATGAAAGAAGACAAAACCAACAATTAAACGAGAAGATAACAGAACTCCAACAGGAGGTGAATGGACACCGAGGAGTTGCAGTATTCAAAGAGATTCAGTTGAGACACCAACTCGAAGTCAACGAACAGTTGAAAGAACAAGTTGAAGCAGAGATAAAAGCGATAAAGCAAGGATACGAGGAAAATGAACAGAACCTGAGAAAAGAAATCGAAAAGCTAAAAGCGTTGGAAAACACGCATCGTTTGGAAACGCAGGTGGATGAGTTAACAGAAAAATACAGAATATCTTGCCTATCTCTTAGACGAAGAGATACAAATATCAAACGCCTTGCGTGAAGAGATAAATACCTTGCAGAACCGACCACCAATCCTGCTTATGCCGTTATACCCAACTGAAATTCTAACCCAAGTACCCGCCGAACCCGATGAAGGATTCGGGGAGACGGACGAAGCGGCAATATAAAGCTAAATAGGAAAAATTGTAAAAAGTGTAAAAATAATAAAAATAAAGAAAAAATAATAAAAACAAAAAATTGTAATCGATGTATATTTAGCATGAATTCGAATAAAGTAGAAATCCGAATGAATCTAGAAGACGGAGAATACGTACCAAGCCCAATTCAATTAGTAGAACCAATCGAGCAAGACCCACTGAGATATTACAGTAAAAGATGGAGAGCCGAAAGAAAGGAATGGCAAGAGCTAGTGGAGGAACAAGATTCAGAAATCGCCCGGATAAATCAACAGCTAATACAGTCAAAACAATTAGTCAATATGATAAAACGAAAAATAACATCCAGCATGAGAGAAAACAGAAATCAAAAGAGAGAAAATGAACGATTGAGGCGAGAATTAGCCGAAATAAAGACTCGTGTAATCCTGGAAGATTATTGGAAAACCGAAGCAGAGAGAATTAGAGACAGCAGAAAAAGCGAACAGAGATACGTAGTACAACTAGAAGATAGTTGTAAGGAAGCCAGAGAGATAAAAGAAAGTCACCAACAAACTCAGGACGAAATTAAAACATTAACAGAACAACTCCAAGAAGCGAGACGAAAGCTGGAAAAACAAACAACCAAACGAGTCAATTATAAACGTCAACTCAAGAGAAAAACAAACAAAAGAAAGAAATCTTCAAATGAAAATCGGCAATCAACAAAGGATAATCAAAGAAAACAAAGAACGACTAAAAGAACTCCCAAAACTAACCGAGCGATTAATAAAAGCCCAAGTCCTAATAATGAGATTCTCAGAAAACAAAACTGAAGAGGAGTGCGAGATACACTCAACCCCAGAAAAAGAGAAAGAGTAAAAAGGGCTAAACTATACTAAAAAATGAACCCATACCTGTGGATAATAATGATGATAATAATGAGAAAATGCAATACGGAAAACCCGTTAGAAAAATGCGAGAAATCCCAACCCTTCAGAAGAGAGGACAGCACCTGTGCCGACTTCAAAGAAATTTGCAGAAACCCCAATAATGAGGAATGTCAACAAATAAACCTCCAATGTATGCAATGCCCCACAAAAGAAGACAAGGACGAATTGAAACAGAATATCGAGAAAACCCAAACAATGGTACAAACCCCTACGGAAAAATAATGAAGAAATAGCTAATATAAAAAATGAGAATCGAGAGACGAAGAAAACTCTAGAAACCCTCATCAGACAGATTCAAAGAAAAGCCAAAGCAAATCCCAAAAATAAACCAATCCAAGAAATCGCCCTATCAATCAAAAGGCAACAAGGAAAACAAATTAAAAATGAACCCAGTACAACAAGTCTATCAATCGAACTTATACTACCGATTAGTATAACCTCTAACATGATACTTCTAATATGCTGTCTCATCCTCGGCCTAACAAAAAACAAGCAAAGGCAAAATACCCAAATTCAAAAACTCAGAAGAATGTTCACCCAAATTCGAAAAACTGACTAAACCAACGAAACGACAAGACTCTCGCAGATTTCCATCAATCACCCTTCAAGATCAACCCAGCTCGAAAGCGAAACCCAAGCCGTCAGCGATTCATTCGAAAACAAATATAACTGAGTTACAGTAACTGATATTGATTTGAACTGATATTATAAAACTTGCACTGATATTAAAACTGAACTATCTGATTTTATTTGATTATGTACAGTAGCCGGACCTTAAGTCTATCTTTATCTTGATGATTAACCTTACCGTAGATATTTTTATGAATGTGAATGTGGAAGATGTATGGATTATTTTGAAATCAATTGAAATTGCGGGTCGCAATTTTACGGACCCCCGAGTGTTTTATGTTGGGCCAGAACGTAAACGGCCTTGAAAAATGTTTAAATGGATCAGAAACACACACGCAAAAATAACATGCAATTTAAATAAACCCACTGATACATCAAGTAAACCATATAAAATCTGAGAAATAAAAGAATTAAATATAAAATAATAAACAAAAAAATAAATTAAAATATTAACAAAATGCACCAAGATCCGCACGATACCTACACAAATACAACAAGAAAACACAACAAATTCAACGAAATTGAAAAAATCAATTAAAGTTCATTAAAGTGAAATTTAAATCGAAAAATTTGAATTAGCAAAATAATTCAATAAAAATTCTAAATAAAAAATTATAAAAATAAATCGAAAAATAATAAAAATAAATAATAGAATTTGCTAGAAAATAACAAGGTCGAATTTTGTTTTACTGCATCAAATTTCACACACCATAAAATTAGGTATATATACTGATCCATTTTCACATTTAACTTAACCATTTTGAAAACTAACCATTTGGAACTAGTTTAAATACTTTAAAACTATTTCGTGAAAACCATTTGAAATTGTTGTTCAACTTTAGTTTGAATTTGTCAGCCATAGAATTTTTAGGTGAGAAATATTTTGGTTGGAACCCTCTTTCCACGTCACGTCCATAGCATCTCTGTAGAGCTCTGCTTGGCGGCGACGTGGGGAGAGAGGTATTTATGTTATTTTATGTTATGCTATGATGTTTTTTCAATTTATGGAATGGTTAAAATGGGTAATTATGTTGTTTTATAATTAATAAATATTATTAATATATATAACTTATTTTATATGCTTTTATAAATTAAAATGTCGAAATTTTTCCGGCCCACAGCCGACACACAACGCAAGTAAATAAAATCTACACAGTGCAGATGCATGTAAGTGCGTGGAAAATTGCCAATGATATGTACCCGTGAAGACTCAGCGTGCGCAACGCAGCGGTCGTAACGTCAATATTCATCCCTATAGTTGAATCGAGGAATAAGGAAGAAGTCTCTGGCTGCTTCCTCGTTTCTCAATTCTGTAAAATCGACCTAAAATCATATTACATACGGCTTAAAATCACTACACCGAGTAGTCCAGTGGGCACTCAGTAAATATAATATGAACATAAAATGCGCCTAAGGTCTATTAAAGGGAAAGGGTACGGGAATAAAACAAATTAAAATCGTTGATATTACTAATTGAAACCGATAATGTGTAATAAACTAATCATTGGTATACCAAATTAACTGTAAAAATTATCCGATAAATAATTCATTAACTCGATTAGATTAAATTATTGATTAATAATTAAAGACAAATAACTCCTGGATTAAGCTGAAATTGTTTCATTTTGAGTAAAATTAAAGGAACTTTGCGTAAGCATACATACCTTATGGATAAATAAATTAAAACGATTAAAGTTGACGTAGTTATAGATTACAAAAATAAAATTTTCATATATTAGTTTATTGGTTAAATAGTTCCTTGATTAATAAAAATACCTTAATTGAATTAAAAGACGATGCCGATCAACCAAGTCATTCAGTGATTAAAATTAAACGATTCGAATAAAAGTAACTTAGTTCCCTTAGTAAAGATCAAATAAACCTTGAACAAGGATAGGATAGAACTAGATTCATGAATTTACTAGTATGATGTTAATGTTAAAATAGTTGAAATAATGATGTCAATATTAAAGTAATTTCATGGAGTTAAAATAAAGGTTGAATAAATTAGTTGGAGCAATGATGTTAATATTAAAGTAGTGCACGGAATCAAAATAAAGGTTGAATAAATTAGTTGAAGCAATGATGTTAATATAGTTTTATAGAGTTGAAGTAAAGGTCGAATAAATTAGTTGGAATAAAAGATATGCGAAAACCGAGTAATGAAACCGAACTAAGTTATTACAACCGTCCCTAAATCCAAACTGAAATGATTTATAAGTTTGCGATAAGGTTTTCTAAATGAAACCAGTTCAGAGATGAAAAACAAAATATATGAATTATTGTTTAAATTAAATTAATATCATTAAAAAAAATCCATGTTTTAAAAAATGAGAAAAACTTTTATTTCAATAATATACAAATCATTAACTCACAAAATTATCGAATGCATAAAAATCCATAAAGCGAAAATATTACGATAGTATAAAGTTCATCCACTTGAAGATCTCGAACGTAATATACCGTTTTCCTTAAAAAATAGCAATAAGATGTTCAAATTAATTTGCAGAATAACTTACCCGAATAAATTTTCGACGAATTTGCCAATCGATAATCCTAAAATGAAATATTATAAATCACGGGATGTAACTACATAATCTCACTTCCTTTCAACCGTTCAAATCGCGATATCCGCCGGAAGTTACACCACACATACGTCGACGCTTCAGTGAATCGACATCCGCTCTCGCCTTCCAACGATCATAGCATTTGCTAAACGAATTTGACGTCGATATTGGATTTAGAAAATCCATAAACTTATATCATAGGATATGATGATAAGAGTTGTTCGGTTTAATGACCAAATTTATATTAGAAAGCCTAAAAATGAAAAGTTAAGTAAACGAACAAAATCAGATAGAGTACAGGTAAAGAATTCTTAAAATCCCCCCTTGCATTCAACGCTACCTCCATCGATATAGCCGCTATCCTTAAAATCAACTCGACAATTTCTTAACATCATCTTGCTTAATTAAATAAAATGAGTTGATCAATAGACTTACCACCTATAAATGTAATTTCACCAACATAGTTCGCCCGTTTCGAAAGCAGTCCAACCAGCTAGAAGCCACTAGAACTCAATAAGATTAAATCAGATGACACACTCAACAGTAACATAAGCCCTATTTGTTTAACAATTTAACATGGTAAAGTTAATGGAGATAATAATAAAGCGTTTTAGACATGCCACACAAACGAAGCATCAGTCAAAGTGTACGAAAGCAGAGTCAGTCAATAGTTCAATCGACCACGATGCCATCAGATCCGATACATCAACAATGGCCGTATCCGACTGCTTGGAGGATATTAGGCGTAGAGAAGGAGTCCTGCGATATCCCAGAACGACAATACCCAGCGGCAGAAACCTATACAAACGCACAGAACCTCCTCACCCAGTGGGAAAGGGTGCAGGAGCAAGTAGATTTGCGGGTGGTTAAGGCGAGGATGTACCTTGCAAACGTGGTGGAAGACATCCTCGCCGGGCGGATCGCAATCGCCTATCCACCTCGCCCAGTCCGAGATACCCGAAGACCCTACACAGTGGAGGCTCTCAAACGAAGCCTGAAGCGGGATTGTCCCGAAGAATGACTTAATAATGATAGTTTATGTAGTGGTTGACTCAAAATATTAGCAAATTGTGTGTTATTTTCTTCTTATAATTAGAGTTATGCATGATTTAGTTTAATGGGATGAGTGACTATTTAACTTAATCAAGGGAAAAATAAAATAATCTGTTTAATTACAGCGATGTCGTCCTTACGAATCTTGCAAACGGAATTGGACCACGCGAGACAAGCAAACACGGAATTACTCGCCCAGATTATCCAATTAACGCGGGAAATGCAACATATGAAAGCAACATGGACGGATCCCGCAAAGACGAAAACGATCTACCATCGACTCACAGCGGCCCAGAAAGGCTGGGGAGAAGAGCGGCAGCTCAATCAGAGCCTGCGCACTCAAATTCGGGGACTCGAAGTCGCCCTAGCGGTATGCCGGGAAGGTGAAGCGGTAACTTATCCGCTCATCTTCGCCCCAACCCAAATGCCGCAGACAACCACCAAGCCAGCAGAACAACCCATCACTACAACCAACAATCGTCGACCGGGACGTAAGGAACGTGCCCGACGTCGCGCAACACAACTCCGAAACGTCAAATAGTAAATGATATACATGTGTTTAGATCGAATAGAATAGTTTCAACCTTAGTTGAATTGTTACTTTAACATACTCGTATGCCGACATTGTCCTAAACATTTTCACTACTCCGCCAATTCGTTCCACAGTCTAATAAGAACCTAATCCTGAATAGTTACGAGGGACAGAACAAAGCGAGCATAGGTCTTCTATCGACAGCTCGTGAACCCGAGGGTTGTCCGAGCAACTATAGTACTAGCCAATGGTACTCAATTTTTGCAGACAATCCACCACTTGAACACATTACCAACGTTGCTTAGCAACGGGTGCCAAGTGGCGATCAGTATCATTTTGTATGGCGTTACTAGGGTCACCGGGAGGATAAGCAAGATTTGAAACCCTGTAACCCACCAGATTTTATATCTACAGATTCCTTTTGACTAACCGAACTTGATGTCAAGGACGGTCTTGAGTCATTTCGAAATTTGGACAGAATATCAAAGACAGCAATTGAACCGATGGCATCAGCAATTATGATGACTTGGCCATCAAAATGCTGCCCGAAATAATTCAAATACTTAACAAAAATAGTAACGTAAAAATGGAACGTGTAAAATAAGGGCAGAACGCTGCTCAAATTTTCCGAGTCAATGAAAATACTTTGTCGAAAACGGTAGAATAGGGATGAACCGTAAAATAAGGGCGGAACGCTGCTAAAATTTTCGAATTTACAAAAATACTTTATCAAAAACCGAAAAATACAGATGGATTACGGCTAATGTTGTATATCAATGAAAAAATTTTTAACGCTGAGGAATAAGGACGGATCCCTACAAAATCTTAATATTAATAACGATAATGATAAGAGTAATGGTAATTATAATAATAATAATAATAATAATAATAATAATAATAATAATAATAATAATTATAATAATAATAATAATAATAATAATAATAATAATAATAATGATAATAATAATAATAATAATCATGGTATTAGTAGTAATGATGATAATAATTATGATAATAATAATAATAGTAATAATCATAGTAGTAATAACAATAAATATAATGGTAGTTATAGTAATAAAAATAATAATAAAGGTAATAGTAGTAACAATTAATAAATGTAATATATATAATAGTAACAATGATAATGCTAGTAATAATAATAGGGAACATTGTAGTTATAATAGGGATAAATGTAAGAGATGTACTGTGTTTACTTAACATAACCAAGGGTTTATAGACCATAAAAAATCATCAACATGGACAATAATAAGAAGGACCAAGCGAATGGACATAAAGATAGATGATATGAGAGTATAGGTTAACATTTGAAAGAGATAGGAGAATAATGGGACCTAAGAGTCAAAAGCGAGCACAGGTCTTCTATCGACAGCTCGTTGGACCCAGAGATCGTTCGATCAATTATAGCATTAGCAATAACGCTCACTTTTTGCGGACGATCTACCCACTCGAACACAGTTCCAACATTGCTTAGCAACGGGTTCCGAGTGGTAAGCGAAGAATATTTGTATGGGGTTGTCTGGGTAACAACCATATAGTTTCAAAATATCAAAACCCAGAAACCCACCACCTCCTTTAATAAAACTTTCGCCTTTCTTTCAACTAATCAACATGTATAAAAAGTGAAAAATAACATTTGAAAAAGTAAAAATAATAATAATAATTGTTTATTTTAATTAACAAATGAAGTATTTCAAATCTAACAAATAAATAAATGTTTTAATTGGTCACTTGTCCGCAGTTCGCCCGTCAACTAATCACATTGCTTGGCACAATTACTTCACGAAACTTTTTAATTCATGTATTTAGACATGTGTTCCAGAGGTTTAAGAACCAATTTGATATTTTCTCTTGAAATGTTATATTTCTCCATATTATCGGGAATATCCTTTATCGGAAACCATTTTATCACTTGGATCTCATTGTCCACTAACGGCTGTAAAAATGTGTCTTTTCTGAAATTGCGAATCACATAGTATCTACTGAGTAAGCTGTGTTGAACATGATCAAAATATAAATCTTTATCTATTATATTGGAGAGGTCTATTCCAACTTCTTCGTAGATTTCTCGGATTGCGGTGTCCATTAAATGCGCGTCGGTTTCTTCTACTTTCCCTCCGGGGAAAATATAATATTCATTATAGTGACATTTTGTCAACAAGACGTGCTCCATGTTTTCGTCAACAATGATCGCTTTCACTCGAGGTATAAATCTGCGATTATAATTCCATTTGTTATATTCATTGACAATGTCAATATTTTGTGGGAGAATCTCTTGCAAATAGTATCGAATTCCTATGATAAATCTCTTAAAATGTTGCGATGATTGCTTTTCTTTTAATTTGTTTGAATCGACGTAATACCAATACATTTTCTCTAGTCTCCAGAATATCGCTGACATGTCAGTTTTACAAGTCATGACATCGGATAGAAATCTGACAAATAAATCCTCAATTATTTCATCCGAGATCTCAATGGGTTTCAGATCGAATTTCAGAATTGAATTTGTTCTTAGAAAGGAAGTACCTGAATATCTTACCATTTTAAATGTTTTGATTACTATCATTTCTTTTTCAGTTAAATATCAAATTTTTGGGCTAATTGCGTCATAATTATTTCCTGAAATTAAAATTACTAAATGTTTTTCCTTATTATTCATTCGGTTGGCAAAGTCATTGTTTCTTGAGGAAATCTTTTTATTATTGACTTCTGAATTACAACAATGAATAAATAGGAGTAAAAATTGCTGAGAAGTATAAATAAAAAGGTTATTTGAAATATAGTTGCCAAGCATTAGAAACCGCTTAGCCTTATATTCCTATTGGCTACCAACATGTTTTAGCGATTAAATGAAAAATATCGTTGTTTATTTTAATTATTTAATGACTCGCTAATGTAACTTTGCACTTATATGCCATTTTTACTATTCTTTAAGCAGAGAAACCTTTTGCGAGAGTTGATCAAAAATATTTGAAAGCTACATTATATAATGAATATAATGTTTTTTAGTTCTTTTATATATTTATTTTCAAGAAAATATAAATTATAAAAATAATAATAAATGATAAATTGGGCAAATTTTATATTTTCGGGTTTTATATAAATTATAGGCATTCGAAGTGTTTTACCCTTTGACTGCGCCACGCTTTTTGAGATTTTGTGCTCGTTGTGCGCATTGATTTCAATGGTTGAGTATTTATTCGTGTAGAGCAGTTAATAATCATTTTTTAAGTTGAAGAGTCACAGATTGTTTTTTTTAATAATGTTAGGGTTAACAAAGTTTACAAAAGTAAAATGGGAAATCAATACAAGCATTGATTTTCGAAATAATAATTAAAAAGTGTTAGGCCAGAACACAAATAGCTTTGAAAATTGTTTAAATGCATCAGTAATACAGCACAAAAACCCAGCACCAAGATAACTTAAAATACAATAGACAACACCAACTAAACACTTTAAAATCTGAGAGAATATAAATAAATATAAAATCAAAAACATAAAAGTAAAATAAAATAAATACAAAATGCATCAAGAACCGCACGAAAAATACATAAAAATAACATAATAACAAGAAAATTTGACCGTAAAATTACCATTTATGTAAAACTAAAAAATTTAATGAATTAAATGAGTGAAAATAAAATATTTTTGGTTGAATAAATTTAATTAAAAATGTTAAAAATAAATTACCAATTTAAATAAAGAAATTAAAAAAAATTTAATTTAGATAACACAAATAATTTCAAGATTAAATTTGTTTAATCGCAATAAAAAAACACACGCAAGGTTAATGTCTAATTATAGGTATATATATTGATGTTTTTTCACAAATAATTTAATTCTACTTTGCAGTATTATTTTCAACTTGGTTGAAATATTGATTTCCAGTCTCAGTTGGAGACTGATCGTAGTGGTGTGCGTTGCAGCTAACTGCATAGATAACTGCGAACCTGTTGATTGGTAGACAGATGCTGTAAATGCTATGAATTGCGAATTGTGCTACTATGAATTTTCAATAGATGACGAATTATGAATTATACTACTACGAATTTCCAATATATTATGAATTATGAATTATGCTACTACAAATTTCTATTATATGCTTACAAACTTCCGACAATTATTTCTTGCATTCGAGGCTTTTACTAATTGATTTGGTAATTTTCATTCATTCCTTTTCCGACCCACAGCCAAAACATATCGCAAGATAGTAAAATAAAACACCCTATCGAATTCTGTATGTGCGGTGTAAGTCCGCGAATGGTTCGTGCCCCTGAAGGTTCCGGCGTGAGAACGGAGAAACCCAAACGTCAAATCACCGAAGTAAATAGCGAAAGACAGTATCTTGAGAGCGGGTCTTTTAGCTCAACTTTCTTGCACTTAATTTCGATAAAATCGACATAAACCTTTTATCAACATTCGGCTTAAAATCACTAACACCGAGTAGTTCAGTGGGCACTCATTAAATATAATATACATACATATATCTTAAAGATCAAGAGAGGGAAAGGGTAGCGGGGAAAATTGTGAAATCGTTGCAACAGTTAAAATGAATAGCCATCGGAAAAAGATTAATCCGAACGACTAAAATCATGAAAAATAATGTTTTGAATAATATATAAGAATTAAATAAATTATGTTGAATGGAGACGGAAAATGTGGGCAGAACGCTGCGCAAATTTTCAGTAATAGTTAAAACATTTATCATAAAACTGTAAAATAAGGGCGGAACGCTGCTAAAATTTTCCGAATTAATTAAAAGACTTCAGCGAAAATTGTAAGGAAAGGGTGGAGCGCGGCTCAAATTGTTGGTATAATAATCCGAGAAAACCGAAAGATAAAGGTAGAACGCTGCTAAAGTTTTTCGAATTATTAAAAATACTTTACCGAAAACTGTAAAGATTAGGATAAAATACGGCTAAATTTTTATATAAGAAAAATATTTTTATAAAGCTGAGAAATATGGACAGATCCCTACAAAAACATAATAATAATATTAATAATAAAAATAATAATAATAATAATAATTATTATAATAATAATAATAATAATAATAATAATAATAATAATAATAATAATAATAATAATAATAATAATAATAATAATAATAATAATAATAATAATAATAATAATAATAATAATAATAATAATAATAATAATAATAATAATAATAATAATAGTAATAATAAGAATAAGAATAGTTGTAATATAATAAGTTTAATGATAATTATATAGTAATAAGAATAATAACAAATGTAATAGTAGTAACAATTAATAAAGGTAATACATATAATAGTATCAATGATAAGGCTTGCAATAATAATAGGGAACATTGTAGTTATAATAGGGATAAGGGTAAAGTTGTACTGTGTTTATTTAACATAACAAAGGGTTTAAAGGCCATAAAAAATCATCAACGCGGACAACGATAAGAAGGACTAGACAAATGGACATAAAGATAAATGATATGAGAGTATAGGTTAACATTTGAAGAAGATAGGAAAATAAAGAAACCTAAAAATCGAAATCGAGCACAAGCCTTCTATCGGCACCTCGTTGGACCCATGGATCGTTCGGTCAATTATAGCATTAGCAATAACGCTCACTTTTTGCGGACGATCTACCCACTCGAACACAGTTCCAACATTGCTTAGCAACGGGTGCCGAGTGGTAAGCGAAAGATATTGTATTGGGTTGTCTGGGTAACAACCATATAGTTTCAAAATATCAACACCCATAAACCCACCAAAAGGCAAAATCAATTAAAATTTTAAAATAAATATTTATCGGAAAAAATGGGTATTGGCGGATGCCAAAGGACGAGACGAATCCAAATAAAATAAAATTAAATCGATTGGGGGTCACCAGAAGGAAATATCTAATAAAAATAGAAATTAATTAAAAATTAATTGGCTAATGAGAAACCCGAACTAATTGGAAATACGAGCCATCAGTGTGAGAAACCCGAAACGTCAACAAATTTTCTAATTACGGAAAACGAAATTGGTTGACGAAGAAAACCCGGGATAAAAGGTGAACCCGCAACCAAAATAATAATTGTAAACAAATGGAAACCCCGGGAGTCTAGAAATAACTAATTTGGTTTTGGACAGAGAGATGTCAAAAATACCAAAACCAATTTAATTTGCGGGTGACTTGATTTGCGAGATGAGTATAAAAGGAAAAGGCAGATCAACTAAAGTGCCAGTTGATCGAAGAGAATATTTCAGAGAGTGGAGTAAAGGAGGTAATAAGCATAAAGATAAATAAAGCAGCCAAACAAATTAAATTCTTGTGCACCAGACAGGGACATCTCCCTTTGGAAAACGTATCCCTACGCGTTGAAATATTGTGAAATCGTGCATAGTAATTGTGTAGAGTATTGTGAATTGAATCGATTTGTGTGAAAGTTGTGATATATAAATTGGAAATAAATCATATTGTGTTGGGCTAATTGAATTGATTAAAGAAGGATACCAAGAAGTCAGACCTAAGCACCTACTTTCTATATAAAAGCCCAGCAATAAGAATATTCACAAAGGGTAAGAAATGAATAATACATTACACAAATGCAGCAGTTATGATCCCAAAACAAATTCCCAATTATTGTAAAATGTTGCAGCTAGGTGATAAACGCAAGTAAAAATATTTAGGCTTAATGCGAAATTCCGGTAACCTATTTAATTATATTGTTGGGCCAGCACACAAATAGCCCTGAGAATTGTTTAAATGCATCAGTAATACAGCACGAAAACCCACCACCAAGATAACTTAAAATACAATATACAACACCAACTAAACACTTTAAAATCTGAGAGAATATAAATAAATATAAAATCAAAAACATAAAAGTAAAATAAAATAAATACAAAAATGCATCAAGAACCGCACGAAATTTACATAAAAAATAACATAATAACAAGAAAATTCGACCGTAAAATGACCATTTATATAAAAGTAAAAATTAATGAATTAAATTAATAAAAATAAAATATTTTTAGTTAATAAATTTATTTAAAAATGTTAAAAATAAATTACCAATTTAAATTAAGAAATAAATAAAAATTTGATTTAGATAACACAAATAATTTCAAAGTCGAATTTTGTTTAATCGCAATAAAACTAACACGCAAGGTTAAGGCCAAATTATAGGTATAAATACTGATGTGTTTTCCCAAATTATCAACTACTACTTTGTAGTATTAATTTCAACCAAATTTAAGATGCAAATTTTTACAAATCTTACTTTGTTGTGTGATTTTTTTAGATATTTTCAGGTTATTAATCTACAGTTATCAATATTTTCAGGTTATTAATCTACAGTTATCAATATTTTCAGGTTATTAATCTACAGTTATGTTTTGTAGCAATATTTTCAGATTGTTAATCTACAGTTATGTTATTTTGGTTTATGTACATCGATGCACGATTTAAAATTTGTTCATATGAATGCTAAATATACAGTTTATGCGTCGAGATTTTTGCCTAATTCATTTGGTAATTTATTTTTTCTATTATTTTATTTTTGGTGGCCCACAGCTAAAACATAACGCAAGATAGAAAAATAAAACACACTATCGAACTGTGTAGGTGCGTGTAAAATCGCCAATAGTTCGTGCCCGTGAAGGCCCCGGCGTGCGGAACGCAGGAGCCGAAACGTCAATATTTTCCGTACATAGGGGAAATTTGAGGGTAAATGAGTAGTCCCTTGGCTACTCCTTCACCATCCGTTTCCTGTAAAATTGACATAAATTTTAAACAACAATCGGCTCAAAATCTCTAACACCGAGTAGTCCAATGGGCACTCATTAAATATAATATGAACATAAATAGATCTTAAGGACAAAAAGACGGAATGGGTAGCGGGGAAAATTGCGAAATCGTTGCAACACTTAAAATGAATAGCCATCGGAAAAAGATTAATCCGAACGACCAAAATCATGAAAAATAATGTTTTTAAATAAGAATTAAATAAATTAATTTGAGTTGAGGCGGAAAATATGGGCGGGACGCTGCTCAAATTTTCCGAATTAATTCAAATACTTAACAAAAATAGTAACGTAAAAATGGAACGTGTAAAATAAGGGCGGAACGCTGCTAAAATTTTCGAATTTACAAAAATACTTTATCAAAAACCGAAAAATATAGATGGACTACGGCTAATGTTGTATATCAATAAAAAATTTTTAACGCTGAGGAATAAGGACGGATCCCTACAAAATCTCAATAATAATAACGATAATGATAAGGGTAATGGTGATAATAATAATAATAATAATAATAATAATAATAATAATAATAATAATAATAATAATAATAATAATAATAATAATAATGATAATAATAATAATCATGGTATTTGTAGTAATGATGATAATAATTATGATAATAATAATAGTAGTAATAATCATATTAGTAATAACAATAAATATAATGGTAGTTATAGTAATAAAAATAATAATAAAGGTAATAGTAGTAACAATTAATAAAGGTAATATATATAATAGTAACAATGATGATGCTAGTAATAATAATAAGGAACATTGTAGTTATAATAGGGATAAGGGTAAGAGATGTACTGTGTTTACTTAACATAACCAAGGGTTTAAAGACCATAAAAAATCATCAACATGGACAACGATAAGAAGGACTATGGGAATAGACATAACAATGAATGATATGAGAGTATAGATTAACATTTGAAAGAGATAGGAAAATAATGGGACCTAAGAATCAAAAGCGAGCACAGGTCTTCTATCGACAGCTCGTTGGATCCAGAGATCGTTCGATCAATTATAGCATTAGCAATAACGCTCACTTTTTGCGGACGATCTACCCACTCGAACACAGTTCCAACATTGCTTAGCAACGGGTGCCGAGTGGTAAGCGAAGAATATTTGTATGGGGTTGTCTGGGTAACAACCATATAGTTTCAAAATATTAAAACCCAGAAACCCACCATACAAATTTGGGGGCTCAGCTGGGATCGAAATGATTGTTTTTGCAAAGAACCCAAGGAAATAAAAGCAAATGTTTGATTATTAAGTAGAAACCTTAGAATACTCTAGAATTCAGAGAATTGTGAAGAAATTAAAAATTTTGAAAGTGAATTGTAAATATTTTTGTAAATCAGTGGAGACAAAGTGTATTAATCAATAAAGTTTATATCGTTTGTAGTTCGTTACTGTTGTTTAAAGCACGCTTGGAGTCAGATCAACAATAATTTCTATTCGAAGTCACCGACAACCCCAACAATATGATGAAACAAAACAACAGTTTAGAAAACTCATGAATGACGACTATTGTAATAAGAGAGGAAAATATCAATATATGTAAATAAATTAAAATATTAGATACACAAAAATTTCAAAAATGAAACGATTCAACAGGAAAGTGGAGATAAAATTATCAATATTTGTAGAGCAGGAATCAAAGAAACAGGAAACTATAAATAAAAATAAAATTATGGGTAGGTTGTATAAATCAATGGAATCATCGTGTAAATATCATCCAAAAAACCGTAGAAGTAGTAATAAAAATATAAAAATATAGATAAATAAATAAAAATTAAAATAATAAAAACAGGGAAAAGGTGGAAATCACGAGGGTTAAAGTGATTAGAAATAGGGGAAACCACAAAAATGCGGGTCGTCTAAGAGTTCGTAAAAAATTGGAAAACTAGAAATTACTGGATTAAAATTGTTTGAAATAAGACGTGATCACCAAGTCAGTTAAAATAATTCTAAACGTAATAAACGATTAATTGAAAGTAATTACATTAAAGATCAAAATATTAACGGAAAAGGTTGCAACGATTTCGAACTCCTACCCCTATGAGATGAGAAATATTAGCGGAACTAACGAACAATTGATTGTACGTATTACAAAAGACATGAGGCCAAGTAAAGCCAAATTAGATACTAAACGAGAACAGATAATCGATTGACGAAAAGATAATCCAGATGATGGAGAAACTTAGGCGTAGATAAAAGGAAATGTTCAGGTGTAAATGAAATGAATTATAAGAAATGAGCGTAGATGAATAAAATGATGATGCTTGTTATTAATGAAAATAAAGGATTAGAGATAATAATGAATTACGAGAATAATAGTTTGCAACCAGAGGAAAATGATGATTAAAAACGAGTACGATGAGTTGAGATTAATAATAATAATAAATGAGACAACAATAGCAACCGAAAGGTGTAAAACATACGGAAAAAGCCGAAAACTTCATGAAAGCCGTTAAATAAATTCTGAGTGGACAAGTAAAACACAACTTAAACAGTGAAAGCTGAAAAATCACACATAAGGTACGGTAAAAGTTTCGATGCATCATTTTGTTAGTATATTTTGTAATGTTATTTATATTATATGGAAATAATACTGGAAAGTAAGATTTAAAACCGAGCTATCATAACGATAGTACGCTTATTCCGATGGGGAACCTTGATCAACCCGATGAGAGGAAGGTAGTAGGATCCGTCGCAAATGTTTGGGAGTTCCTGGCGAGAGATTGATCACCTCTCTGGGGAACAAACCAACGCGATTACTACAATTTTTGAATTGGGAAAGTGAAGGGGAAACCGAAAATAAAAATTAAAATTGAAAATGCGCATGATTTAGATACCGGTAAGAAAGCTGAAAAGTTAGTAAAGGTACCTAGAGACATTTTTTTCCTTAGCTGGTGGTGAGGCACCAGAGGACAGCTATGGACTGTCGTGTTCAGGATGTTATCAGCCAAGGGACTGGTGGCGCTGAACCGTTCGATACAACAACTCGGATACCACACCGAGTATCGAATGAATATTTTTATTGCTGGGCGGGACTCGATACACAACCCGGATCCCATACCGAGTATCGAATGAATATTTTTATTGCTGGGCGGGACTCGATACACAACCCGGATCCGACACCGAGTATCGAGGACACCAAACAGTAGGCGAGATGTGAACTAACCGGTAAATGGTTCATACTCGAAAGGACCTACTAAGGATCAGATCAGGGCGGCCGAATTGTGCCGGAAATCTGACGGGAGAGCGGGCAGATATTAGATAGTTTTATTGAGAAAATTTTCCGCGCCCATTTATCGCTTCCTTTTCTTTTCACTATTCGAGAAATCAAGTAAACCGTTTTTGGAACTTGATTGAACGTCTAGGCATTTCCATACTTTTATATTCTCCGAGGTACACAGCCCGGATCCCACACCGAGTACTGAGGGAATGTTTTTTTTTGTTTTCCCAGCGAGGAGTTTGGTACAACAACCCGGATCCCACACCGAGTACCAAATATCCGAGTGGCGGTGAGGAAGGCGTAACCGGTAAAATGCGCTAGACAAAAGACGCCATGGATTGAGAGTCAGTGTGAGGCCTCAAACTCACCCAAAAGTCACTGATGAAACTCAACTCCGATATTAAGAAGAGATATGATTAGGATTAAAGATAATATGAACATGAGAATTAAGATTAAAGATAATATGAAATAATTAAAGATGGGATATTCTAGATAGAATACGACTATGATTAGATTAGATAAGAGATGATTATGAAATAAGATATGATTATAATAGTAGAGATGAGATACGATCACAATGAGATACGATTATGATTAAAAGAGATATGATTAGATATTAAAGTTGAGATATGGTTATGATTAAATAAGATATGATGAGATATGATTATGATTCGATATTAGAGGCCATAGAGTGCCAGATGAGATATGATTATGATTAGATATTAGAGGCCATAGAGTGCCAGATGAGATATGATTATGATTATATATTAAAGGCCATAGAGTGCCAGATGAGATATGATTATGATTAGATATTAAAGGCCATAGAGTGCCAGTTGAAATGAGATTAGAGATTGAAGGCCACAGAATGCCAGTTGAAATATTATGACGAAGGCCGGAGAGCCAACGGAAACAATAGAGGGTATAGAGCGCCAGCGACTGAGGATTAAGTAAACGATTTTTAAATCAATGAGACATAGGAAAAATGATTTACAGATTGAATGAGAGTATGAGTATAATGATTTTATTATTGTAATATAGATAATTAATGCGACCACATAGATAATTGATAAGACTATATAGATAATTGATACGAGGTCGATAGATAATTATTACGAGATATAGAATATTCAAAATAGACTTAAAAATAAAGGGAGATGAATCAAAAGAAAAACGATTACAGCGAATAAAGTTTAAGGAAAAATACAAGAAGATTTAAATAAAAAGACTCATAGAGCAATAGCGGATAAAGTTTAGGATAAAAGACGAGACTAGTTAAGTAAAAAGGCCCATAGTGAATAGAGATTAAGAAACATTTTTGGACCAATGATAAAGAGATAAAGGAGAATAGTTAACGAGACGATTGTTGATATGATGGTGATGATTTATTTGATTAAAATAGTTAATTGATACGACAATATAGATAATTGATACGACTATAAGGATAGTTTAGACGAAACAAATAGATAATTGATACGAGTTATAGATAATTTAAAATAAACTTAAATGAAAAGACAAAAAATTAAAAAGATAAAGAAGTTGAGGCAGCGAAAAGAATTAAAATAAGGAGAAGCAATGAGAGTAATACGATAAAATTAATGCGGAAATTTATGTAGAATAATATGTACTAGAAGTGTTATTTATTTTTAGATAATTGGCAAGGAATAAAGAGATCAAGTAAACGACGAATAATAGAACCAAGATAGAATCAAGAAAACGAGTTACGAGAAACTGGAATCAAGGAAACCATCGAGTAGAGAAACTGAGAATATACCGAAACGAACGGAGAACAGGGATAAAAAAAGAAAAAAATATAGACCATTTTATTGGAAGTCAGAGAAAGTGAAAAGCAGCAACAAATAGAAAATTTGATACAGTAGCGACAGCAGAACCAATGATTACAACAAGATTAGAAAGCTTGGAAACAAAAGCTGAAGAATATGATGAGTTAATTGGAAAGTTAACTGACAAAGGAAATAACGCGAAATCACCCGAAACAAAAATTAAAATTCAGTTGAAAACAAGTACGAGTAAAGAGATGGAAAAACTCCGAGAAGAAATGAACCAAGAGTTGCCAAGTAAAAATACTGATGAAACAGAAATATATTTGAGAGAATCAACAATGTACGAAATCACACACGATGAACCAGAAATGAGGAAGCAAGAACCAATATATTCGAGTTTAAAGAGGAATATACAGGAGATGCATTCAGAAAGAAAATGCAACGAAGAAGATTTAAATGACAAAACAGAAACTGGGAATTCTGAAATAAAAACAGTTGGAACAAAAATAGCTGAAACATGGCAAACGGAAATCGTACTGGAAGAGAAAATATTAACCACAATGGAAGAAAGAGTCGAAAGAGAAAATGAACAAACCGAGTTAAAAGATCGAGTATCAGAACCAATAAAAGTAGTGATGGAAATAACGAGACAAACGAAAGATATTTACCCGCAAACAAATCAATATATTGAAAAACCGTCACGAATTTACGATATGCCAGAGTAGAGGTAAATTTATAAATTATAATGATTATTTCAGGATTAACAACGCGAGTTACAATCTAGTATGTACTATCTGTTCAAAAGGAGGATGCCGAACTGAAAGATGTTATCATCGAAAAAATTGCCAAGGATGTGATAGAATAGTTCACACAGAAGGAGAAGAAATGATAATCTGTTTTAATTGTAATCAAAGCGTTCATATGTCAAAGAATTGTCGAATGAGAAGAATTTAAGGTCAACAAAAACCAAACCAATTCAAGAAGAGTCCACAAAATAACCCAACACAAGGGGTCAGACATTGAAGAGATATGACGATAATGAGGACAACCACAAGATACGAGAGTAGAACCTGTTATAGCTGCAACCTAAACGGACATATAGCTGCAAATTGTCCAATAGAGAGAAAATCGAGACAACCAAAACCGAACAATTATAGCCAAAGTACACAAGGTAATCAAATACAAGAGATTGAGCAATTAGGAGGTATGACTCAACGAATACCCGCAAACAATCAAATACGACGAAGTAATACAAGGAGAAACATGAATGATGTTCGATATTAATGGACCAGAAAATATTCGGAACAGCAACAAATCGAATGGCAGAGATTACCGAGAGAGGAAATCCAAGAAATTCGACAAAGACGGATGAACAGAAATTAAATATCAAGTAGAAGCAATATGTCGAAAATAGTCAATACAAAAGAAATCCACACTGCGGAGCAGTGTGTCGCCAACAGCGAGGAGGATATAACAATAAATTACTAAAATAACGACAAAGAAAATGAAGTAATTAAGAAAAATGAAACTCAAGAGGTCAAAATAAAATCAGAGCAAGAATCGAGCAGCAAAAAAAAATAAAGATAATTCAAGAATTCACCGAACGATAGACGACGAAAAAGCAGAAAAAACAGCGATAAAATATATCGAAAAAACAAAAAACAAAATATCAAAATACGAGAGTACTACTACAAAAATCGATAAGAGAATCGATAAGGAAAGCGAAAATAAACATGTTACAGCAAGGGCTAAACAATAATGAAAAGGACAAGAAAGAGGAACTCCAAATAAACGTGAAAAGTAAAGTATTGGAGTCAAAATCTATACAAACAACAGGAGACAATATAGAAATAGGAGTGATGTCAATCGAACAAGAGGTAATAGATATTTTAATGGTTATATTAAAATTTCAGAGGGAGAACTAATCGAAAAGAGAATCCAAAGACAACAAACGAGAAATCTGAATATGCAAGACACATCAAAAACAGTCAGTGAATTGAAAATTGAGACAAAAGAAGATGTAATTGACGAACTCAACAATACAACCCATGTGGAAAGGAAAATTACAATATGGTATTGATTTACTCAACAAAACACAACTAGGAAAACCACAACGAACGAAGAAAGTATCTGGACAATCAATACGAAAGCTAACAACGTAAATATCAGAGAATATCGTGAAACATGTCGAAATCCGGACACACAGAGAACGACTACTATCGACATCAAATAAGCCAACTATTCGGGAAGAGAGGACACGTAAATAGATTTTGTAACAAAAGACGCGGAACATGTTTTAACTGTCTAAAATGGAGACATATGACTCGGAATTGTCCAAATAAACAGACTCAGAACCCATCTGGAGCAGTGGACTAATGAGAGGAAGCAATAGGAAATCAAATGAGATCAATACCAACACCAGAATAAAGCCAGCGAATGATACAAGTGTCGAATTAAGTTACGAACCAGGAAAAGACATGACAACTGGAAGGCAGAAAAAACCTATTAGACATGACGAAACAAATTAACGGAGCCGCAAACAGCCAAGAGACAAAAATCAAAATATTATAGTAATCAGGCGAAACAGGAGCGAGAATATAACGAAATCTACAATGATAGAATGAATTACCGGAAAAAGATGGAAGCAATCATCAAAATAATTAATGAAATAATGCCGAAACGGACTAGAAACAAGAATATCATCGAGATATTAGAAGGAGTAACAAAGATGATCACGAACTACGCAAAAGGCTCAAAATCAACAGCAGAAATCAGCATCTTAAAGAAAAGAATGCCAATATTATTCACAATAATTGACATAGCGGTAATACACCACTACACCATGCAATAGAAAGCGAAAACGTAGAACGAACGATGGAAATTATCGAGGTAATGAACCAATGTGGACAACATACAAATATCAGAAATGAGAAAGGACAAACACCCATGATGATTGAGGTGTCAAGAGATATGTCAACGAAAATTCTGAGGGAGTTATTAAAAACAGGATCAACTCTAAATGAGAATGACAATTAAGGAAAAACGATGTTAAATTACGTTATGATGTCGCGAGAAGCAAGAGCAATAGATTTAGTTACGATAAATGGAATTAAAGAAGACATCGAAGTAATAGGAAAAATTTAAACCCAATTCTTGGAGCAATCTGGAGAGGATACGATGAAGCAACAGCAAAACTGATCAATTGGAGAAAAAAGAAAATCCGATAACGAAATTATAGACGTAAACAAATTCGAAAGCAATGAAAATATATTACTAAAAAGAGCAATAAATTCCGAGTATGCATTACCAAGGACGATAAAAGCCCTGTTAAAAAGAGGAGAAATAAAATTCACGGACAATAAAAGAGAGCCTAGAAGATAACGAAGAGAGAGAAAACCGAGATAGTAATAAAAAGCAAAATTCAGTAGCCTACAAAGAAATAAGACAGCAATCAAAGCCAAATAACGTAGACGATCAGAAAAGATCAAAAGATGAAGAAAACACAGACAAAATCTGTTTGAACCAAATGATGGACTCACAGAAAATTCAAAATCGAGAGAACAAAGCAAGTCAAAATATGAACCAATACCCAAATATGATATGGACGCAACAACCACCGTCACTAATTTCACCACTCTAGTGGCCAAGTGAGATCGATATATATCCAGTAATTGATGAGAGATGCGGAGGGATACGCACCTTGCGCGTAGACCCTTTGGAGATAAAGTAATAAATAGTTAGAAATGTGCATATAATTTATATAATAGATATGTTTATATAGCAATGTATAAAGGTAGTATATAAATATTATAGTTGAGGAGCGAAAACAAATTAAAAATCAGACGATGTGACAACGAATAAAGCGGAATGAGAAAGACAAGTGATGCAATATTACGTTAAAATTGAGAAACAAATCAATTAGAAGCTAATCAAATCGGAATCAGAAATTGAAATAAACCGATTAAGAGGTACCGAAGCCATCAAGGAAATCAGAGACAAGAGTAGACTTGGAGTGCAATTTAAAACTTGGAAAATCCAGTACAATCAGATGAGAGACGAAAATCAGGAACAACGAAAACAAAGTCACGATTGGAGCAAGATAAAGCAGAAAAACAGTAAAGGAAGTATCAACACGAAACGAAAGCATTGAAGAAATAGATGAAATACCAAGTCAGTCAACAAAAAAGACGAGGGGGAATAATTTAACAAAAAACTGAATCAAGTAATGAGAAACTGGCGAATAACAACAAAGGACAGCTAACTGAGAAACGAAATTTGTGGTGATTGAGTTAAATGGAAAAACTAAAAAGACAAAGAAATAAATGTAGCAAAAGAGTGGAAGAGACTCAAAATTAAAGCCAGGAAAAGAGCAAGAAAAACGTCCAATTGCAAGTGAAACTAGATGCAGCCAAATGAGACAAAATGAATATTACGGGAATAGAAATTTCAAACATGACTGAAGTTCAACACCGGATACAAATAAAGAACGGACCAGAGAAAAAATCAAAAAACAACCCAACAATCAAAAATCCGACAACAAGAAAGATAAATCAAATCAGTAAAGAGAGAAGGCAAAGGGCAATGCCAACAAACGACAAGACGAAAGATGATGAGGCTGAACTACAAAATGCACCCAATCAAAATGGAATATTGAAAAGATCTTGCAAATCGTAGTAAAGACAAACAAAGAAGATAAATGATGTCAAAATAAGGTTAATACCAATCACAGAAACGAGAAACCAAATATGATAATAAAAGCAACAAAGATAAAGAAAGGAGAGAAACAGAAAGTCAAACAACTACCCAAAATCAAGAGAAAATAATAACAAGCCCTATTAAAGGATCCTGAAAATTGTTATAAAAACAAGGAATTCGAAAGCAGCATGATATTGGCGATGAGAAGGAGGATAGCAGTAATAAAACCTCACAATCAATCAATCGATTCAAAAATTAACTGTAACAAATATGACGATATATGAGAAGCCAAAGGATACCAATTACGGACGGATCAATTCATATTATACCCAATGGTCAAAGGATTAAAACAAGAAAAACGGATCGTTCAAACCCTCAGAACTCTAGAAAATCATTTCGAAAGTCAATAGAAAAAGGAAGCACCCATCAAGGAAACAATATTAAAATAATCATGGATGATCTTTAGAAACCCTACAAAATAACAAAAAGAACCGAAAATCGAGAACAAACAGCCAAAATTGATAACTGAAAAGAAGAAACTCAAACCAACCTCAAAGAATCATGAATAATCCCGAACCGATCAATTATCATTAAACAATCGAGACTAGATAATATGATAAAGGGTCAGCTACCCACAGAATCCAATTGAACACCACCCAGTTCAAGATGCAAAGAAAAAAATCAACAAACGAAAGTTAGAATGTCAATTTACAACTCAAAACCCTAAATAAACCAGCAAAAAAGGAGTCTTGAGCTAAACATTCTATCTATTCTTCTTATCTGAGATTCACTAAGCCTGCCAATCTTCCAAACAATCGGCATCTAATAAAGTCAATTCCCTAAACTAAACAAAATCTCAAAGCTAAACCGCACAACAGATATCGAATCGTCAAAATATCAGAACCTGCTGAAGAAAGTAATCAATCAGAAACCAAGAAACTCGAGGCATCAGCGAGACGAATACCCAAGTGACAGAATATTGAACTCATGATTAACAATGAAATAATAATCCTTAGACTATTTACTATTCTTTATGTGTGATCATGACCGGACTGTATGTCCTCTTTCACTTCATCTTGGAATCCGTATATTGAGGTATACTGCATGATTATTTTTATGCATGTGGGTTTTGAGGTCACGACCCTGTAGCTCGTAGACCCAATTGAATGGAAAACGTAAACTCTGTATAGTTCATAGCTTAGATTATTTAGAAATTGCGGGTCGCAATTTTACGGGCCCCGGAATGTTTTATGTTGGGCCAGCACACAAATAGCCTTGAGAATTGTTTAAATGCATCAGTAATACAGCACGAAAACCCACCACCAAGATAACTTAAAATACAATATACAACACCAACTAAACACTTTAAAATCTGAGAGAATATAAATAAATATAAAATCAAAAACATAAAAGTAAAATAAAATAAATACAAAAATGCATCAAGAACCGCACGAAATTTACATAAAAAATAACATAATAACAAGAAAATTCGACCGTAAAATGACCATTTATCTAAAAGTAAAAATTAATGAATTAAATGAATAAAAATAAAATATTTTTTGGTTGAATAAATTTATTTAAAAAATGTTAAAAATAAATTACTAATTTAAATTAAGAAATAAATAAAAATTTGATTTAGATAACACAAATAATTTCAAAGTCGAATTTTGTTTAATCGCAATAAAACTAACACGCAAGGTAAAGGCCAAATTATAGGTATAAATACTGATGTGTTTTCCCAAATTTTCAACTACTACTTTGTAGTATTAATTTCAACCAAATTTAAGATGCAAATTTTTACAAATCTTACTTTGTTGTGTGATTTTTTTTAGATATTTTCAGGTTATTAATCTACAGTTATCAATATTTTCAGGTTATTAATCTACAGTTATCAATATTTTCAGGTTATTAATCTACAGTTATGTTTTGTAGCAATATTTTCAGATTGTTAATCTACAGTTATGTTATTTTGGTTTATGTACATCGATGCACGATTTAAAATTTGTTCATATGAATGCTAAATATACAGTTTATGCGTCGAGATTTTTGCCTAATTCATTTGGTAATTTATTTTTTCTATTATTTTATTTTTGGTGGCCCACAGCTAAAACATAACGCAAGATAGAAAAATAAAACACACTATCGAACTGTGTAGGTGCGTGTAAAATCGCCAATAGTTCGTGCCCGTGAAGGCCCCGGCGTGCGGAACGCAGGAGCCGAAACGTCAATATTTTCCGTTCATAGGGGAAATTTGAGGGTAAATGAGTAGTCCCTTGGCTACTCCTTCACCATCCGTTTCCTGTAAAATTGACATAAATTTTAAACAACAATCGGCTCAAAATCTCTAACACCGAGTAGTCCAATGGGCACTCATTAAATATAATATGAACATAAATAGATCTTAAGGACAAAAAGACGGAATGGGTAGCGGGGAAAATTGCGAAATCGTTGCAACACTTAAAATGAATAGCCATCGGAAAAAGATTAATCCGAACGACCAAAATCATGAAAAATAATGTTTTTAAATAAGAATTAAATAAATTAATTTGAGTTGAGGCGGAAAATATGGGCGGGACGCTGCTCAAATTTTCCAAATTAATTCAAATACTTAACAAAAATAGTAACGTAAAAATAGAACTTGTAAAATAAAAATACTTTATCAAAAACCGAAAAATATAGATGGACTACGGCTAATGTTGTATATCAATAAAAAAATTTTAACGCTGAGGAATAAGGACGGATCCCTACAAAATCTTAATAATAATAACGATAATGATAAGGGTAATGGTGATAATAATAATAATAATAATAATAATAATAATAATAATAATAATAATAATAATAATTATTATTATGATAATAATAATAATAATAATCATGGTATTAGTAGTAATGATGATAATAATTATGATAATAATAATAATAATAATAATCATAGTAGTAATAACAATAAATATAATGGTAGTTATAGTAATAAAAATAATAATAAAGGTAATAGTAGTAACAATTAATAAAGGTAATATATATAATAGTAACAATGATAATGCTAGTAATAATAATAAGGAACATTGTAGTTATAATAGGGATAAGGGTAAGAGATGTACTGTGTTTGCTTAACATAACCAAGGGTTTAAAGACCATAAAAAATCATCAACATGGAAAACGATAAGAAGGACTATGGGAATAGACATAACAATGAATGATTTGAGAGTATATGTTAACATTTGAAAGAGATAGGAGAATAATGGGACCTAAGAGTCAAAAGCGAGCACAACGGGTGCCAAGTGGCGATCAGTATCATTTTGTATGGCGTTACTAGGGTCACCGGGAGGATAAGCAAGATTTGAAACCCTGTAACCCACCAGATTTTATATCTACAGATTCCTTTTGACTAACCGAACTTGATGTCAAAGACGGTCTTGAGTCATTTCGAAATTTGGACAGAATATCAAAGACAGCAATTGAACCGATGGCATCAGCAATTATGATGACTTGGCCATCAAAATGCTGCCCGAAATAATTCAAATACTTAACAAAAATAGTAACGTAAAAATGGAACGTGTAAAATAAGGGCAGAACGCTGCTCAAATTTTCCGAGTCAATGAAAATACTTTGTCGAAAACGGTAGAATAGGGATGAACCGTAAAATAAGGGCGGAACGCTGCTAAAATTTTCGAATTTACAAAAATACTTTATCAAAAACCGAAAAATACAGATGGATTACGGCTAATGTTGTATATCAATGAAAAAATTTTTAACGCTGAGGAATAAGGACGGATCCCTACAAAATCTTAATATTAATAACGATAATGATAAGAGTAATGGTAATTATAATAATAATAATAATAATAATAATAATAATAATAATAATAATAATAATAATAATAATAATAATAATAATGATAATAATAATAATAATAATCATGGTATTAGTAGTAATGATGATAATAATTATGATAATAATAATAATAGTAATAATCATAGTAGTAATAACAATAAATATAATGGTAGTTATAGTAATAAAATAATAATAAAGGTAATAGTAGTAACAATTAATAAATGTAATATATATAATAGTAACAATGATAATGCTAGTAATAATAATAGGGAACATTGTAGTTATAATAGGGATAAATGTAAGAGATGTACTGTGTTTACTTAACATAACCAAGGGTTTATAGACCATAAAAAATCATCAACATGGACAATAATAAGAAGGACCAAGCGAATGGACATAAAGATAGATGATATGAGAGTATAGGTTAACATTTGAAAGAGATAGGAGAATAATGGGACCTAAGAGTCAAAAGCGAGCACAGGTCTTCTATCGACAGCTCGTTGGACCCAGAGATCGTTCGATCAATTATAGCATTAGCAATAACGCTCACTTTTTGCGGACGATCTACCCACTCGAACACAGTTCCAACATTGCTTAGCAACGGGTTCCGAGTGGTAAGCGAAGAATATTTGTATGGGGTTGTCTGGGTAACAACCATATAGTTTCAAAATATCAAAACCCAGAAACCCACCACCTCCTTTAATAAAACTTTCGCCTTTCTTTCAACTAATCAACATGTATAAAAAGTGAAAAATAACATTTGAAAAAGTAAAAATAATAATAATAATTGTTTATTTTAATTAACAAATGAAGTATTTCAAATCTAACAAATAAATAAATGTTTTAATTGGTCACTTGTCCGCAGTTCGCCCGTCAACTAATCACATTGCTTGGCACAATTACTTCACGAAACTTTTTAATTCATGTATTTAGACATGTGTTCCAGAGGTTTAAGAACCAATTTGATATTTTCTCTTGAAATGTTATATTTCTCCATATTATCGGGAATATCCTTTATCGGAAACCATTTTATCACTTGGATCTCATTGTCCACTAACGGCTGTAAAAATGTGTCTTTTCTGAAATTGCGAATCACATAGTATCTACTGAGTAAGCTGTGTTGAACATGATCAAAATATAAATCTTTATCTATTATATTGGAGAGGTCTATTCCAACTTCTTCGTAGATTTCTCGGATTGCGGTGTCCATTAAATGCGCGTCGGTTTCTTCTACTTTCCCTCCGGGGAAAATATAATATTCATTATAGTGACATTTTGTCAACAAGACGTGCTCCATGTTTTCGTCAACAATGATCGCTTTCACTCGAGGTATAAATCTGCGATTATAATTCCATTTGTTATATTCATTGACAATGTCAATATTTTGTGGGAGAATCTCTTGCAAATAGTATCGAATTCCTATGATAAATCTCTTAAAATGTTGCGATGATTGCTTTTCTTTTAATTTGTTTGAATCGACGTAATACCAATACATTTTCTCTAGTCTCCAGAATATCGCTGACATGTCAGTTTTACAAGTCATGACATCGGATAGAAATCTGACAAATAAATCCTCAATTATTTCATCCGAGATCTCAATGGGTTTCAGATCGAATTTCAGAATTGAATTTGTTCTTAGAAAGGAAGTACCTGAATATCTTACCATTTTAAATGTTTTGATTACTATCATTTCTTTTTCAGTTAAATATCAAATTTTTGGGCTAATTGCGTCATAATTATTTCCTGAAATTAAAATTACTAAATGTTTTTCCTTATTATTCATTCGGTTGGCAAAGTCATTGTTTCTTGAGGAAATCTTTTTATTATTGACTTCTGAATTACAACAATGAATAAATAGGAGTAAAAATTGCTGAGAAGTATAAATAAAAAGGTTATTTGAAATATAGTTGCCAAACAATAGAACCCGCTTAGCCTTATATTCCTATTGGCTACCAACATGTTTTAGCGATCAAATGAAAAGTAACCGTGTCTATTTAATTAAATTCTGACTTCTGGATTTGATGATCTTTTATCCAAATTAACTTTGAACTTATTTTTTTGGAGGGAAAGTATGTAACTGGTGGTAAATTTGATTTTGAAGACGAATAAAATAATATTAAATTTATAGGAGGTATATTGAAGGGTCAGGAATCCAAAAATTAACTAATTAAATAAATTTTACTCAGTCGAACCCATTAATTAAAGGCCACCAATATCAGGATAAGGGTTGGCCGGGAATTAAGCTAATTGGCAATAAATTGCCACCTGGCTCAGAAATTTTTTGTTTCGTTTAGCGGTTATTAATAGACGGTAAATCGTTATAAATGCAGAGAGAAATCAACATAAATGCTAGTTGGTGGGAAAAAGTTATTTGGTTAAATTTAAAGTTACCGGCAGGAGCGACGAGGCATAGTTAAAGAAATAGTACATTGTGTTTTGATTTTACAGTTGAAGGTAATACCCTTTGGGTGTTTACCCTGTTTGATTTTGACTCAGTTGTGAATGCTGGAAAATTTGTAAATTTGAAAAATAAAGATTTTGTTGTGGATTGATTACTTTGATTTTATTGATTGTAAACACGAGAAGTCAGATATGGTCTCAATTCCATCAACAAACTTCATATAATCTCAACAATACTAAAAATCCAGGAATAAAAGGGTTAAATAAATTATAATTTACATTGTTAAAGTTGTACTCATGCAAAGTTGATCTGATAAAGCTGTTGAAATATCCTAAAATTGCACATTTTTATAATAAAAAATACCAGTAATAAAGGACTACTGTCTATAATTTTTGTCTTCATATATGAATTTTTTATTATGGTGTATTTGTATGTAGTTGATGTATACATTCAATAAAATTAATAGATTTACTTATAATTTAATAATATTACTTACAAAACAATTATTACATTCCCATAAAGTTTATATGCAATTATTATTAACAATCCATTTTTCCAAAAAATGTTTTTTATAACTTCCACAATTTTATTTGTTTTAATCGGAAATTTATTTTCATATTGCGTAATGGTGAAACCCATCAACCTTGGATCTTCAAACAAATTCAAAGTAATGTTAGATTCAAATACCGAAATTTACTTTACAAAAGATGAATTGGTTTTCAAAACCGAAGATTGGCAGTGCGCCGCCGGGAAGCTGACTCCGTTGCCAGAACTTTCCAGTTACGTGCACTGTTGTTATTCTGGTTCGGATCTCGAGATCGAGGATGCTGATGAATATATCATTGACAAAATTTTGAAGGACAAAGATTTATAATTATTTTCTATTGCTTTCCTAAATTCTCTAACTTTACCAAACTAGAACAAATGAAAACCTTATGATATTTAAATAACATTGGATCAGTGTCGGGCATCCTTTTTTTGGTCGCGGCGTACTAATAAAACCATTTTTTGAGACATCCATTAACTAAAAAATAAAAATTTTGAAAACCAGAATTTTATTGAGAAGTGTAACCACAACAAAACTTTTATTTTTGATTAATATGAGCTGCTTATATGACTGCTTGGACTGTGATTGGATTTGGCCCTTTCTTGATATATATGTATTATAAACCCCATGATGATCATAATATATTGCTATTTGTTCGAGAAAGTATTTTTTAATTGTATTGAAACTTTTTTGGCCCAAGCCACTTACACTATCGCAAGCAAGCAAATTATCATAACCAAACAAGTCATATAAGCGCAGTCTATCTGCAACGTGTTTCTAACTGAGGATTTTACTGTAATATCTCGACTTAAAAATTAGGAACTTCAGTAGAAGTCTTGTGACTTACTGCTTGACTTCCCTATTATCGAAAAGTCAAGCTAAAAATTTAATCTTCACACGGCATTTCACACAGTATAAAATGGCAAATAGAATAAATAGTATTAACAATGTCTTGTTCTGACTATTGAAAGTATGAATAGTGATAGAAGCGGACCAATTTGTAAAGCTAGACTAGCAAGATACGTCTTCTAACGGCAGCTTACTGGACACAGGATACACCAAAGCCATAATCGTTTTGGTGAAAACGCTTACTTTTGGCAGTCTACCAAACACTTACCTAACAACCTATGAAAGGTCAGTAGGAAGATATTGTATGCCTGCGATGATGGGATCAAGGATCGTGGCAAGGAAATGTGCCAAGGTCACAATACCCATTACCTACCAATACAATTTCTTTCCTCACATCATACATTTATACGCTCAATATCTGTTTGCTGCAAAAGTTTCTATAGATACATATTAATTATTTTTACATTGTGGTGTTTATAATTATTTTACATTGTGATATTTTAGGATTTTATGTAACATTTTCGATATACTGCTATAAAACTTTATCATAATTACTAATTATAACTCGTGTCTGCTAAGCTGGCCGCAAATTTTCATAACATTAGCTTAGATTAAAACTAGTTACACATATGATGCAGTATATATGCAACTATTATGCATGACTAACAATGGCATTCTGTGATGAAATTTCAATATATTATTTTCTATTTTTATTGACTCTTATCAAGAGTTTTACTAATTGTTTATGTTTTCATCTAACTAATGAGTATAGAACATGTTTCGATCATAAAATTGACTGATTTTACTTTAATTACTTAGAAAATAAGCCAAAATGTTCAATAAATAGGTTCAGGGTGCCGGTAAAAGGCACTATACTGTTGGGATATTAATAATTTGTCTATAGCAGAACTTCTTAAACTTTTGTAATTCACGACCCAATTTATGATTGCGAGTTTCTTGACGACCCCATACAAATATAAAAGAAAAATAAATTTATATTTTTTAAAAATTCCTATAACATCTTCTAATTCTAATTCATATTAAATGTTATTCAAGTTATTACAATACTCTTAATAAAAATGCAGGTACAAACAATCTTTCCGAACCAGAAGATCTTATGATATATTTATCTACGATAATTGTTATTTTATCTTTATAACAATAATTTTACAAGTTGGTGGGTTACTGGATGTTGGTGTTTGTTTAAATTATGTTGTAGTTACCCAAGTAACGCCATATAAATATTTCTTTGCTGCCACTCGACACCAGTTGCTAAGCAACATTGGAACTGTGTTAGAGTGGGTAGACCGTCCGCAAAAAGTTAGTACTATTACTAGTACTGTAATTGCCCGAACGATCTCTGGGTTCAACGAGCGGTCGATAGAAGACTTGTGCTCGCTTTGCATATCAGGTCCGCTTATGTCGTAAATTTTATCATATTTTATCCTTCGAGTTCACCGAGTTATTTAAACAATGATCGTGCTAATAACTACCATATATTGAGACAAAACACATATCTACACAATTGATAAAAGCGATACATTCTTAAAGAGTCTGTTGCGTTTGGCTTAACAATCGAGCGGCTCGACGCTTGGCCCGCTCCTTTCGTCCGGGTCGATAACTGCTCGAGATCGGATTAGTCTTTGGAGTCGTTGCCGTTTCTCGGCCTGTTAGTTGGGCAAGAGCAAAGACGAGAGGGTAGGTAACTGCAGCTCCCTCCTGGCAGGCTGATAATGCCACTTCTAACCCTTTCATCTGAATCCTCAGACTCTGATTCAGTTGTCTTTCATCTGCCCATCCCTTTTGGGCTGCGGTGAGTCTTTGGTAAAGCGATTTTACCTTCCTGGGTTCTACCCATGTGGTTTTGATCTGCTGCGCTTCCAGGGACAACTGAGTGATTTGGCCATGAAGATTTCTATTGATTGCCCTGGCGTTTTCCAGTTCTTTCTGTAGAATTTTTAAGGGTTACTACTATAATCTAAATAAAGGTCCATATTAGAATCAGAAGATTCGTATCTCCAAATTTAATTATTGACGAGTCTACATCCTTACTATAATTTATGGCGATAAAATCAGAAAATAAAAGCTCTCTCAAAATCAGAAAAGTCATATCTTGAATCTAAATTCCTATTATAATCATTAGAAATGTTGGGCCAGAACACAAACGGCTTTGAAAAATGATTAAATGAATCGGTAACACACATGCAAATATAACCTACAACTTTAAAATCAAACCCATGAATACATCAATTAAACCTAGCAAAATATGAGAGAAAAGCAACTACATATAAAATAATAAACATAAAAATAAATTAAAATAATAACAAAAAGCACCAAGATCCGCACGATATAAATATAAACATAACACGAAAATCCAACAAATTCGACCGAAATTTGATAATTTAACAAAAATGAAAATTTCATGAAAATGAAATTTAAATCAAAGATTTGAATTAGAAATAATTCAATAAAAAATTTCAAATAAAAAATTATCAAAATAAATTAAAAAATAATAAAAATTAAGATTAGAATACACTAGAAAATATCAAGGTCGAATTTTGTTTTACTAAATCAAAAAGAACACGCGAGGCTAAGGACAGAAAAATAGGTATATATACCGATGCATTTTCACATAAAACTTAACCAATATTGAACCATTCATTTGAACTTTTGAAATAAATACTTTTAAATCTATTTTAGGTGAGTGAGAGTTTTATGTGGAGACTCTCTCTCCACGTCACGTCCTCGCAACCTCATTTAGAGCTCTGCTTGGATGTCGGCGTGAGGAGAGTAGTATTTTATTTGGTATGATGTTATGCTTTATCAAGTAATTTGTTATATTGCTTTTAATATATTAATAAATATTTACAAAACCTAAAATCAGTTCATTTTTTATTAATTATTTTATTGTCGAAATTTTTCCGGCCCACAGCCAAAGACACATCACAAGTTAGTAAAATCCACATATTATTCAGATTCGTGAAAGTGCGTGGAATATCGCCGATGATCTGTGCCCGTGAAGACCCGGCGTGCGGAACGCAGGGATTGGAACGTCAATATTATTCCGTATAGAAGAAAGGAGAAATAAGGAAGGGGTCTTTTGGATACTTCCTCGTTTCTAGTTTTCTTTAAATTCGACCTAAATTACTCTACACACGGCTCAAAATCACCACACCGAGTAGTCCAGTGGGCACTCATTAAATATAATATGAACACAATGCGCCTAAGGTCAATCAAGGGAAGGTACCGGGGAAATTATAAAATGAAATCGTTGTTATGAACTAAAAACTCCAAATTATTATTATGAATATTAAACTGCCAATACGAACTTAGGATAACTGTAAATATTACGCAGTCCCCGAAAAGGTAGAAAGTCAATAATTTTAAACAAAAGTCACGTATCTAAATTTCGGATTCCAGTAATCGTCATAAATTAAAAATTATGAACATAAAGAAGTCGATCGTGAACAATACCAATAACCGAATCATTGTGAATTTTCTTTATTGTAGAATATACAAAAACTTAATATACAGGACCAAAACTTCCACCCCCATAAAAAGTGTTTCATTTATATTTCGACCTCGCAGAAGGTTTCCAGATAACCGTCGTTTTGAGACCTGCTTAATTTATATTTATGTCATGCCATAATTATTCAATTTATATTAACGCTTCACTCCAATATTGATAAGATCGTATGTCGATAGTAGGAAAATACTTGGTAATTTTAAATAGAATAATTATTGAAAATCGACCCCCCCAAAAGAAAGATCCCAGTAAATTAAATTTGAGAAAAGTCAACCACATTAATACTACTTACAAAATCTACTTACAAAATCTAACCCTTAGCCAGAAAACCCGATTTAAATCCTGAACCACAGTAATACTACTTATGATAACACTACTTATTAACCTTATTATTATTATTATCATTATTATTATTATTATTATTATTTTATTGTTATCATTATATCTACTAACGTTCCTACAGTTACCAATTAAATTTATTCATATTTAATATTATTATTGTTATTATTATTATATTTATTATTTTTATATTTAATGTTACTAATCTTAGTACTAATTCCCCATTGATATTATCATTATTATTATAGTTCTCATTATTACTAAGATCTGAAACTAATATTATTATTATTAACTTGATATTATTATTAACGGTAAAGCTATTGTTATTATTATTGCGATTATCAACTTAAAATTGATAGCATTGGTACCCTTGTCGTTAGTATTAATCCTTTTAAGATCGATATTACTAATGTCATTATTATACAACATTATTATTGTAATACTAAAATAATAATTATTATTAGATTATTATTACTGTTATTATTATCGCTAGTACTATTATCACACCAAAATTATTATTTTAATATCAAATGTATTATTACCAGTACTACCTTCTTAAGTGATTTTTAAAATCATCAAAATAAAATAAGAAAGACATAGGACTTTATTAAATTAAAAGAGTTCAACAACAAAAATTACCACATCGATGAAAAGTAATTCCAACATAAGTAAATTCCAATATCGTGATTTCTTTTGCGGATTGATTCAGGAAGTTCTATAGATTAAAATTGAATAAAACTAATAATGAACGAAAGAGCATACTTGAGAGTAAGTGCTGATGCTGGAATGGAATACAATAGAAGGCCCGGTTACGGTAGGAGATCAAAAATAAAAGAAATTTTAAAAGAAAAAGTATCAAAAATTTACAACATAGGAATTCGAAAAGGTTTAATCTGTTGTCATGGCAACAGGTGATAAGCAAGCTTAAATAATGGGATATATACCCAAATTTCTCCTTACCCATAGATTTTCAAGGGTTAAGATGAATATTTATAACTTAAAATGGAAAATCCTTAGTTATAATGAGATTAATCATAATAAAAAATTTAATTTTATAAAATTTTCAAATAGTACTTTAGAGTAAATAAATTTAATTTTAACCGTAATAAATTAAATTTTTAGATTGTATTCATAAAATATTTATTTAGATTGACAATTTCACCCATAAGATATTTATTTAGATATGACAATTTTATCCATGAAATATTTATTTAACATAATAATTTAACCATAGAATATTTATCTAAAATACCAATTCTACCCATAGAACATTTGTTTACCCATAAATTATCCCTTCAAAATGACGAGTTACTCACGGAATATCTATTCAATACGATATTTTACTAACAGAATTCCTATTCACTATAAGATTTATTCATAGAGTATTTATTCCATATAACAGATTACCCGAAAATAACTAGTCAATATAATAGTCCTTCCAAAGAAAAAATTAAGTGGACAACCGAACTGCTTCGCCAGTATTCATGTTAGGGCATCATCCCTAAAAACAAGAGATTAAGAAATTTAAAACCTATAACATAAATTCCCACTCACGGTGATCATCCCACGGGGATAAATTTCATAAATTCTAAAATTTACCAGTTTATTAAATACAGAAAATTAGACACTTGACGCCTACATAAATCGATAATTCGAGGAAAAGTTGGTGAATAATAAGCTCGTCATTATACTACATACCCGCAGTAAGTAACTAGTTCTCTCTAGCACTGTAGTAATTTTACACACCTACCTTTTTCTCTTCCCCAGACTATAAATAACAAAGGTAGATTAATCAATAATCAAAACGAATTTTGCTCTGAGAAATTAAAATTTCCTACCAACCAACGGACTATAACGAGAAGTCGACCGATGAGTCGCTCGATAAGGTCGGAGATATGGAATTGGAAATCTGCTTTTCAGGTAAAATTTTCTAGTAAACTGGTTTAATTTTAACCGAATTGTTAACGGATATATAATTATTAAAAATAAATTTTCCATTTATAATGGTAATGATGAATCTTCTTTGCTCAGAAAATCCAAGACCGTTGATGTGCGTCCCCACCTCTGTTGCCGATCGGTGGAGATGGGCATGGGAACGATTCCGGCAGGAGGAATGCCCCGAGTTTTCTCAACCGGAGCCTCAACGAATCGACCGGCAATCGGAAAGTAATCATGGCTTGTGGCTAGCCGATAGTCCATGGGAGGAATGGAGCCCGGCCTGAGAGATCCGTGAGCAGGCCCGTCATCTTCTCGAGCAGCTCGAAAGCCACCAACGGCAGGTGGATGTGCAAGTGGTCCGAGCTCGCCAATACCTGGCGAATTAAATCAGAATCTCCGAACGCAGATAAGGGGGTTGGAAGTTGCCTTATCCGCTAGTCGGGAGGGGGAGGCAGTAACCTACCCTCTTGTCTTCGCCCCATCCCAATTGGCTTATCGGGACTCCATAAACAAACCAACGCCCGCTGTAACTCCTACTACAACACTATCCAGCAGTTATAGGCCGGAGCGGAAAGAGCGTGCAAGACGAAGAGCCGCTCGTCTGTCGAATAAACTCAATTGATTTAAAACTTGTTTCATCAGTGAATTTAATTAAATTATAAAGGTTGTTCAATTACTAAAAGTGATGTTTTAAAACTTGAGGGATGTTAATAACCCGGAGCTATTTCATGAGTATTCATACTTCGTCAGGTAACCGTCGTTCTATCTCTAGGAACACCATCACCGTATCTAGCACTTACTAACATGATTCTAATCTCGAAACTTCTTACACACAAGGGACTTACAAAGCAAGCACAGGTCTTCCATTGACAGCTCGTTGAACCCAGGGGTTGTCAGAGCAATTACAGCATTAGTAATAACGCTCACTTTTTGCGGACAATCCACCCACTCGAACACATTTCCAACATTGCCTAGAAACGGGTGCCGAGTGGTAGCTAAAAAATATTTATATGGCGTTGCTGGGGTAAACACGAGGACGTTTCAAACAATTAGCAAACCCAGTAACCCACCAAAAATGAAATTCGCAAATAAAATACTCTAGGGGAGTCGGAAAATTCATGTCTTAAATCTAATGGTTAAAATTCTCCTTATCAGTATTAGAAATAAAAATTAAAATACTATATGGAAATCAGAAAATTAATCTCCTAAAAGTTTATGTTTAAGATTCTCATAATAATTATTGGAACAAAGTTTAAAATCAGCAAATTCATATCCTAAAATTTAACGGTTAAAATTCTTATAATAATTATTAGAACTAAAATTCAAAAAACAGAAAATTCACACTTTAAAATTTAACAGTCAAAATTCTTATAATAATTATTAGAACTAAAATTCAAAACCGGAAAATTCACATCCTAAAATTTAACAGTCAAAATTCTTATAATAATTATTAGAACTAAAATTCAAAACCAGAAAATTCACATCCTAAAATTTAACAGTCAAAATTCTTATAATAATTACTAAAACTAAAAATCAAAATAGGATTATAAAAGAATTTATTGAAATCGAAATTCGTAAAATTATAAAATATCAGAGTTCCCATAATAAAATTTTTACCCCATGTCTGAGGATCTGGATCCTGAGCTACGTCCTTGTGTGGCTCTCTGGTCAAAGTATTCTTGTTGCTGATGTCCTGTTGTCGGTGCATTTCCTAAGGAAAAATTATCCAAACTACTGATCGATTGTGATTGTCAGCACTTATTATAGGATCAGGTTATCAGTGGTGTGTATATAGGTGGGTGATATCCCTTTTACTACTGTTGGGCCAGAACACAACGGCCTTGAGAAATGTTTAAATGGATCGGTAACACACACGCAAATACAACATGCAAATTTAAATAAACCTATTGAAACATCAATTAAACCCTATGAGGAAAAATATGAGGAAAAAAGAGAATTAAATATAAAATAATAAACATAAAAATAAATTAAAATAATAACAAAATGCAACAAAATCCGCACGATACAAACACAAATATAACACGAAAACCCAACAAATTCGACGAAAAGCGATAAATTAATAAAAGTTCATGAAAATTAAACTTAAATCAAAAAATTTGAATTAGAAATAATTCAATAAAAATTCTAAATAAAAAATTATTAAAATAAATTGAAAAATAATAAAATTAAAGATTAGAATACACTAGAAAATAACAAGGTCGAATTTTGTTTTACTGCATCAAATTTAACACGCGAGGTTAGAGACAGAAAATAGGTATAAATACCGATTCATTTTCACATTGAATTTGACCGTTTTTCGAAACAAAAACCATTTTGAATCAAAATTTGATTTTGAATTATTGATTAAAAATCTATTACGAAATTTTTAGGTGAGAATTAGTTTTATTTGGAACTCTCTCTCTCCACGTCACATCCTCGCAACCTCGGTAGAGCTCTGCTTGGATGTCGGCGTGGGGAAAGATGTAATTTTTGTGAAATTTTTGATTGAATGGAATGGATCAAGTAATTCTGTATTTTGCTTTTAATATATATCAATAAATATTTATGATGTTTAAAATTTGTTTTTCTTAAGATTAATTAAACATTTGTCGAAATTTTTCCGGCCCACAGCCAACACCTATCGCAAGTTAGTAAAATCAACATACAATTCAGATTCGTGTAAGTGCGTGGAATATCGCCAATGATCTGTGCCCGTGAAGATCCGGCGTGCGGAACGCAGGGTTGGAACGTCAATATTATCCCGTATAGAAGAAACGAGGAATAATGAAGGAGTCCATTGGCTGCTTCCTCGTTTCTCATTTCTGTAAATTCGACCTAAAATTATATCACACACGGCTCAAAATCACCACACCGAGTAGTCCAGTGGGCACTCATTAAATATAATGTGAACATAAAGTGCGTTTAAGGCTTATTAAAGGGAAAGGTTACGGGGAATAAATCAATATGAAATCGATGCTATAAAAATTAAATTACTAATGAATTCACTTAACTTTGAATAAAATTATTTTTTTTTGTAATTTAAACAAGTCGACCCAAATTTCTACTAACTTTGAATTAGAATTTTAATCAACTCAACTTTCTAATAAAATGGAGAATTCAATCAGGTTCTGAGTCAAAACATAAACGCGTTTTTGTTGATTACCGTGCAATGAATAAAATCACTTAGAATAAATCCCCTATAGTACGGTTTATAGAAATAATGGAAATAAGGTAGAAATAAGGTAGTCATCGGAAGCTATTAAAAATCACTAACAATCTTTTATTATAATCAGCATAAACATCGTAATATTAAAAACGAAAGTAAAGCCATATAAACTTTATTTTATAAAATGAAAATGCTCGCTTACTAAAATTTGGCATAAAATGACGAAGATAAAATCCGGATGGTAAGCAGAGTAGTTGATGTTAAAGTTAGGATCCCGTCAGAACCCGAACCAATTCTCATTATCACGATGGTAAACAATGCTTGGCAGAATAAGGTAAATAAATCCGACGAAATAATTTTTCGAACGAGGAACATCCCCTGAAATTTGCACCAAAATTAATTAATTAAATATATACGATAAATTACCGAACGACCAGAGAGAGCTAACGAATAAATCAACTGGGCGATCAATAGCGAGAAGAAAAGTCCGCGAAATCCCAGCGTGACCCGATTTCTTAAATTCACCCGCATTATACGCTAAATACGAAACTTATTATAATAACAGCTAACTCATAAAACTTACCCGATAATTCACAAAATCGAGATCCAAAAGTCCAACTCGCCTAAACGTAATTCGTAAAATTACAAGTTACAAAATAAACAATATTACCTCAACCAAAACTCGCTGACATTTCCGTCGATGTAAACATTCACCCATCGTAGTCGAGTTGCGATTGACATTCATTTCCTGTCCATCTGATTCAATACGCACATTCATCAATATATCCATCGACGATAGCAGAATATACATCATTTTTCACTTGACAAAAATCATGTATTCACTAAATGTCTCGAGCGAAGATTTAGAACTTCAATCTCTGAATGTTGCAGAAGCCCCTCTGTCGAGTAAGTTTTAATTAATTTTAATGTCGAAATTATGATCGTGTTCGAGCCTTAGATACAACCCAGAATCAAAACCATATCATCTTTTCCGCCAAGTGAAAACCCGAGTTAGTAAGTAAACTCTCCAGATTAAAGGCAATGACCAAATAAGCCCATACCTGCTAATGCATCGTAGCATTTCCGCACCAGACAAATCCCAAAATCCTGACATTCTACCGTTAAGCACAACAATCATTTTTTTCTTTGTGGCTATGCACCTTCGTCAATCCCATTGGTCTGCAGTGTCACAAGTATTCGAGTTAACAAATACTACGCGAAAATTCCGGTCCTGATCACATAAGAAAATCGTTCGACGATTCATTTTTGGGGAACTGAATTTCTTGGATATTTTGCTTCAGTAATCTAGGTTAGAATGATCTAACAATTCGACTGAAGAATTTAAAAGAAAATACTTGGAACGATCGCCAAGCCAGTATCTTTATTTCCACGAGATTTGATTTTATGATTATCATTCCCCATTCGACCCAGGTATTTTTAATTGATCAATGACCCACACATTAAGCATGAATTCTGTAACTTTTGTAACTGTTTTATTTTGAATAGTTAAATGGTAATTGTTAAAAATCACTTTATTTTATAATTCGACGAAAGACATATAAATGTTTAATTGTCAAGTTGTTGCTTCATAAAAAGATAGACCTCTTTATTTCTGTTCTATTCAGAAAAATAATAAATGTTCAAAGAATATTTTGTAAAGTTCTCTTGAAAATTATTTATTCATTTTCCTTTTATCTTATATTAATATTTGAATTTATATATACCTAGTTGAATATTATAAATATATACAAATTTTAAAGGTTAGTAACGAATGAACAATTTGTAATCTAAATAAGATAAAGCTATAAATGATTTGCATTTTTTGTTGTTGTTAAACATGCCATATTTGACATCAGTAAGGATTTTCCCGAATGGACCTTCACGGCATAGGAACGTGTACCCCAGTAGCTTTGAAGTACCGATTTTCCTTGTTTCCAAATACATTGCCAGACCTGTCAGTAACACACGTTCAATTTCGAGTTCCGTGAGAAAAGTAGTTAATTTAGTTTTCCTCAAGTTGTGTTCCGCCAAACGTCGAAGGAATTATTATAATTGCGAACCACAAGATAACCGATCCAATCTAAAAAATGCCAAGAGAAGTACTGAGTAATAACGCTAATCTCACCAATTTTCTATTCAGGACAATCTGGAGCTATCGTTGAACTCCCCGCTCATATCGTGGAGCAATGGCGGCAGGCATGGAATCGAGTGTATCGAGAGCGATGCCACAACATGCCAGGAAATGACAGGTAGGAGGATATCTCACCAGAAGAATTTATGCGACGGTTCCGAAAACTGTCTAATGAACCAAACCCATCCCAGGACATACTAGCTCAGGCCCAGGAACTCCTGGAAGGTCTCCTGCAACACCAGCGCCATGTCGAGGCGGCTGTAGAACATGCCACGAAATACTTGGCCAACGTCAAAGACGACCTGGTGGCGGGACGTCTGGCAAGCATCTATCCACCTTCCCCAAGACCAACCCGAAACACCAAGAGACCAGTGTTTGTGATCCCTGGTTACTCCCCAGAAGAAGGAATCAAGCGATTCCTCACAGACGAGTGATCATCTAAAACAATGACAATTAATGATTGGAACGTTTTGTTATTTAGTATACTATGAGAATTCTAGACTTAAAAATTCTTTTTCTTTTGTTATTTTAAAAAATTCGTTTCATAAAAATGTTTAAGATTAATCACACTTATTATTATAGCAAACATCACAGAAATTCAACCCTTATTATTCTAGAAATGGACCCCGTGAAATTACTACAAGCCGAATTAACCCATGCGAGACAGGCCAATAAGAAACTCCATGACCAACTCGTCCAAATAGTCCGGGAAACCCAACAAATTAAGGCGACGTGGATAGAGCCAAAGAGAGTCAAACCGCTATACCAAAAACTGGCCGCGACGCAAAAGGGATGGGCAGAAGAAAAGCAATTGGTCCAAGGTCTGAAGACTCAAATCCGGGGGCTGGAGGTAGCGTTGTCCGCCTGTCAAGAAGGGGCAGCGGTGACCTACCCCCTAGTCTTCGCCCCTGCTCAATTGGCCTATCGCGAAGCGAATACTACCCCATCTACAACGTCAACTACTACCGCGACCACTACTCCAATCACCCCATCAACAACCAGTCGTCGACATGGGCGTAAGGAGCGGGCTAAGCGACGAGCCGCTCGAATTTCAGATAAGCTTGGATTTTTATAGCTCATGTATTTAATAGATAAATAAAGCAGGATAGAGATCGTTGTTCATAGATATTGTATTTCTGTATACATCTTGTTATATTTATATCATCTTAGTGGTTTGAAACAATATTGTAGAAGGGTTTAAATAAGCAGTACCACCCATTTTGTTTCCAATCCAATGTCGTTAAAACAGTCAGATAGACGATAGAAATTTAGACGCAAGGGGACCAAATAATATAAAAGCGAGCCTAGGTCTTCTATCGACAGCTCGTTGGACCCAGAGATCGTTCGGTAAATTATAGTGTTAGCAATAACGCTCACTTTTTGCGGACAATCTACCCACTCGAACACAGTTCCAACGTTGCTTAGCAACGGGTGCCGAGTGGTAAGCGAAAGGATATTTGTATGGGGTTGTCTGGGTAACAACCATATAGTTTTAAGAATGTCAAAACCCAGTAACCCACCACTACTATCTCTCGATGTGTGCGTGGAATTGACTGATTGATTTTCTCCCCATAAATGTCATGTTCTGTTCGATCCCTCGGTGCGTGATAAGTCGGCATGCACTAGCTGTAGTGGACTATTTGGATGTCTACCTTGTGTATTGATATTTAATATTGATTTGCACATTTCCGTTTTGTTATGGATTCGCTATTCCAGACGGTAAGGTTTTGTTCGTTTTCCAATTAATGGGATTTATGTTTTACTTTTCAGAAAGTCGTTGTTAGATGAACAGGTTTAACGGGGAATATGGCTGGGGAATCAAATATTCTGCTATTAGCGACCTTAGGCTTACTCTACCAACTCAGCCATCAGCTTCAACTGGATGGAGCCGCTGCCTTCGGATCGAAATTATTCAGTGGTTTTCCCAATCTGACTTATGGATTATTTATTCTTATCGGTTGTTATCTTTAGAATATTTGTGATTATCTGATTGTACGTAAATCAATTGGGAAATTTCTCTTTTCTATTTATAATGATTTAAATTATTGGAGTTTTCATTCGATTTATAAGTCGCATTTCTTATGTCGTCAATACTCAATTTTATTCGGAGGTCTTATTTGGTAATTCGTAATTTTGGTAAATTAATTTTAATTCATTCCCAAAAATTCGTTAATAATAAAATAAAAAATATTGACTCTATACAATTTATACTTTTCTGGGTTGGTTTTTATTGGGATTAATATATTCACTTTGATGGTTACAGTAGTTGCGCTATTCTATTTTATCCTCAGGTGATCGAGCCTCGTTATAGTAGTACACATCTCAGTTAATCTATCTATACTTGGGTAACAGTATGGGTCCTTGATAAGATATTTGGGGTTTACTCAACGGTTTTAATTATCTAAGCTATTTGAAGACTAAAATCATAATCAATTTTGGATGCTTACTCTACTGGTTTACTTACAAAATAACAATTATGTGTTCACGATTTAGTTTAATTTCATAATGACTACTTAGCTCCATAGTTTATTTAAATGGGTAACCCTAATTATTATAGGTCCATGGTAGCCGTTCCATATTTATAACTATTTTAACTTCGCCTCTGTGGCTTGAAAATTTACAATCATATTAAATACCTAGTGATAGTCTGAATCTATTATTTATTTAACTTTTATAACAACGATTTCATTTTATATTCCCGTCACCTTTCCCCTGGTTGACCTTAGGCGCATTGTGTTCATATTATAGTTAATGAGTGTCCACTGGACTACTCGTGTGATGATTTTGAGCCGTGTGTAAATAAAGTTTAGGTCGAGTTTAAAGAAATCGAGAGACGATGAAATAGCCAAAAGACTACTTCCTTATCCCTCCCTTCTTCTATACGGAATAATATTGACGTTCCGACCCCTGCGTTCCGCACGCCGGAGTCGTCACGGGCACGAATCATTGGCGATATTCCACGCACTTACACGAATTCGAATAATATGTCTGATTTTAATGACTTGTGATGTGTCTTTGGCTGTGGGCCGGAAAAATTTCGACAATTAAAATTAATTATAACGAAAATAATTTTAGGTATTATAAATAATTTATTATTATTAAAAATAACATAAAAGTTACTTGATCCAAACATAACAAAATATCATAAAAACATCACTCTCCCCACTCCGACATCCAAGCAGAGCTCTATTGAGGTTGCGAAGATGCGACGTGGAGAGAGAGTCTCAAAATAAAACTCACACTTACATCGAGTAAATTTTTTCAAGATTGAAAAACTGAAAAAATGATTAAAATTGTGTAAAAATGAATCGGTATATATACCTATTTTTTGGCCCTAACCTTGCGTGTTCTTTTTGATTTAGTAAAACAAAATTCGACCTTGGAATTTTCTAGTGTATTCTAATCTTAATTTTTATTATTTTGCAATTTTATTTGATAATTTTTCTTTTGAAATTTTTATTGAATTATTTCTAATTCAAATTTTTTGGTTTTTATTTCATTTTTTTATGAAATTTAACATTTTGTTAAATTATCAAATTTCGGTCAAATTTGTTAGGTTTTCGTGTTATGTTTATATTCATATCGTGCGGATCTTGTTGCTTTTTGTTATTATTTTAATTTATTTTTATGTTTATTATTTTATATGTAATTGTCTTCTTTCTCATTTGTTGATAGGGTTAATTGGTGTTTTAATAGGTTTGAGTTTAAATCTGCATGTTGTGTTTGCATGTGTGTTACCGATTCACTTAAACATTTACAAGGCCGTTTGTGTTCTGGCCCAACAAAGTTAAAAAACATTTTCTGTTAAATTGTATTTTTATCTCTCGCGACCCCAGAATTTTGCTACGCGATCCCAAATGGGGTTGCGACCCCTGGTTTAAGAAGCCCTGGTCTGTAGAAATTTAGCCTTTATCTGGCTTCAATATAAAAAAATCAAGAACTAATTTTCAATAAAATAATTCTTTATTCTGGTTGGTTGTTGGGTTACAAAATTAAATTTATAAGTGGTTTCCAAGTAACTATCTACATCATTGTTGCTTACCAGTCAGTACCCTTTGATAAACAACATTGGGAATGTGTTACTAGTGGGTGGTCATCTGCAAACAGCGAGTTCATTGATCACAACTATTATTGACCTGGTGCACCATGGGTTCAACGAGCTGCAGATAGAATTTATACGCTCAATTTAGAATTCAGTGGTTCATTTGTTAGTTGGCTTCTACGTGATTTCGAGGAGTTTATTCAAATCAATTTCTGAAATGTTGACTATACGATAGCAAATGTGTATAAAGCTTTAATTATGAAATTATTAAGATAATTATTTTTAGTATATAATATTGTACATAAGTTGATTTTGTATATACAGTAGTTTGAACCTTTCCCACTTGTACCATTGTTCTGGCTTCCTTTCTACGGGTACACTCCAGTTTTCAGGTTTAAATTTTTTCTTGGCTACTCCTGAATTGGATATTTGTTTGGAAATGACTTTATGCTTCTCCGACTGAGTGACTGTTCAGGAAAAATATTCGTATTCTGATGTCTACAAAGCTTTATCTCCAACGCTCGTATTATTAACCGTTTGGCTCAGATTCGGGCTTACCCTGGTTGCTTGGTTATGTAATAACTGAATATTTTGCTTTAGTTTCATCACTTCTCGTTTGAACGAAGTCAGTGGTTCAAGGCACCTGGTTGAGATCTGTTTCGGCTGGATGATAGATATGTTGGGGTTGTCGGTGAATTCGAATAGAAATTATTGTCAATCTGACTCCAAGCGTGCTTTTAAACAACAGTAATGAACTCCAAACGATATAAACCCTATCTCCACTTTAAAATGACACAACGAATTATCTATCAATCACAATTTGGTGCTTATTACGACCCTTCGGGATAAATAGCACTTTTCAGATCAATTGGATTTCACAATCACTTGACTACTGTGAGGGTTTCTGAGATCGGTAACTCTGATTTAGTTGCTTTGCTTTGACCTCTGGTGAGTTGGTGGGTGTTGATATTCTGAAAACTATATGGCTGTTACCCAGACAACCCCATACAAATTTATCTTTTGATTACCACTCGACACCCGTTGCTAAGCAACGTTGGAACTGTGTTTGAGTGGGTGGATCGTCCGCCGAACGAACCATAGGTTCAACGAGCTGCCGATAGAAGGCCTGTGCTCGATTTTAATTTATTTGGGTCCCTTACTATAGGTAGTTTTTCGTTATTGTGATTTTTCAGGTTTATACTTCGAATCTGTCAATTGAATTGAGTCAGTTAACACTATGAATTATCAACAGTATTATTTATTAAAAGAAAATTTTCGTGTTCGTGAATTACAACACGTTCGCCTCCTTGAGTCGTCGACGTTTTGCACGCTCGGGTCTTCCTGGCCGGTGCCAGTTGGGTTTGTCCTTGGGTGTTGTCGGGACTCTCGTGTCCCGATAAGCCAATTGCGCAGGGGCGAAGAACAACGGATAAGTTACCGCCGCCCCTTCTTGGCTCACCGACAGCGCTGTTTCTAGCCCTTTAATTTGAGTCTTCAAGTTCTGTGTCAATTGTCGCTCGCCGGCCCACCCTTTCTGCGCTGCTTCCATTCTTTGGTAAACAACCTTCGCCCTTTTCGGTTCGATCCAGGTGCCCTTGATCTGCTGGATCTCTCGGGTGAGTTAGAGTAGCTGTTGATGTAAATCTCGGTTGGCTGCCCGGGCCTTATCTAATTCCCTTTGTAGAATGGGGAATTGTTGAAAATTCATTTCTGAAATAAGATGAGGTGTCATAATATTTAATTTTAAATAAACAATTAATCGTTTATCAAGAAGGGTCTCCGGACCATCACTTATTAATTAACTTCTGGGGAACTATTCAATTAAGGTAGTACTAAATCGTAAAAATTTTAGTAAAACGTCTGAAACGTGAAAATGAACTCATTTATTAAAATCATTTCATGAAATGTCATGCACGTTTAGAATTTTTTTGACGCTCTATCTTCTTCTCTTGAGATATCGCTCTCTCGTATAGGAGTGTTCGCGTCGGGGTTCAGTGATGTCATTTTCCTGCCTCATCTCCTTCGGTAAGATGTTCCGTGGGACTACCACGCGCATTTCGGACATTCGCCTCTGGAGTCTGGGGTCGTTTAACTCGTATGAGACATTATATGGCAGGACATTTCCGTCAGTACTGGGTATCCTGCCCGCCGCAATATCCTCGTTAACCCTCTGGAGATATTGCCTCGCTTGCTCTACCTGTTGATTTGTTTCGGCTTGGTGACGTTCGAGGCGTGCTAGCAGATACTCTGCCTGCCCTCGCATTTCCCTCGCCGGATTCCTTCCGGGCTCCCTTTTAATTGCGACATACGGGAGATCCACTTCGTCGGAGTCACCTTGGGTTTCGCGGACCGGAGATATGGAAAATCCCGCGTCCCACATCGCCTGCCTACATCTGGCAGCCGAGTTAGCGAGGAACCGAGCTATTACTCTGGATGCATCGATTCATGAGTCTTCTAAAAATAAGAACAACATTATTCACATATTATTATCCATCGGGTTATTCATTTGCCTAAGGGGGTCTCAGGGTTGAATAAGTGAATGCGTCTTGTATGTGTCATTATATGTCGGGGGTCAACTCATTGGTCTGTTTTTCGTAGGGTCGTCCTAATTTTCGACCCGCTGGCAGTAGTTCAGAGTCCTTTACCCTCTCATATCATCGATGGTATTGCGGAATTTCCTTGGTTATTGTCAAAGTTTACGGTGGAGATTCGGTTGGACGATTCGGTTCCGTGGTGGCTTGGTGGTCACATGAGTATCAAACGTTTGTTAATAAATTTAGCGGAGTCTAACTCTCAAGAGTCTATCTGACTAAATCTGATCTTTCTTCCAAAAATCTAATTAACTATTAAATGCGTACTTTTAAACTAATATTATAGATTTTATTCGAAACCAAAAATAGCAAATAAATATTAGATCTTAGAATCGGAGGGTATTCATAAATTTTCGCGGGTTCCGTTGCTCTCAACCGTAATCTATTTCGAGTAGTTTGGTAATTAGCACTAATTATTATATGTATAGGTTTGGGGTGCTGAGTATTCTTAATTCACCACATACTCTATTTAAAGTTGACCTATTTATAGTTGTCAGTAATCAACGCCTAATTGAAATTTGAAACGAGGTTTGAAAATTCTTCCTTCCATGCTGATAATGTTACTTCAAATTGTTCTTTTAATAACATTTAAATTTACTCTTACGTCCTCAAAACTTGGTGTCTATTATTAAAAATCGAATCTACTTATAACTTACCAATAATTTACATCCATTAATAAAACCAAATCTACTTTCACCTTAATAATTGGTGGTTATTAATAAATTAAATCTACTTTTATGTTAATAACAATTAGTAACTATTAATAAAATTAAATCTACTTTTATATCTTAATAATAATTAGTAACTATTGTTGGGCCAGGACAAGATTTTGTTTAAATGGATTGGAAACAGCTCGCAAACATAACATGCAAAAGTTAAAATCGGACCCATAAACATCAAATAGCCACATCAAAATGTGAGAAAATACATAATAAAATAAATAAAATAGAAAAACATAAAAGTAAGTTAAAATATTAACAAATGCACCAAAATATGCACGAATTGACATACAAATAACATAATAACAAAAGATTTGACCAAAAATTGACAATTTATGGAAAAAGAAAAGAGTTCATGAATAAATTGAATAAAAATAAAATAATTTTAGTCAGAAATGATTAAAATTAAAAGTTAATGATTAAATTGTCAAATAAATCGAGAAAATAATAAAAGTTAGAAATAAATTAGACACATAATATCAAGGTCAAATTTGTTTTAACCCATAAAAATTAACACGCAAGGTTAGGGTCACAGAAGAGGTATAAATACCAATCCATTTTCACAAAGTTTTAATGCTTTTCACTCAGTGAATAACTATTCTTCAAGAGAACTCTTTACCAGTGATAGAAACAACTCTCGGCAACTATTTCTACATCGCGAACGCAAGTATCTTACAGGTAAGTTCTACTGGCTCGTGCATGTAGGAATTCTTTGACGTACGATTTTGAATGATTGAAATGAGACGATGGTCAACTATGATATAATTGTAATAAATCAATATATGTATTCGAAAGATGAATTTGTTTAATGCGGCGAAATTTTTCTGGCCCACAGCCACACAACATACAAGTCATTAAAATCAAATACAACTAGCCACACTGTGTAAGTGTGGTTTCTCCGCCTACAGTGTGTGCCCATGAGTGTTCTGTCGTGCGTAATGACGGTCTCGAACGTAAATATTCCATTCATTATAGGGGCGGTGGGAAGATTGAGAACTAGTCTTTTGTCTGGCTCTCTTTCACCCATCTCCCGAAAAATCGACCTAAATTTTCAAAATACAAATCGGTTAAACTGATAACACCGAGTAGTCCAGTGGACCCTTGTAAAATCTAATGTAAACACAAAAACCTTAGGACTAAATTAAGGCTCGGGAAGTTGGGACTTGATATCGGTGCGATGCAAAGAAATTAATTTTCATAAAATGATCAAAATGTCATTAATCGTTTAAATAAAATAAATTCATGATCAAACTATCTATGTGATGTAAAGAAATTAAATGACTAAAATGTTATCAATTGATCGAAAGTAGTTCAATTCATGAGTCAAATATCGACGTAATGTAAAGAAATTAAATTTCAAAAGTGGTTAATGATTAAATTGTTCTTTAATTAATCCAAAATAATGAAATTCATGAGCAAGAAATCGAAAAATAATGTAAAGAAATCAAACCTCATTAAATGATGGACAACTAAATTGTCGATAATTGAGCAGAAATAACTAAATCCAAGATTAAAATATCGATGTGATATAGATCAATTAACTTTCGTAAAATGATTAATAATTGGATTATTGGCAATTGATAAATAGATAACTAAATTAACGACTGAACCTAATTTTATAACCAGTTGAAGGATAAAGATGCGGTTAATGGATTAAGGGATGAATTAATGATTAAATTAGTTAAAATGATACAATTAGACTATCGATAATAGATAAAAGGTAACTAAAATAATAATAGCAGACCGAACCTGACGTAAATGTACTAAATAACATAATAGGATTATTTCATGAGAATGTGGTAAAGTAATAATAACAAACATCGTAATGCGATCCATGATTAAACAATAAAAGAGCTTAGCTGTCATAAAGTAGTTAATAACAATCAAACACCATAGACCAACGGATGAAATCGAACATTTGGATCTAAATAGCAACTAATGAGACACCCTGAAATTGATAAAAGTAATAGATAAAAACTTCCGACTAAATTGGCGGAAAATAATTTAACTTCATAACACAACGAAATATCAGATTGTATAAAAATCAAAGATTTGGACATCATCGTTACACCAGCAGACTCTTCGCCAAATCGCAGCCATCGAGTATTACCACATAGTGATCTTCTTCATGACGAACATGTATAGTTAGATATTGCAGTCAGACATATCATTCGAAACAAGCGGAATCCGAAGTAGATCTTGATATAGCTCATCCCTAATTATCTGACATTGAATAAGAACAATAATTCGGAGAGAGAGCAGCCTAGAAATCCATTTTATGAGTTAATAGTAAAATTAGCCATATAGCAACCCAGTGTATCAACGGAGAACGAATTTGATCTCAGTGACGATATAAGTATATAAACTATAGACAGGTCATAGTCCGAGTTCTTGACATGACAAGCCGAATGAATTATGAACGCGAATGATGAATCAATGACGCCGACCAAACAACAAACTTCAACGTTGAATAAATAACCGTCACGAAGGACAACCCATTCACCGACCAGCGGATTAGTCCAAAGTCACAATTAGATCATCGACATCGGTAACAACTTCAATAGAATTAAATTGAATTGTTCAAAACTCACCGACCAACTCTAATTAAAGATAAATATCGTTGACATTGGTAACAAATCCAATAGCATTAGATTGAATTATTGAAAACATCAATGACTAACAAAACTCACCGACCAGCTCTAATTAAAGATAAATATCGTGGACATTGGTAACAACTTCAATAGCATTAGATTGAATTGTTGAAAACATCACTGACTAACAAAACTCACGGACCAGCTCTAAATCACTGACCAATAGTAAATACAGATAAAATAATTTTCTATTTTACCAACTCAGCCACATCACCGTAAACATAGATTTACAACTATAAAAGAGATAGCAAAACCTTAAGATCTATAATATACAATCATGATTAACTCTCGATTAACAAGCACCGACCACGGACGCAAGCGAACAAGTGATTCAATGCAGGGACGAATCTCGAACAATGATACCCCTATGTCGAGTGGAGAAAGACAACGAGGTATTTTTCATGTTTTTTTTTCTCTTATCATTTACGTTAAAATCAACCCATGTAAGAACGCGTAACTAATATAAATTATCTCACAAATATTACACACTTTTCTCATGAATAGGTTTTGCAGTTATAATTTATAATTAAACCATTTGCTTATTCAGATCGCAGAGACCCTCACGGAGGATGAAGTGATGACTCCCGGATAACAATCCAAATCTCGAACGCTTCTGCCGCTCGGTATCGCCAGGCATTATGGGACAACGGATATACCTTGTCCAACTATGGAGAATCAAGCTGGCCCCGACGATCCGAAAATCGAGGGAATGTAGTGGAATTACCGAGTATCGCCATCAAGCGCGAACCCGGAAGAAACCCAGCAAGAGAAGCCCGCCAACGAGCCGAATACAAGTCAATGAAAATGGAGGAAATGGAACGCAAATACCATCGGAAAGCAGTTCTAGCCAGACAGCGATTAGCCCAGATAAACCGGGATATAGCAAGTGGAGTTATCCCGAGCACCGACGGTTTTCCTATAGAGTATGGAGTCTCCTTCGAGTTGGATGACCCGAGACTGTTGCAAATGGCGGCTCCAACCAAGTTAATTCTACCGGAAAAGCTGATACAACCAACCCTTCGCAGTCGACTTGGATCCCGCCAGACAGGAGATCATACATACGCCAGTCGTCATCCCGGATGGACCTTTGCTGATAAAAGTAGAAAAAATACTCATGCTTACGAACCTAAATGAACTCGAAGATTGATTCAATTAATTTATGTCTTATTATAAATGTTAATGTTTTATTAGTTATTTAATGTTAGTTCTTATCGATACAATAATTGCACTAGTACACATAAATAATATGAGTTTTTCAACTATTTTCAGTAAATTATAAATTCATGATATAAAAGATAAATGACGTGAAAGGCGAGCCGCAATTTCCGCCTAAACCTTAATAAATCAGATTACCAATACAGACTACCCGAGTGTTATAGAAATAACCGTTAACCTACCATTTCGATAAAAGGCCGATAGAATTTGATTAATGTTAATGATGGTAGATGCTTAAATATTCTAATCTAGAAATCGAAGCAACGAGAATACTCAGTCGGGCAGAGCCAGCAAAAATGAAGGAAATATACCAGCGCCTTACTGCGGCACAACAAGGCTGGAAAGATGAACGAACCTTAAATCAAGCACAGCGGACGCAGATCAAAGGTTTGGAGGTCGCCCTGTCAGAGTGCCAGGAGGGTAGTGCGGTAACTTACCCTCTGGTATTCGCTCCGGCACAACTGGCCTATCGTACCAGGATAAACCTCAATCTCCCAACAAGAAAACTCGTCTACACGCCAGACCTGGTCAAACCGAACGATTACGTTGACGAGCCCAAGAAGTGCCTAAATGAATCAGCAGATCCGTGTTTTTAAATTTAATAAATTTAGTTGATAATGAATAAATTTATTGTAGTTTATCATGTTGTTATTTAAGAATGAATATAGTATATGAGTATAATGATGAGGAAATAATAAAGGGACCTGAAAGATAAGACGGACACAGGCCTTCTAACGACAGCCCGCTGAACCCGACATAGGACTAAACCTTAGCAGTTCTGATATCGAAACTCACCTTTGGAGGTCCTGTGACCAGTGGTTACAGTTCCAACGTTGCCTAGCAACGGGTAACCATTGGAGGGCGTCAAAATATTTTGTATGTAATGGGGTGAAGGTCATCTGCACCACTAACCCCACACTATTAATAAAATCAAATCTACTTTTATGTTAATAATAATTAGTAATGTTGGGCTCAGAGCCAAAATTAAAACAAAATTACAAAACCAATTTAAACAAAAAGGTGAAAATTGTATAAGTTAAAACAAAAAAATGAATGTCGTTTGGAAATTGTCAATATGGCTGCTGTAACATAAGCACGCACCGCAAGAAGAGACCAAAAATAAAATAAAACATATTAATTAAAACAAATTAAAAATATAACAAAAATTAAATAAAACAAATAGTTAATTAAAATTCGGAAAAAAACCTACAGATGCAAAAAGAAACATACGAAAAATAAAATAAACTGCCAAAACCTTGCAAAATAAGGTTTAGAAAAAACACAGGCAGAAGAGGCGACCAGAAAACAAAATATTGGGGTTAAAAAATTATATTGTAAGAAAATAATAATAAAAATAAACTCCAACAATAAAATATTAATATATCAAAAAATAAAGAAAAATATATAAAAAATTACAAAAATATTTCGAAATAAATAAAATAATTAAAAAACCCTAAAAATCACGAAAAATCGCCCATTGGTCGCACACAGGCACAAAAATACTATATATACGGCAGTCATTTTCATAATTTTCAGACATTTTTTTCAGTCAGGTGACTACTAGAAAAATTTTTAGACATTTTTAGACAAACAGTGAATCACTTGTAGTCAAAATTCTTATGCCAATTTATGCCAATTTTTCAAATCTGGTTGCATGAATGTGGATTGTAAGTACTGTTATTTTTTGTATAAATATATATTTCGGTGTTAAAGTTTTGATTTTATTCTGGATGGTCGTGGAATCTTTTGGTGCCACTGACAAGTCCCCCTAAAATCTTATTTATAATAAATATTTCAATAGCAGTTCATGGGACGGATCTCGTGCCGGCTGGTGGGTGAAAACCTCTAGTTGAGCTCGCAGGTCATGCCTCGTGGACGCCTCGGCAGTCCGCAGTCGAGTCTGGCAATATGCAGAGGACCGCTACGCAGGGCGCCGTTGTATAACTCGAGGCGGCTGCTGAAAAGTGGCCGGAGCGAGTCGGAATAAAATTCGGGAAGTGCGACTATAGTTAAGTGGGATTAAAGTTTTGTAGGGGAAAGTTAAAATATTTACGGAAAATTAATGAAAAATCAAGTAGAAAAGGATAGGACAGTATAGGAAAGTAAATTTGAAAGTATCTTTTCCAAAAGTTGAATGATATAATCTGACAGAAGAGAGAAGTGTTTCTTAAAGTGACCACAGAGGGCTGTAACTACTTAAAATCATGGGAAACGTACGGGAATTGAGGAATTGTTAATCAAATTTTTAATATAGGGAAAGATAAAGGTAAACTAGGACAAATGAAGTCGATACCGGGATTAAACAAATGAAATAGGCAATTTACCAAAAAATAAGGGAGGAACGCTGCCCAAATTTTTGAAGGATACATTTATAAATAATGGGTAAAGATGATGAATAAGTATGGAGATTGTAGGAATAGACGAGTAAGGACAAGGATATAGAAAGAGAAAGACGTAAGACCTTCCATCGGCAGTCCAGAACCCGAAAGTAAAAATATCATGAGGAGTAGTTCTAGAAATGGACCTCACCTGCTCATGAATTTTCAACCTCTATGTACAGTACCAACATGGAAATCACCATGGGTACATAGGAGGGATAGAATAATAATCTTGCTGGCGTTTAGGGGTAGATGCACAAAAACCCTAGAAAAAATAAATAAAAACCAACCCCATTCGCCAACAGTAACTATTAATAAAATCAAATCTACTTTTATGTTAATAATAATTTACGTCGCGGTTGGTAGCTTAAATATGGATCGGCTGGTGAATCTACAACTGGTTTTCCTTGTATGCTTATTACTTGCGTGGTGGAAAAAAATATGCATCAAAACAAATCATCGGAGTGAGTAATTAATTTATTAATTTTTATCAAAGATTATCTTCGGGTCCTGGTTCGGTTAGGAGTTGTGCTAGGACAGGTTCGTGAGTTGAATCATTTGTCTAAGACTCAGAAGGTACATTTAAGTTAGATGATGAAAATATTGATATTTACCTGTATGGGAAAAGTCGTCAGTACTCGCGACGTTAAATTCCGAGCGTCCGTGGCGGTTCCTTAAAGGTCGATCAGCATTGCCAGACATGTTACTAATAAGTCGAAATGGATAATTTCTTACCGACGGCGAGTTTTATTTCGGAGTGTGTGTCTGCTAGTGTAGAGATTTGTGACCCGTGCACACTCTCTCGATAGGCGTTGGTTCACTCCTCGCCGCGGCATTGACAATCAGAACACGCTACGTATCGATTTGGCGCATTAGTTCACCATGAAATTTCACGAAATGTCATGCTTTCTCATTTTTCGGTGGTCGTATTTATAATTTCGTATTTTAATTTATTCATGACAATTCTCTGCCGACAAGACAATCGATCCTTTAGGAATTTACTGGATTTCATGGTTCTAGCCTTTTCATCTACCCGGTAGGTTATTTTTGTACCTTCTACCTATGAGTTTAATCATTCTTAGATGACAATATTGAAATCTGAAATTTTCAACGGGTTGTTTATATTCGGAAAGTAACGTCATCAAAATCAGATGGTTTCGTCAAATAGATTCTATTATGGTTTATCATGGAACTTCTCGCCACTATTATTACTAATTCCTTCTATAAACTGTCTCAGAGTAAACCTATTGTGATCAGGAACATCTCTTCTTACTTTAATCAGTAAATTTATGTGTGGTATTTTATTGTATTAGTGTTTTTTCGTTTTCATTTTAAAAATTTGCTTTATTTTAACGTGAAGTTTTCTTTTAATTATTTATTTAATCAAATTATTATGGATTAGTTTGTGCGATTGGTGAAATTTATGACTTTGCATTCTATTTTTGTAGTGTCGTTGATTTAAAAATTGATTGATTTTATTGTGGGGTTCTTTTGGCTATTTATTTGCTCAATATTATTATGAATTAATTCATCTGACTTTGCGTTTTCCTTTTGATAGTCTCTGTGTTTTATAGAATTGGTTTCACCTAAGGGACGGTAAATTTTTTGGGATTCGTTACATTTTTTGGGAATTATTTTATCAATCCGATTGACTCGGTTATTATTCTTATATAGGTTATTGCATTTTGTCCTACGAATCATATTGCTTTTTGGTCTTAGTTAGCGAAAATCTTTCTATTTCGATATTTTGGTTCAACAAACTCATTTGTTGACTATAGTAGTTTAAAAACCTATTTCTTTTTTATCGGAGTATCTCGAGGTTTAATTTATTTAGCCACCAATTTGCAAAACTCCATGATTTGGTCATTATATTTTGGAACTTTAACATTTCGATTCACCTCTATATTCCGATGGTATTTACGGATTTAGTAAAACTTCCTTATGTTTTGAGCGTAGCACTTTAGTTCATTGATAATTTTGTCGATATTTTTAATAGCATTAACGGGTTCCTCAGTACTTTTAACACATTTCTTTACATTTTTACACGTCATTTTTAATTAACAATTTTCCTTTTACTAAAATTCTCTATATTTCTAGTATAGCGTTTAATTAACAATGTTTTAATATTTTTATTAAACTTCGTTATATTCTGAGCATAGCAACGATTTTATTGTCGAAAAACCCCGTCACCTTCCCTTAATTGATCCTAGGCGCATATGTGTTTATATTATAGTTAATGAGTGCCCACTGAACTACTCGATGTTTGAATTTTAGCCGTATGTGAGAAATAATTTAGGTCGAATATATGGGAAATGAGTGACGACGCAACAGCCAAAAGACTATTTCCCATCCACCCTTTTCCCCTATATGGAATGATATTGACGTTTCAGCTCCTGCGTTCATCACGCCGGAGCCTTCACGGGCACGAAATCATTGGGGATAACACACGCACTTACACGATTTACGGTAGTATGTTAGATTTTAATAGCTTGTGGTATGTATCGGCTTTGGGCAGGAAAAATTTCGACAAGGAAAATCTATTTTGATTTAATATATATTTTATCAGTTACATCATGGTTGTTCATAACATTTATATGACATATCATCACTCCCTCTCCACACGCCGAAATCCAAGCAGAGCTCATTCGAGGTTGCGAGGACACGACGTGGAGAAAGTATCGAACCATCTCTCACTCACATTAAAGTTTGCACTTTCGGTTTGACAATGATTAGACGATTTGAAAACTACTTTCAAGTTTATGAAAAACTGATTCTGGTTAAAAACCGATTAAAATTGCGTAAAAATGAATCGGTATATATACCTATTGTACGACTCTAACCTTGTGTGTACTTTTTGATTTAGTAAAACAAAATTTGACCTTGGGATTTTCTAGAATATTCTAATCTTAATTTTATTATTTTGTAATTTAATTTGACAATTTTTCTTTTGAATTTTTTAATTGAATTATTTCTAATTCAAATTATTTGATTTTTATTTCATTTTCATGAAATTTCGCATTTTTTGATAAATTGTCAAATTTCGGTCAAATTGTTGGGTTTTCGTGTTATGTTTATATTTATTTCGTGCGGATCTTGTTGCACTTTGTTATTATTTTAATTTATTTTTGTGTTTATAATTTTATTTTGTAATTGTTTTCTTTCTCGCATTTTGATAGGGTTAATTGGTGTTTCAATAGGTTTAAGTTTAAATCTGCATGTTATGTTTGCATGTGTGTTACCGATTCATTTAAACATTTACAAGGCCGTCTGTGTTCTGGCCCAACACATTAGTAAAATTATTGGATATTCAAAGGCATCCACGTTGGATTCATGGATTTGACCCGATGCTATTTTTTGTTTACCGCTTCAGTTCGAAATTGCACTTTTGTGGTTCCACTGTCGTCCACCCAGTCGTACAAAGTATTTGTAGAAGATGTGGATAGTGTCAAGTGAGCAGATATTTTTTATTGGAATGCAGGACATGTTCAAATGAAATTTTTAAAAAACGCCTAACGCGTTAGTGGACATAATTTTCTTAGATTATTTATTCGTGTGCTAACATAATGCGTTAATTACTATAAAAATTGAAAATAAAATAGATTTCTAGTAAATTTAAAAAAGAAAATATTTATTATACTACAAATGAATTAATACAACATCTGTTGTTGCTTAACAAGAACGCACCATTTAATATGAAGGAGTGAAAACAGAAACTTTGTGAAAATGTGTAAAGAATTGTATGTCTAATGCAGGACACTTTCCGTGACAGTTTTCATTTAGGGACAAACAGCTGAAATACGAGATAGAACCGCATTATCCGGGACATATGGTAACTTTAGGTTATCCGGAAATGATAAAGGATTGTTTGAAAAAATGCGGATTTAGTAAAACTTCCTTATGTTTTGAGCGTAGCACTTTTATGGGTATAGTTTAGCTAAACTATCTTTTGATTGGAATTTGTGATTATTCGAATTGAACCGTGGTAATGATACCTACATTGAAAACATTAGTAGCCATAGTAATAAAAGTAGAACAATCCCCACACTAGTAAGACACCTACAGATAAGTTGATTTTTTTAAATAATTTATAACACTAAATCTATTTTACGAAATTTTCAGGACTTCGCATAGCTTATTGCCTAAATTATGTAGAATTAAGTTCAAAGTTAAAAAAATAAAAATTGGTTATGATTCTGGCTTTTCTGGCTATTTTCATTAAAACCTAAAAATGACCTTCCCCTTAGACGACATTGATTCGTCAGACTACGTTAGACTCAGTGGTGTTGTCGAGCCGGAACGTCGTTCCGGTACTTCCTTTTTGAACAGGAACGCGTTCCGGAACTAAAGATGATTTCTGATAACGAGAATTGGCTGACGTATTGAAAAAAAATTAAAAAGAATTGCTGATTTTTTTTCCTAATTTTTGACGAATTTTTATATGTATTATTATAACCCATTTTGTGTATATGTATATATGATATATACATATACACAAAATGTGTTTCGTAATGATTTTCGTTTCCTTTCCTTTTTATGCTATATACAGGGCCAATCCTGGCGACAGGAGAAAACTGAGGGAAATCTCCCCCCGTAGTCAAATTTGGGACATGAGACCGCACAGAGCGGCAGCCTACCCAGGATCGGCCCTGTCTATATAATTATATATACGCGTTCCGGTAAAAAAAAATGAGCACAACACCACTGGTTAGACTACTTTGTTTTTGTCAGCAACATAAAACCTCAGTGATCATCTATGGCAAAGATCCTAAGCGTAATTCACTCCTCACAACCTAGTGAGCTGCTGTTTTATAAGATCTTAATGATTGCTAGGTTTGTATAAAATAAAACAAGCAGAAAAATTCCTTTGCAAAGAAATATATAATGATACTTTAAAATTTCAATTTCAATCGAAGCTGTTTAGTTTTTCTTCAAAGAAAAACAGCAATTATTTGGTCATTTTAAATTAAAATTTTAATACTAAAGAAAGTTAAGAAAACTTTCAAAAACTGTTCAAGTCTTTTTTTTGAATACTCGAAAAAAATCGGGATTTGAAGATTTGGATTTATTGACCATGGACAGTTCTTCCATTATTCGAATCATTGAAGAAGCAATTATGTTGTTTGACAAACAGTCAAGTTGAATAGAGATTTTCGCCTGCATTTTTCTGATGATGTTTTCCACAGATTTGAATTTGCATATTTCCGATCGCAAAGATTTCAGTGGAACTTTATTCTTTTGCATATCAAAGTCGACGTCTCGGTATTTAGCGTTCGATGCGAGCAAGTTTTTTAATCTCGTTTTCAATTCATCATCGCTTATGTCGGTTTGGAAGTTGTTTTGATTGGAATATTTTGGGAATTTCTGCAGGATTTCCGCTGGCTTTATCGGTTTTTGAAGCAACTCACAAGAACTTCTCGTTCTTGTTATGCGGTGATATGGTGGTTTTTTGCTTGATAGAATAGTTGATCTGGATGATTTTCGTTTCGGTTTCGTGGCCAACGCAACAATTGAGTTGTACAAATCTGCATTTGGAGACTTTATTCCCGACACGTGTTGACAGTTACCGGGCGGAGTCAATAAAAAATTCCTTTCATCGTGCTGTGATATCGATTGAAGATTTTCTAATGAATTAGAGTTATTTGAAAATCGTTTCGGTTTGATAGGTATTGATTTCCTGGTTACAGATTGTGGTCGTTTCATTGACTTCGGAAACGATCGAATATTATTTGAATGACCTTCAGAGTCTTTACAAGAGTTTGTATTCCTATTGGCTAACAGCAAATACGGATCATTATAATTATCCAATGAAAAGTGTCTCGCGTGATTGGCTGGAATAAATTTCAAGGAACAATGATTTTCTTTATCGACAACCGTAAACACCATGGGATTTATTCCAACGTTATTCTGGTTATTATTATTGTTGACGGTAGAAAGAACATCTGTCAAGCTTGATCTATTAAGTTGCAAGAGTTCCCGTACAATTGGTGAATATGCTGGATCCCTTCCATGTAATATCGGGGCATTTAACAAAACATTTGGAATTTTATCGTACCGATTGATGAATGTTATGCACAAGAAATCTGTATACAAAATGTAGTCCTGCATTCGGATCCGAAAATCTGAAACTGTGATTGGCTTAATGATAGTCAGGCACCATTCAGAGAAAACTAAAGCTAAACTTTCGTCTGATTTAACGAAAAAGTCTTCAATTATTCGAGTATCTAAAATAATTTTCGACATTAATCGGCTCAGTTTCATATAATGACCACATCTATCATTGTATTGGCATCGTTGGTACCATAAAAATAGAGATCCTATGCAAACCTGATAGTCATAGTTTATTCTTGTGGATAATTCACTTGGATCAAGTTGAAATAAATCTTCTCTACTCGCTTTTATGATAGTAGGAATTTTGTCCATTATAACACTGACGCGCTCTGACTGCAGTTCTTCGATTGTCTTCTGTGATAAGGTTTTTTCACCGCTCGTAAGAGGATTTGTTGTATAAAATACTTTCAAATAGGTGACACCTCGAAAATATCCAATATTTTGGATTTGTTCAAGAATGTTTATGAGTTGTATTGCACTTTCTTCTATGAAATATTTTGTTCCTAACCCAGTTCGACAGACTCGGCGGAAAATACTGACATAGTCCCATTTGTTGTTGTCATCCAATTCGAGGTCATATACAAATATGTCGAACATTGTCAAACCGATTGATGGATCGGTTAAAATTTTCATTATTTTTGTAACATTTAAACAAGGTTTATGGCGCAATAATTCCACCATATAATCTAATATATCTTTATATAAGTTGATGGTCTCTTTAAATGGCATCCTACAAATTATAGAGAGTTGCTTCTGAGGTGTAAATCCGCATTCTAACAGCATGTGAATTCCATCAAAAAAGTTTCTCCGAATAGCTAACAAAATAGGGAAAGTATTGGATAATTCATTAGAAACCCGACGTGCACCTTTTTTAAATACTTTTTGTACGAAACAAGGCTCCGCAGGATGAATTATTTTATGTCCAGCCTCATCTTTCAAAGCTAGCAACATTTCTACTGCATATAATTCTTTCATATAAACTGCCAAAGCCAATGGAGTAAGATATAAAACTGTTTGTTGATGATATGCTGGAGTTTCCAAAGAATAATCACCAGGCATAAGATCCATCGGCCTATCGGGTACTTGATAATACCTTGAAAACAGTTCACTATGGGACTTTCCGCATTTAATCAATCTTTTCAAGTTGACCTTATTAGTGAGCATCGCTAAAATCCATCTTGTTGCAGGACTTTCATACCCGAAAAATTCAGGTACCTTGAAAGAATGACCTTTGTCTTGACGAAGACTTAATATTGGTGGGATCGGTAGATTCAAGGCATATCTCAATTCCTCTGATAAAAACTTCATGATATTAATTAACCGATTGATTTACATTTATTATGCAATTTGATTAATAAATTTTAATTACATTTTATGAAACCAAAACAGATACATCCGTGCCCAATTTTTAATTTTAACTATAGCATAAAAGGTTCTTTCAAAAATTAAGAAAGTGAATACTTGGAAAAGGTTGAAGAATCATGCTATATTTGAATGGTAATGGGAGAATTTGTATACTTCACTTGGTACTATACCTATTATAAGCAAGCTTGATAACAAATAAGAGAAATGCAACCACTTCCTTGGGCCCGAAAACCAACCTTTTAATAAGTCTTTTTTAAAAAACTGTTAACGTACATAAATAGGAAATTGTTACATATTAGTTATTTTGCAAGTATTTAGGAAAGCATCTCATAGTGGCGTACGTGACCAACTACACACACACACACACCCATATATATATATATATATATATATATATATATATGGGTGTGTTTAGAATCCCGATCTTATGTCCAACGGTCGACAGCCCATAGCATATGACTCTGTAGGCTATAAAATAATTATTGAGTACTTTTTACATTTTTATTTTATATTTTGTAGTTCCTTTACAGGCTTCAAAATTTCTGTGATCGGCCCTAGTTATAAGCTTTTGAGGTCCACTTAGAAATAAATCATAATTATATTCCAGATAACCGTTTCTGTCAGTTTTTCTCTTCACATCTTGTTTTTATGCTTTGTTCGCTAGCCTTCTTGATTAATGTTGATAATATGAACTGAATTCTTGTTTAAATACGAGTGTGGTGATTGCTTATTTTCAAAATTAAATTTTAATAAAATTTCATGAAATTTATGGATGCCGCGATACTTTTTAGTACTCTTGACAGGTCCCCCTAAAATATTTTTTTATATTTATTCATAATAGTTTGTTGGACAAGTTGTGAATCGATATTCAATTCCCGCAGTTAAGTTTGAAGGATGTTGATGTGTCGATTTATCATTTTCTATCCCTCGGAGTCTGCTGGGACTGGTCAGCTTTGCATTGATCACAAAGTAAGACTCCGTTGGAATTCACCGCGGAGTCCATGAATAGTGAACGGAGTGGTAACAAAATAAACTTACGGGAAGATCGCATTGACTATAAGGGCATCAACATTTATGTAAATGTTTAAGGAAGATAATTGTTTTTCTTTCCTGTCTATAAGTATATTTATCGAGGGGATCGATTAGGGATAGGTGTGCATAAGAAAATATAGATGAAAGAATTTGTTTTTGATTCATAATATTTTTTAAAAAAATGAAAATGTAATGCATTAAATCGTAAAAATGATTTGAATGAACTGGGAGGAGTCGGGAGCATTGGTTTTTATTTATCTCGATCGCCAACGACTATTATATCGTGTTGAAGCAGTCATAATAAAAAGTTATTTTGTTTTTATTTAAAAGGAAATTTATTACCATTTCTTTTTACTCAAATCACCTATAAGAGGCCCCACAGGCACTTCAAACTAATCAGGTTGATAAAACTTAATTTTGATGAAATGTGTGTGTATGTGTATGCATGCGTGCCTGTATGTTACCCCCGGGACAATAAATTAGGTCCGTTTAAAAATTAATTAAATTAAGATTTCATTTTATAAGAATTTATAATTTAATTAAATAACCTCTATATTAAAAATGTTCCTTTGTAATTTTTTTTCTCACACAGGAAAACTATATATAATTACTATTAGAAGAAAACTTAAAATTTTCATCTCAAATCCCACAAATCTCAAAACCCAGTCAAATCCAATATGTCAGCAGAAATACAATAAGTTATACGCCGAACATGCTGCCAAAGTACTAGAAGAAACCACAATTCGGGTCGCAGAACAATACCCGGAATTTGTGAAACAGGACAAACAACACCCCGAATTTGTGAAATCAGACGAATCAGTGCCCAGAATTTGTGCCGACAAAGAAGACGACATGAAAATCATCATGGATATATTATCCGCGATAATAATACCACCAGTGGTCGAGGAGACTCGAATTTCATCGGCTTCTGTCGGATATTGGACCGACGACTTTAGTGACGAGCTGCATCACCCAGTTCCTTCCGTCGTAGCCGCCAAATGTAATTCTCACCGAAAGAGAAAGTTTCTCGTAGATATCGACGGGAAAAATCGAGATCTTTTCGTTAATTTATGTGAACTTTTGGACGAATAGTAGATTTGTGCAGCATTTCTATTTTTTTTGATATCATCTTGTGAATATTATTAAAAATTAAATTTTTTGTATTTATTTTTTTTCTTGTGAAATTTGGCCCTTTATTTCAAATAGATGTTAAAAGAACTTTAATAATTATTTCCGGGCGTAGTGTAGTAATAGAGAGAACCTACCACTCTAAATAGTGTTATTAAAAGAGTTTATTTAACCAGGGGAGTTAAAATGGGAAGAATTTCCAGTCTCACTAAAGTAACTTAAAGTACTTGTGTGAGGTTTTCAGAAAGTAAAAAGTTAAATTTCAGCGAAAGATACGAAATAAACCCCAAGCTAATTATATTTGTTCTTAAATTAAAGGATAAATTTTTATAAATTTAAAAACAGCTGATTTAACAGCGAATTAAATAATTTAGAGAAATTTTTAAATTATCGCGTGTTAGTTAAGGTACGAAATCCACAAATTTAAACAAATTTCTGGGTCATTAATATTATTCTACTTTTTCATGGTAATTCCGAGGAAGTAAGCTTAAAATTTGATAATTGAGGAAGTTAGAGTCGAAAAGCCTTATCAAATAAGATTGTCCCTTCAGGAAATTTCTAAAATATAGAATTTAAAAGTATGAATTAAAATTTGAATTTAATCTATCTCCAAAGATTTACTACTCATCGGAATGTAATTTCAGTCAGTATTAGAAAGTCAGCTTGAAAGTCGATGGGAAAATGAGGTCACGGACGCATACATAACGCAGATAATAAAGGATCGGAATAATAATATCGAAGGAGTCAGAGGAGCTAAGTAGACGTAAGCCCTTCTAACGGCAGTCAGGAACCCGAAAGCGAGATTATCACGAGGAGTAGTCTTAGAAATTGGGCTCACCTGCTCTTGGATTCTCGGTTACTATATACAGTACCAACAAGAGCTTAGTCATGGGTATATAGTAGTAAGGTCAAAATTGTGGGGCGTCTGCGTGAGATAGCATCGACCCTTGGAAAGTAATGTTTTGGTGAAGCAAAATAAGTTGAGTAAAATGCTCACGGATTTAAACAAAATTAATTACACCCAGTACACCAACACAGCGAAGGATACAAAAGGGGGATGAGAGAATGCATGCCCACAACAGCTTAGAAAAATTTATTATGGGTGAGGAGAGCTACTTATATAGGTTTAAGGTTATGTATCAGAAGATAAAGTGAATTGAACGTTGCAGACGAATACTAAATTAAATTGTTTGTACAATAAAACGACTGTTTGAAGATGTAATGCTAAATTATTGGTTTAATTTATATAGTTTAAAACTATATAATAAATCTTTTTTCCATTCATAAAAAAATTATTTGAATAATTAAATTAAATAATATTAAATTTTTTTGTTAAATTTTAAAATCTAAATATTTTTAATCATTCAGAAAAGTACAGAAAATTGATTCTTAATAAATAAAATAAGAAATAAAAAAGAAAATAATTAGATGTTAAAAAGACAAATAGTGTTAAAAGTAGTAATAAGTGAGTGCAGAAGTCGGTGTATGAGTTGTAGTCGGGTGTCAAAAGTTTTAGGTCTACCCTTTATATACTACTCTGACTTTTACAGCGCTCATGAATTTCTTGTTTTCTTGAATATCTTAAGTGCCGGAAGAATTTGAAAGTATCGGAGTATTTCTTGGGTTCGTTGAATTTGTTAAGTTTTGGAGGTAAATTTCTTGTTTTCTTGAAGGTGTCAGAAGAATTTGGAATTGTCAGACGTGCCGAAAGTGTCGGAGGATTTCTTACACTCAGTGAATTTCTTAAGTGCCGAAAGATTTTAAAGGTGCCGGAGGATTTTTTAAGTGCCGGGAGAGTTTGAAAGTGCCGGATGTTTATGCTTGAAAGGTGAAATGGTGAAAAAAATTATGTAATAAAAATTAGAAATATAAAACATTTATTCACCGAGTACTCCGAGTGCTTGAGTTATTATTAGAGAAATGATTTAAGTTTTTCAAAATACATTTCGCTGAAATCAATATCTGGATGTTCAGAATTGAATTTTTTGTTGATTTTTTCTAAAGATTGAATGAATTTTATGCGGTGGTTTTTATACGAGTGTTAAAACTCTATTGCTCAATATGTACCGCTTATCTACATAGTTATTGAGATCTTTACGCACATGAAACCCGAATTGAATTCGATGAAGATGTGAACAGATCATCCACAGTCCAACTCCACTCTGTTTCGATCCTTTGAGACACGCTTTCGAATCCTCATACCTCAGGCTCATGAGTGCGTATTTCGTGTATCCTTTTACTCTCTTATGTAGAATTAAACTATTATTGCTTAGATCCTTAATGTTAAGGAAATACATTTTAGCTTTCAGTCCACAGAAACCCAGGATTTTCTTCCTTTAACCCATTTCATCTTTAAAGTACCAGAGCTTCGTGTTGTGAATGTATCTGTCAATCTTGCTGATATTCTCATGATTCAAGAGATCGAGGATTATTGAATCAGTATCTCCAAAATGGTTTTTTGAAGTTGTTATCGTACGTTTTCCACAAGATATCATATATGAACTTGTACATTACAAGTTTCGAAAACTCGACAACAAACCCAATATAATTGAACTTGTCAAACTTGATATTACTGCTTTTGAAATGAGCAGCAGCACATTCTTCCGAGACGATCTTCATTCTCAGGAACTCGGCTTTCGCTGCAACCGCTTTCAACCGCTCCTTTTCAGTGACGATTTCGAATGACTGTCTGTTGCGAACATTCTCTAGCGTCTTTCCGTAAAATGCATTGTTCAGTAACTTGTAGAAGAAATCCCCGAACTTATTTTCTTGGGCTTTCGATTCATTCCGCTTATTGATGTTGAATTCTATATACGGTTTGAGCCAGTATGATTTATTGTACATGATTTTCTGATGGATGGTTTCCAACACCATTTCATTCTCCAAGTAAATCTAAAATACATTTCGATTGAAAAACATTTTTCTAAATTCCAAAAATTCTTTTTGTCGAATTTCGTCTTAATTTAAAGATAAAATGGGATTTGCTGAATTTTTATGTTTTGAAATATAATTTTCAATTTCTTGACTTTGTCTTCGAAATATTTCAGATGGCTTCAAGACAACTTCATAACTCTGATCAAAGAATTTCATACTAAAGTATGTTTTGTCAAAAATGATTTAAATTTTAATATTTTTTGCAATTATTTCCCTATCTCGTTGTTTGCAGAAGGTGAATTGAGATTTGCATTGTCGAGGATACCTAAATAATAGAGTAAAATTATTAATAAACATGTAAAATGATTGGGGAAACAATGATAAGTGAATAAGATGTGGTGCTGGAGCTTAATAAAAAGGGAATGAAGAAGAAATGTCGAATAACTAGAAAGGAATAAGAGAAAATCAATAAAAACAGACAATTGAATAAAAGAAGGTCATTTATAATTAACGAGTGCAAATTTAGGAAAACAAAAGCAAAATTTGCACGTTATCTCGAAAGCCCTTTCAAGATAAGTGAAGGAATGTTGTTTGGAAATCCGGGAAAGGGCATCTCTAAAAATTATTTATTTGGAAAGCTGTCAGTGATTATAGAGGCCCAGATGGAAATAGCGGTAAAAGACATCTGAAATTCTATTTGACATCAGTAAGTATTATTAGGTGATGGAGAATAAAAAGGAAACGCAACTGGAATCAAAGAGAGAAAAAGAGATTAGAGAGAAATTGGACTAAGAATTGAAAGGAGATTAGAGAAAAAGTGGACTAAGAATTAAAAAGAGAAAATTACAGAAAATTATTGAAGAAAGGTATTAAACGGAAATTTGGAGAAAACTAGAATTTGAAATCAAGGAAAAGAGAAATTTGAAACAGAAATTAAGCGAAGTCAAAGTTAAGCAACTAAATCAGAGTTACCGATCTCAGAAACCCGTCATAGTAGTCAAGTGATTGTGAAATCCAATTTATCCGAAAAGTGCTATTCTTCCCGAAGGGTCGTAATAAGAACCAAGTCGTTACTGTAATAGATAATTCTTTGTGTCATTTTAAAGTGGAGATAAAGTGTAATAATCAATAAAGTTTATATCGTTTGGAGTTCATTACTGTTATTTTAAAGTACGCTTGGAGTCAGATTGACAATACATCCTTTTCAAATTCACCGACGACCCCAACAGCATGAACCTATCCAGTCCATTACTCATGTTCAGCAGAAGCTTCAAGAACGGAGAAATGACCACATTAGCCGATGGGAACATGTACTATACGGTCTCATTGTTACAACAAAAGCCATTGTGGAAAATTTGAATCTTTATTTAAAAATTGCACACTTAGCTGGTAGAGAAACATCAAGGAACAATAAGTTTGGCAAAACTTCATCTGAGTACTACCGAAGAACTACGTGGTATCCCTATCTTGATTCAATGCTTCTTGAATTGAGGGAGAAAGTTTCTTACCACCAAAGATTGATGTTCAAGCTTGTATCTTACTACCTTCTGTAATTGCTGATAATTTGTAAAATGATCTACTTCTTGCCTATGTGTTTTTGTTGTTCAGAGCTAAGTTCAAAAGAACTATTTACCTTACATGCGCCTTCACACTAACATTTTTTTCTTATTTCTTTCCAACAATTCTCTTTTGCTTGCTTCTTTGATGTTTAACTAATTCGAGATTTCATACATTAATTAATTAATTAGAGATTTCCTGTTTTCTACCCTTGCTTTTTTCTGATGAATCCATTATCACCATGATCTTCACCATTGTCTAATCTATATCTGGCCAGTTTTTCAAATTCAAATTTGATAGTTGGTTGATTTTTTGGCATTTCGAATTTTTACACCGTTCAATTGTTATTGTGGGTATTGATTGTCGTCGTGTGTGTTGGAGTTTTGGTCCTCCTGAATCAGTTCTGTCAAATCCAAACCCAAATCAAACTCAGACGATATCAAAGTTTCTCCATATTCTTTAATCAATCTTTCAATGGTTTTGTTCTTCTGACCTGTCACAGTCATCGGTGGTTTCTTTACACTAATTTCATTCATTATATCAACAGTGAATAAAATTATAGTAAAATCATCGGCACTCAACAACATTGAAGATATATTAATAAACAAGATTCGTACTAATGAAAAATAAAGAAACCACTGATGACCGTGACATGTTTTATTTCTCTAACAATTATAATCCTAATCATTCTGGTCTTTTGATTTTACATACCACTGTCTTCTCAACTTACCTCAACTTGAGGACTTCTACTAAGGAATTTCTTAAACAAATTTCAAATTTTTAGAATCATTCATATTTTTCTTTTTCTAAATTTTTTTGTAAAGACTTTGATTTAATTCTTCAATGATTTGGTAATTAAATAATTAAATAAATTTTGGCAACGATTTAATTAAAAGATAACTCCAATAAAAAACTTTTCGTACGATATATTTCGATAGCATAACTATCATCTTCAGGTACTCAAAACCAACTAAAAATATTATGAATTAACATTTAATTTAAACAAATTATTTTTTATTAATTTAATTTTGTAATAAATAAATATTTATAAAATATATTCAAATAATTTTTAATTAATTTAAAATTTCATTTATATTATCACTTTTTAAAAAAATTAATGTAATTTAAAATTTCAATTATTTTAATAATATTAAAAAAGTTTTTTTTAAAAAACAATACATAAACATGATTTAACATACGTAAACTATTTAAAAACATTCAAAACATTCGTAGTCACAGCACTTTGCATATTAATCTTTGGATCAATTGACCTTATCAACAATGTTTCACACATCACGCGTTCCCAATAATTATTAAAAATTTTAAACAAAATTCTAAAATCAGACATTCCTATTTCACTTTTACAGCCTCTTTTGTGCTCACTAATACTGGTCAAACCCTTCAATCGACAATGCTCTAGAACTCGAGTACAGAGATGACGGGAAGTCTCTCCAATGTATGTGGCATTACACTCATTACATGTAAATTGATAAACGAGATCAGAACACAATCCAACCGGAGTTTTTGATTTATTAATAAACATATTGCGTACCTTACCCGAATTAGAAACGATCTTATATTCTAAATTTCCATCTGTTTACTTAACTTCCTTTTATAATTTTTTAAACCTTCAGAGTACGGCAATACTAACACATATTTAGGCTCAATTTTTTTATATCCATTTTTACTATTATTTAGATCAACACTCAATTCACACCCATTTGACAAATTACACTCAGACTTTCCAAAACATGAATCCTATGGATTTTTAATCAATTTATCAACAGTCTCTTTTATCATCAACAATAAAAATGATTTAGAATATCCATTCTTTATCAACAACTCAACCAATTTATCAACACTTTTTACCGAATTAGCAAAAGTAGAAGATAAAGACCATGAACGATAAATCAATCCTTTCACCATATTTCTCTTATACTTAAATTCACAAAAGATTTCTGGAGAAGTATAAAGACCAGTATCAGTTGGTTTTCTATAAATCTCTGTCTCATAATGTTTATCTTTGCGTTGAATTAACAAATCCAATATTAGTGAGCACAATAGAGGCTGTAAAAGTGAAATAGGAATGTCAGATTTTAGAATTTTGTTGAAAATTTTTAATAATTATTGGGAACGCGTGATATGTGAAGCATTGTTGATAAGGTCATTGGATCCAAAGATTAATGTGCAAAGTGCTGTGACTACGAATTTTTTGAATGTTTTTAAATAGTTTAAGTATGTTAAATCATGTTTATGTATTGTTTTTAAAAAAAAACTTTTTTTTAATATTATTAAAATAAATGAAATTTTAAATTACATTAATTTTTTTAAAAAGTGATAATATAAATGAAATTTTAAATTAATTAAAAGTTATTTGAATATATTTTATAAATATTTATTTATTACAAAATTAAATTAATAAAAAATAATTTGTTTAAATTAAATGTTAATTCATAATATTTTTAGTTGGTTTTGAGTACCTGAAGATGATAGTTATGCTATCGAAATATATCGTACGAAAAGTTTTTTATTGGTAATTGTAAAAGTGTTTAAAAACCACTTTTTGGGTTTTGAATCTGCAGTTTCGAACTTCTTTACGTTGTCCATATTAGTTTAGCCTCATCCACTAATAATACAGCAAATTTATCCGCCATTTGTTGTACATTTGTCAATAACCATTCTTCAATGCCTTTTATCTAGACTAAAGCCCAAATGAAAATTGCTGGATTATTGAATTTAATTTTAAATTTTATTCCTAAATGTAGTGCCTTTAATGCATATATTAATTTTATAATTAAATCTCAAATGCATTATTAAATTAAATAACAATTTAAATTTTATTTTAAATCATCAAGGACATTTTTTTAATTTTTTTCACACTTAATTTTTTTACTCAAAAGAATTAAACCAAGCTCTAATACTAATTCAAGTATGTTGTTGAATTTCACATCTCATTGTGTTAAAAATACTGCTAGAAAATTAAGGTTAATTGATTCTTATATGATATATGTCTTATTAGCTGGAATTGAGAAATTTATCTACTGTCTAATTGTCGGAACATATTTCAAATCATTCTTATCTGAATTCATTTAATGCGTAGCATCATTCGTTCTAGCATAATGCTCGGAAATACAAATCAATCTTCAATGGAATATATCGTAAATTATTACCTGCATATTTGATTCGAACAGACCCGGAAAACATAATTGAAGACGAAACCGTCTAATATCCGAATAATCTGGATATAGATAGAAAAAGAATTCAATAGTGCGCAAGTCATAGTAACTCTTCCGTTTGTTTACTGTCCTATTAAAAACAAAATTTCAACAAAAATATATATTTCAATTAAACGAGTTTGATAGATTGTACAAACAGCGAAATGATGCATCGTATTAGAATAGAAAGCCAGAAATAAAAATACAATTTAACACAGAATAGAATCATTTAGAAGCCATCTAACTATTGAAACTAATTCTCCAAAAATAAGCCATTTTTCATGAACAAATCTTATCAAATCTTGAAAAAATATCATTTTAAATGAGTAGCAAAACGCATCAATTTCAACAAATTCTAATTCCAAATTGTCAAAGAACGGGCAGAGCCCAGAAGTGCATTAAAAACTATTTTACACCGAAGCTTCTTCAACGAAACAAAAATATGAAATTAGAGAAGATCGCCGTAGATGTATATAAAAATAATGTTAATAATAAAATAATAAATTTATCATGCTTTCTGGGGAATATTGAACTTAACGGGTTTCCATTGGTTGTTATTTGGTAGTTGCGTCGTTTCTTTCATTGGTGGCTGTGGCACATTTTTCGGAGTTGATATTGTGATTGGATTATTTATTTTAATGGGCTCTTGATAACCTTGATTGCTATTGCGACGAATCACGTGAGTTGGTTTTCTATTTTGAATTCCAGTACTTTGAATTGTGTTTTGATTGCCTGAAGAAAACGTATCTATAAAATGTTTTTAATAATGACTAAGGCCCGTTTTACTCTAAATTCTACGTTTAATACTAATATCACTGAAGCCAGATGTGAGAAGTTTGGCTAATATGCACCAGGAGCATAGATAGAAAACTCGGGATTCATATTATTGCTTCACAAAATGTGATTAATACAATGTTTGAATGTGGGATGAAGATTATTTTTTAGTTAAAAGCCTTTACTGGTCATATGCCCTGCAGAAACTTGTTAACATGTCTCGAATATTCTATCCATTCGAAGTTCTAACAACTTGTCAGTAGGATGATATAGGAAATGGAGAGGATTATAGACAATTATTAGAGGTCTCAGTAAATTAAAAGTGTAAGTTTTAAAATATCCCAGAGAGTGTTATATGTTTTAAAACATTAAAAGATGCAGGAAAGTAAAATTAGTAGTACTGAATAATGACAATGAAAATTATAATTACTACCTTTATTAACAATTGTAGAACTGTTTCGAATTACAGAAATAACTCTTGGTGCTGACTTATTCTGAGTAGGAATAGAAGGTCGAGCACTGTCAATGTTCCAAGGTCCTTGATTGGAAACCATTACTGGCTGCGGTTGAGTAGGTTCAGGTGTTGACAATTCCCATTTCTTTGACCGATTCTTTTTCTGCGCAAATATTTGTGCTCCTCTGCTAGTACTTGAGTGCAATGCTGCAGCAATATCAAAACAAGTTTGAGGCGTGATTTCATTGTGTTTAGTTTTAGGGAACTTTTGGACTTTTTCCATAAATTCTTGTATTGATTTTGTTTCATTTGGAGGAGGTGGTGGCGGAGGAGGAGGAGGAGGTACGCATTGTTTCGAAGAATATCCAAGTCTATACATAGGCGAAGGAGATTTTTCTCTGGGTTCCATTACTTGAGGCCAGTGCTCTAGATCATACTTCTGGGGTTCAACTGGCCGAGAATTTACTGGACTCTGTACAAAAAATAATAAAGTTTAATAATAGAGAATAGGAGGTATAGTAGGCCATTACCATCATTGAAATAGAACCATTTGTAAACATTAGAAATAAAAAGACATTTAATTCATTTAATTAAGAATAAAATAGAATTACATGTTTAATGAAGAATGTTAAAAAAAGATATACATCGACTTGAAAATGATAAAATCTGATAATATATATTTAAATAAACATGGTAATGTTTTAATTACAAGAAAGAGCCACTCAAACACATACTTTGTGATAGATTTCGATAGATTCACTCTCAACATCAAGTAAAAACAACCAAAATAATATGAATTTAATTTATAAACTCAAACAAATAATTACTTTTTGAATATTTTATGATCCTATTTATAAAAATTTTTTAAATTATATTTTATCTAAATTCTATTTGATAATTAAATTTTAAACTATTTAAATAAACTTTTAAAATTATATTTTATTTTAAACAAATTTTATAAAATAAAACTTTGGTTATTGTGTAAAACACTACCATAGACTTTTTAAAAAAATAAAATAATAAAAATATCAATAAAATTAATAATAAAAATAAAATATAATTAATTAATTAGTATTTATTGATAGTGATCCAAATTCAAATGTTCTACCAATATATCAAAAACATAAAAATTAGTGCAAAAACGTCTTTTAAAAATCAACTCTACTAAAAAACTTTTTAAATATTAATATTGTTCTACACAATAGCTCACACAAACGTATAGATTTTATTAAATTTTTCTCTATAAAAAACTGAAATGATTTTTTATGGTCCGAAAAAATTACACTCAGTTCAAGCAAATTCATTTAGGATGTTACAAATATCATTATCTTTTTAATTAATTTTATTAATTCTATTGATTTTTTTATTATTTAATTTTTTTAAAAAGTCTACACAATTGCCAAAACTTTTAAATTAATATTAAAAATTAAAATTTTAAAGACAAATATTTATACTTATCTCAATTTTATAATTAAACTCTTTAAAAACATTTAAAACCTTCTTACTTATATCATTTTGCACAATAATCTTTGAATCTAATAACATAATACAAATTCTCAATAATTATTAAAGCCTTTAAATCAAATTTTAAAATCAGGCATACCTACTTTACTAATACAGCCTTTATTGTGCGCACTAATATTGGTCAATTCCATCTAAAATTGTTATTCATCTCACATCCTTTTTGATAATTCTTTTTTTTCATTTTTTTCTTTTCTCTTAATTTTCTTATTTGTTTCTCTATTTTGAATGATCTTTTAGAATTTTATTTTTTACAGTTTCTTGCTCAGTTAACGACTTTCTACGATTGATTGTTTTAATTATCAGAGTATTAAAACAAACTAAAAATCTTAATAAATTTAATGGATACTTTAAGTTACCGTTTCATCTGAAACCCGGAATAAAATGAATTCAAAAACAGTAATTACATCCCAAAAATTAATAATAATAAAATAATCTAAAATAAGTATTTGTGTTGGGTTTCAATGGTCATTGTTTTAAGTAAAAAAAATAAAAAAACCCATAATTATTACATCTTCTTTGTTTTTCAGCGTATATTTTTCAGCTCGTTTTCTCTGCCTTTCAAAAATACTGGCACCCTTTGAACTTTTGTTATCTGGAGCTGTTAAACTTGTTGCTACTCTTCGTGCCATTTGAACCTTTTCCTCCATGGTCGGATAGAGATTTTGGGGATCACTGTAAAAGGCTGAATCGGCAAATTGTTTTTCTAAATGTAATTATTCAACCTGGAGTATAAATAATCTGAATGATTACTTTTCGGTACGTAATTGTATGGTTCTTCAGAATCTGTAAAATCTTTGATGAGCTTACTAATTTCTATCGGTTGAACATCTGGAGAGGATGGGATTATTAAATCCTTTGCAACTGGTGGTTCTTCGATTTCTTTTTTAGTCTCCACTTCAGGAGTACACGAAGGAACCTTTGGTATATCTGGTGATTTTTCACTTCGAGTTAGATCAAGATTCATTTTACTCTTTACAGTTTCTAAGATATCTATCTCAGCTTTCGGTACACTAGTCAGAATCTTAGTTGAAACGGATTCAAATCTAAATATTAATATGATTAATTAAGGAATAGATTGAATAAATTTGCAGAGGAACATTTATCTACGTTTTGCACTAAACCCCCTAACTGTCCCTTTCATTCAAAGATTGATTTACTATTATACAGGGCTCCTATAAAGTCTGAAAAATTTTAAAAATGGTTGGTATTTTGCCAGTATAGATGATAGAAAGAATATATCAAAATGAATTAGAAAGCTTGATTTATCTAGGTTCTTGGATTGTGATGGCTAGAATTTCTAAAAATCAGCTCCTAAATGTATCAGACAACTACAGAATCGTAATCCTCTTGTGTTAGTGATGATGGCGAACATGTTGTAAATTAACAAGAACATCAAAAAATGTAAGCGTTTCTTTTTTCTTTTGCTTCCTACAAGAGCTTTCAATCAAATATGGTTACATTAACACAAGTATTTTTATTGAACACGGACTTTATGGAGATCCTTTATTATGTAATAATGTTTTATTTTTACAATAAAAACATTCAGGATTATTCTTCACTGATTAATTTATATGAGGCATGTCAAACTAGCGGCCCTCAACGGAGTGTTTTACGGCCCAGCCAACAAATTTAATGATTATTAAAATATTGAGTAAAAACTAAAATTCAAAAGAAATATTCAATATAATTTAAGAAACAAATTTTTTCTATATACATACGTAAACACATACATTTATTTATGCATATGATTATTTTAAAATCTATAACACTCATTCATAAGAACAAGAAAAAGCAAAGATTGATCACTTCACAACAAAATACATGCATATATATTTTTATTAATTTGTTAATTTGTTATGTATTTTTATTAATGATAAATCAGCAAAGCCAACGCTTACAAACCGATAAATTCGCTATGATTTCGGAAGTTTGGTACAAGTTTATTGACAACAGTCAAAATTGTTTAAACTAGGGCCATATATTACTATTGACGAACAATTGTTTCCAATGAAAGCAAGGTGTAGATTTACTCAATACATGCCCAATAAACCGGACAAATTTGGTATAAAATTCTGGTTAGCATCCGATGTACGTAGTAAATATATAATAAACGGCTTTCCATATTTGGGAAAAGATGAAAGTAGAGAACCCTAAGTTCCTCTTGGAGAGTTTGTCACTATGAAATTATCAAAACCGTATGTAGGATGTGGAAGAAATATAACCACGAACAACTTTTTTACAAGCCTACCTTTAGCAACAAAACTTTTAGCAAAAAAACTACGATTGTTGGGACAATTAGAGCAAATAGAAAAGAGCTACCAAATAATTGTATGTTGACAGTTTACAAAGCCAAACCAAGAAAGAAAGTTCTAATTCTCAGTTCAATGCACAATTCCGTACTAGTTGAAGAAAATGACACCCGAACACCGGATACTATTCAGTTGTATAATAGCGCCAAATTTGGCGTAGATGTGACCGACCAAATGGCCTGAAATTATTCGGTAAAATCTAAATCTCGGAGATGGCCTTTGCAAGTATTTTTTAATATCTTGGATTTAGCCGGAATAAATGCATGGGTGTTATATAAAGAAACTACGGAAGGAGAAATTACAAAACAGGAATTTCTATTCCAATTTGCAGAAGAACTTGCCATCAAATACCAACAAGTGCTCGGCAAAGAAAATCAACCAATACCCATCGCAAGTACATGTACAGGTTCCCGTGAACGGAAAACATGTCAGATAAGGTATTGTAAAGATAATAAGGCGAATAAAATCTGTCTAAAATGTAAAAAGTCGTATGCGGAAAATGTACAGTTGAGAAGCCCATTTGTAAAAATTGCGACGAAAAAGAATAAAATGTAGTTTATGTACTCTTGAATAAAAGAAAATATATTTTTATACTGGTAAGCTGGCTATTAAATATTGAAAAATATAAGTTGTGAAAGACCGGTCATTTGACCGGCCGCGGTAGGAATAGGTATACGTGAAGTGTCGGTAGGAATAGTGTTAATAACCTAATTTGGATTTTAAATGATGTATTCTTAACTATCAATGAAATCTTTAATTTTTTTTAGTCATCTTTGATCTGCTTTCATTTTATAATATTTCAATTATTGTAATTTTGAAAAAAACTAACTGCAAAAACATAGTTTTTAAAATTCTCTATATATATCACTCATACATTCTCTGAAAATTAAATGCTATGAAATATTTAACATTACGCAAAATCACCTAGTTAAAAAATTACTTTGAAAAGAACATTTTAATAATATTTTTTGTAATAGGTTATCAAATCGAAAATTTTCAAAAATTGATTATGGCACCTTCTATCGATCTGAAAGTTTAAAAGTATGCATGAAATTTCAGCTTGATCCGATCACGGGAAGTGGGTTAATTTACCGTTGCAAGATTCTGGTAGCTCATACAAACATTCAAACATACATACAAAGTGAAGTTAATATAAAGTTAAAAGATTAAAATTCTTTCATCGTAACATGTAAAAATAAATGACATTAATTTAATTTATCAGACAGGTAGGAAAGTTCTGGCGTCTTGAATAGTGAATAACTTTTCGTTCGGAAATTTCTAGGACAACGTAACTATTTTCAACTCGCAACGTGATTTCTATTATCAGATATTGAACTTTGTAATATACATTCTACAAGATGTTATATTGTTTGTTTTAATGTGCCAATATTGTACTCAATTGAATAAATAATTGTGACGACTGGATTTGTTTTCGCTTTTTCTTTCAATTAAATATCAATTTATTTTTAGCTAATTTAGTGAACTATAATAAAATGTGCAATTAGTATAAACAACAAACCTAAGCCAAAGTTGAATATTAAAACAATTTTTTCAATTATTTAATTAATTAATTAACTAATGCGAAATTAATTCTATCCTAAGGGCCAATATTTTTAAAATCTGAAAAGTTGAGATTCTCATGTCAAATGGAGTAATTGTAATTATAAAATTCACTACTATTAGGATAAACTAAACAAGAAAGTAGTATAGGGAAATATTTATTTATTTACGATACATTCGTATAATTTCTATATTTAACGAAATATATTTTATTAATTTCCATTATATAATAATTAAATATTAAAATTAACATTTCCATAGTTATTTTAATAAAAGCATAATTTATTTATAACTATATAAATCAAAATCTCTTTTACTAAAGAGATACAAAAATAAAACAAGTGATTAAATTTTTTTTAAGAATAACATAGTATTTTATATTTTAAACAAAAAATTGGAATTTAATTTTTGAAAGTGTTGGGTTTTTATATAGAAAGTCGGTGCTTAGGTCTGACTCCTTCGTGTCCTTCTTTAATCGATTCAATTGACCCAACACAATAAGATTTATTTCCAATTTATATATCACAACTTTATTCACAACTCTCACAAAATCGATTCAATTCACAATAATCTACACAATTACTCTGCACGATTTCACAAAATCGATTCAATTCACAATAATCTACACAATTACTCTGCACGATTTCACAAAATTCAATGCGTAGGGATACGTCTTCCAAAGGAAGATGTCCCTGTCTGATACGCAATTTTTTTGACTGGTTGATTTATCTTTAAGTTTATTACCTCCTTTACTCTGCTTTCTGAAATATTCTCTTCGACCAACTGGCAATTTTGTTGATCTGCCTTTTCATTTTATACTCATCTCGCAAATCAAATCACCCGCAAACTAAATTGATTTTGGCATTTCTGACATCTCTGTCCAAAACCAAATTAGTTATTTTTGGGCTCATTGGGTTTCCATTTGTTTACAATTATTATTTTGGTGGCGGGTTCCTCTTTTATCCCAATTTCGTTTTCCGTAATTAAAAAATTTCTTGATGTTTCGGGTTTCTCACACTATTCGGGTTTTCTGTTGGCTAGGACTTCCCATTAGCTCGGGTTTCCCATTAGCCAATTATTTCCTTCTGGGGACCCCCAATCAATTTAATTTTATTATATTTGGATTCGTCTCGTCATTTGGCATCCGCCCACACCCATTTCTTCCGATAAATATTAATTTTAAAATTTTAATTGATTTTGACTTTTTAATCATTACTTCGAATATCAATATTTGTATTGATTTTCCATTTTTTAATTTTGTGCATTTTGTTAACTCCAACAAAAGAAGGAACCAACTGCCGTTAAATTTCATTCATTTGAGTCAGAGAGAAAGGAAATTTTAAACTATTAATAATTAAAAAAAATAATCGAGAAACAAAAAGTTAAAGAATTTGTATAAATGAAATTATTTAAAAAATTACATGTTGAGAAAAATCCAGAAAATTATTGAACTAAATCGCTTACGATTTATACAATTTATATAAATAATTGTATAATTTAAACAAACATTTTTAAGAGTACATATTTTATGGTTGTATTATTTAGTGTGTAAAATACTTAATAATAAAAATACTAATAGTAATAATAATATGATAATAATAATAATAATAATAATAATAATAATAATAATAATAATAATAATAATAATAATAATAATAATAATAATAATAATAATAATAACAATAATAATAAACAATTAAAAATGAAAATTAACAAAAGTTTTGCTATAAATTCTATCAAATTTACCGGGTGATCTGGAGATCAAGTGTTCCAATGGTCGTGTCGATGAAATTGACAGCTTCTGCGTGGCTCATTCCAGCCGTGGATTTCCCATTTAATTTCAATATCTGATCACCCGAGTGTAAATTTGCACTTTCAGCTGGACTGTGTCGACGAATCTGAATTTATTTTTAACAAATAAAATACAATTTTCTTTTAAAATCTCAACAGAGTTATTAATAATTTATACAGATCTAAAATATTTCAATACAAAAAATGTTTGTGAAATATTTGCAACTGAAAAAGTAAATTTTATTATAATTTAGTTTAAAAATGTTGATTTTATTTTTGTTTTATTGACTCAGTTTTCAAAGAATTTCTGTAAAACTTGAAAGTACCTCTTCTAAAAGTACCAGCTGATAAATCGCAGACTCTAACTGACTGCGCGCTCGGAATTCTTAGATGCGTATCTTTTCTAATCTCGTTTTGCGAGACTATAATGAATTAGAATCAGGTAGAATAACTTCATAAATTGCATACAGTGAAATTCGTGCAATAGCACAATTCACCTAAATTTTTACGAAACACCAGCAAAATGAACATTTAATACAATTTCAAAGTTCATCGATAATTTATTATTAATACCAATTTTCGCTGGATTTCAAAACATTAATGACAATTTGAAAAACTTTTTTGCTATCAATTATCTGATATTTTGAGAATGCAAACTCTGAAGTCTAAATTGGTTTATTAGCAAATTCGTCTTATAACAAGTTTTTTTCTAACATTTTCCGACTTGCTAAATTTTGACTGTATATATGAAATTTATTTATAGACATACCTTTTATAACAGCTATAAAAATACTTAAATAATATTTAAAACTATCAAACATAACAGATAAATGAATTCAGTGAAGCGTGATTTACTATTTCTAAAAAACAGTCCACTTTTTCTCTAAATGATATATTTTATTTATTTTATTTTTATATTGTATATGATTTGTTAAATTAATTACAAATTAAATAAATAAATAACACAAGAAAATAAATTATTATAATAGTAATAATAATAATAATAAATATAATAATTATTATTATTATTATTATTTATAATATAATTATTATTTTGCGATGAATAAGAGTTTGAAATACGATTAATATACATAGATATATTCACCTTTAAAAATGTCAACTCAATTTGTTGTTTTTATATATTTTTATTATAAAAACTAATTATTGTAAAATAAAAATTACTCACTTTAGATATGGTCAAGACTCCATTATTATCCGCATAGAGTCTAAATCCCCATGGAGGCCCTTTGGTCAGTATGAATCGTTTCTCCACACTAGGCATTTACGTTTATTCGGACGTTGAGATAGAGAACAAATGCAGAAATTTCAGGAAATAAAAAATAAAATATCACAAATCAATTTTCTTTTTAAAATTTGAACATTAACGGAAAATATAATCAATAGATTTTCGAAATTCGAAATTAACTAAAATTGATGTGATTCTCTTTTTCATTTGTTTATATTGTAATTCTGCATATCCCATCGAAGAACAAAAATTCGGCATGTCGTTTGCACTGTTCTGTGTTTCCAATTAAAAAAAATTTACAAAATCAATAATTCTGCACATCTCTATTGGATCCGATTGTGTGTATGTGTGTATTTTTCCCAGAGAAGCGGAACTATTCCACAGAAAATACGATCCATATGATCGGCTGATGTCGAATATATAAAGTGCAACATATGTAGACACACACCCACAAGCACACACTAACACAAGCACACACTCACACAGCACACAGAGAGCTGGCAGCAGATTCTCAGAAAAATAAACACGGCAATTCTAAATCTATTTTGATCCCAAATAACGAACACAGAAAATTTCAATTTTCCTCTTTTGAGATGCAATTTTACTGATGGAGAAATTTGAAGAGAAAATTATAGTTTTGTGAAATTTTCTTTTGAAATTTTTTCAGATTTTTTAAAATTTATTCAATTTGGTTTTTATATTTTAAATTTTTCTTTAAAGAAAATTATATACTTAATAAATTTAATTTCAATTTTTTTCATTAAAATTAATTATTTCAAAGTTAGTTATTTTATCTTTTGACTTTAGAAATTTATATTATATTAAAAATGAACTTTTAATAATAATTATCATATTTTTAAAAAAACTAAAAATATAAATAAACACTTGCGCTGGAATGATGTACTTTGCATATTGGCTAACCTAATGTCGATGCGGTATGCATAACATGCCGTGCGATATTGGCTAAGTTGGTAGTTCTATCCAGTTGCGTATTAATAAGGGGGATAAAGTCAATCGTCACTCTTACAATTGTTATCAAGTATTTTCCGTACCTTTAAAATATATTATAACAATAGATAGTTCAGTTTTAAGACTAGTTAAACAAATACAGTTACTGTATTGTTTATTTTTATTACAATTTATAACACAAAATCGAATTTATGAAATTCTCTGGCCTTTGCAATAGCTATTACTAATATGTTATGTCATGTCTAGGTTACATAGATTTAAGTTCAAAGTTAAAGAGTTAAAAAGTTTTATGATTCTGGCCTTGCTGGTGATTGTACTTTAAACCAATAAATCAGCCCTTTTCCTACTAGATGGCCTGGATCGGCCATTGGTTATAGCTCCAAACTTACTTATAAGTTAAAATAACATGCCAACTCACTACAAACAGCTTTGGACGAATTTGCAACGAGTAAATGTTAATCAACTGAGAGTTCAAGGGTAAAATAAAAATTATTGTATTAACACGATATAACACAAATTATAGTTGGCCTTATTTGTATAAACTGTGATAATACACCCATCCTTCTTTTTTTGTCTTTCTCCTCATAAATAATTCACAAACTAAATTATATGTTTACAAGGAGTCTTAAAATATCCAAAAAAAAATAACTTTATTTTGTTTTTGCTTGACAGGCTACCACAATGCTTGTTACGCCAGAGAATTTTAATTTAATTAAATTTATTTATTTTTATCAATTTATTTAATAATTACTTTTTATTTTTTAAATATAATTCGTCAAGGACCACAGCCGATTTTATATTATTACTAGCTGATGTTATCCAGTGTTTCCCGGGCCAATAATTACAAAGAAGTAAAGCATATCACTCAAATAAAGCTCAAACGTAGTCTTGAATGAGCTGAAACCCTGGGATAGCTTTTTAGTACTCCAACAACCCGAAGAACAACTTTTACTAATTAGACTTTACTCTATGGATAGAGCTTTTTGGTCAGGGTCAAATATGAACCAGTAACTATTTGGGAGGTTCTATACAACTTTTGTTTTATAAACTTTGCATGAAAATGATTTACCAAGGCTCCAGAGCCACACTGGAGAAGTTTTGGGCTACTTTACTCCCGAAGGTCGGGGTACGGGTTGGAACTCAGCATAGAACCATCTCGTTTTTGAAGACTACCCCCACGCTAGATTTCATCTAGATCGGTCTAGCGGTTTGTATTTCTATATAAAACACACAAATAAACATTGCAATTTATGCATTAGAAAATATGTATTGTTGATGATATATAAATAACTTAATAAAATAATTATTGAAAAGCGTAACATGATCAGGGAAATGGATAACAAGTAAAGGGAATACTGTTACAAATTTGTTTAAGTAGGACACCTGTACCAGACTAATTAAATCCATCATCTGAATCAAGGTAATCAGTATTGCTCAAGTCTTTAGGTTCTTGTATGATTTCAATTTCAAGACTTTCGCTACTTTGATAATTTGAAGATGAACTTTGATCTTTTGCCGATAAAATGTGATGTTTGAAATGACATAAAATAGAAAAAACAAAACATTGGATGAGTTAAAATCTTATTAATTCAAAAGTTTCAATTTTTAATTTTAATAAAGTGCGTCTCATCTGATAAATGAAATGATGCTGCCGAAACCTTTAACTGAACGGAACTTCATTTTGACTTTTCAGCATTCGGATGAATCCCATCATTCGGGGCTTCCATGTAAAAATTGGGATAAACTAAATTTATTTCAAATTAACTTCCAATGATTCAGGAGCACTTTTCTCTCGGCACTATTTTGGGCCAAATCCCATTAAATCAATAAATGTAACCTATTAACAAAACAATGTTACACAGCACATAAATAAACAAGACAAACTAAATATTTCCCAATTTATTCAGCAAAACAAATTACCACAAAACTCGACCAATTTTTCTTCATGTTAGGTTTGAATCTGCAACGGTTGAAAGGAATTTTCAGTAAGAAAAAACTTATCAAAACTCTTTATATGATATTATTTTCTTTGGTTTTTATTTTCTCGGGAATTTTTGGTATTCTTTATCACTTTGTGATTTACTATTATTTGATCGAAATCGAATTCGAACAAGTGAGCTGTGAATTTCAGAAACACGATATTACAAATTTGATGAAGTGGGACCCCTGTACCATGGCAAGAAGACAACTTCATTATAAATACCCCTGCATTGAAATTAAGGTAAAAAAGAATAATACGGATTCTATTCACCTTTACATTTTCTATCAACATTTCGAAAGACAAGAACGACGAAATACTAAGGTAGGATTTTAATATTTTTGTTTCGTTTTTTAATGTATTTTTTCATTGTTGAGTTATAATTTTATTTGGTTCGGTAGAACTGTTTGCTCTGACTCCATGTTCTCTTTAAAAGATACTTGAATAACTCAGTACGGGAAAACTTTTATTCGATACCAACAATTTCACAACGATTCGAATGTTACTTTTACAATATTGGCAGGAATCCCCACAGGAAGCCGCCTTTTCAATTAACTAGTAAAATATCGTTGACAAGTCTGATTAGTTTTTTTTTCGATACCACTAATCTTTTTTCCTTTTCTTTTGCTCGTAATTTTTCTAAACTATTTGTGTTCCTGTTGTTGATTTGAGACTCCCTTATATAGGAAATCTCTCCTCAACTACTAATTTGATTGACGGAAATTTAATTTGGACTCCCGGGGAACTAGTTAAACAATTTACTTTCATCTTTTGGCCGCTTCGGCCGTTCAACGGGAGAAGACTGCGAAATAAATCGCATTAGGGAATAATTAGTTCCCTTCGTAATTAAATTTATCCAAATCGGAGAATTTCTCCTTAATTTAATTTATTTGTTATCGTCATTTTAATTAATTAATTAATTTGTATTTTCTTAATAACTTTTTCTAGGGGTCCCAAATAAATTTTATATTATTATTTTCGTACTCGTCTCGTCAATTGGCATCGGCACATACCAATTTCCTTCGAAAAATATTGATTTTAATTTTTGATTATTTTTAATTAATTATTTTATTTTTCGAAATTATTTTATTTAACATGATTTTTTTGTAAATCACCTAACCCCAACAACACTATCGTTTTGCTTGTCTTCCCCATTTAATCATAATTCAATACGAGCATCTTTTTATCTATCTCTTTTTAATTATAATTTCCTTATTCAAAAATTCCAAAAATGGCTGATGCATAAATTTCACTAAATTTTCATTATTTTATGTTATCTTTGTTGTTATAAAGTAGGATCTTCACGACAACTAGTATTACAATAATTATTATTCAGTCAAAGCAGGTGAACAATATAATAACCACATACTAACTCTTTTTTTACGTACATAATGCACACGATTCTACTGGACAACACTTTCTATAAATAAAAATAATCTATAAATTTTATCATATAGGCAAAATACTAACATACATGTGTGTGTTGCCTATATGATAATATGATTTTCTAGGATTACTGTCTGATTTATCAGTGACTGTCTTAAAAACCTTCAATATTATTTTTTATTCCAACTATGTACTCATGGCAATCACAAGGTAGGTAATCCTCATCGTGGTTGAAAATCTATAAACAGGTGAGCTCAATTGCTAAAAGTACTCCTCATGATATTTTCACTTTCCGGTTCCTCACAACCAATGTAAGGTCTTAGGTCCCGTTTTTTCTATTTCTACGATTCCAATTTAAATTGTTCCACTTTACTTGTTATTAGTTAAAGTGATTTTCAAAATATTTTGAACACGAATCAGCTCATATTTTTAAGATTTTATAATATTTTAATTATTACAAAAAATTTGCGCAGCATTCCGCCCTTATTTTTACTAAAATTTACTATTTTCTATTTATTGTTCTATTTAAGGAGAGAAACAAATGAGAACTATTTAAATTATAATTTATTTAATAAAATTTAAATTCAAATTATGATAGATTGCGGGAAATTATTACTTACTGACTATAAAAATTTTATAAATATAATTTCAATGTAACATTTTATAGTAATGAAATAATGTTTGTGTTCTAAACTAAATAAATAAAAAATGTGTAAAATCACAAAATATGGCGTTACGATTTGCGTCGGTTTTAATTGGAACTAATCTCAACCCAAATCGACAAGTGAATGTAATCTCATTCTTTTCTACTTTCTGTATTATTTCTTTAAATTTATTTTCCTAATGCCCGGTTTAGTCATTAAAGAATTTATGACGAGGAGGGGTGGGGTGTTTAAGAACTGTGACGTCACAGCAAAATGCATTTAAATTTCAGCTTTCCAGGGCCTCTGTGTTTTAATACATGTTTTCTTATACGATACTAGAGTGCAGCATCACACTAAATACATACTAAAATATTAAAAAAGTGATTTGAAACATGTTCATTTTCAAATATGAAATACAGCTTTTAAGGGCCAAAGATTTGTGACGTCATATTTGAGGGGGCTAACTTTTTGTTACGACTTGTGACGAAGGGAGGGAGGAGATAAAAAATCGGCCAAAGTCGAGTGACGTCATTTATGGACTGCCCCCAATCCTAATACCCTATTCATTAAACATAAAATATTTCTTAATCTCAGTCACGTTGCCAATGGCAATAACCATGTATATAAGGGTGGAAGATAGAATCATCATTTGGTGTTTCAGCATCAAGGTTAACTGAAGTCATAGAAACGAATTACAGTTATCAACCCGGAACACCAGTGCAATAATATCTGTATTTTGATTGGATATAAATGTGACTTAATTAGCATTAAATCTTAAATCTAAAATGGAAATGTTGCAAATTAATTTTTTTAGTCATCTCTGATCTGTTTTCATGTTTTGATATTTCATTTATTTCTATTTTGACATAACACATATTTTTGGCTTTGTCTGTATCAAGTGTTTTGTAAATGAAATAATTTTATATGAATAACACTTCTTCCCATATTTTATAGTTTTTAATACTCAATTATATTGAGATAATACTCAAGCAATTGCTTTACTATGTGATTCCCGCCTCCATTAGAACATTCCTTTTCTAGGAGAAATTAGCAATAATCCTATTAACCTTTAAATGAAACATTTTGGTATACACCACAGATCGCATTGACTAATATAGGAAAGAAGAAGAGTTTCAAAATCTAGATTTCACCCAAATCCCAGAAGACGATGAACCAGAACCCTGGCTTCGAAGATCACCAACGAATGAAGAAGTCAAATCGCCGTCTTCATCCCAAGTCAAATACAGACTTGCCGCCATTTCAGTCCATTCTTCCGACCTTCTCTCGTCAATTTGGATAACTGATTAATCCTCTTAACCTTGAGCAATATAAGAATAAGAATTTGAAACATAACTGGTTTATGTTTATAACCTACAATTTTACATTTTTAAATTATAATTTATTTACTAAACAAAAATTTACCCTTAAAAGAGTTGAAACCGTTTGTCATAACAATTTCACAGTCTTCAATCAGAAGTTTTAAGTAACCAAAACTTCAAATCCTGAGTACTAGTAATTTTTATATATTATTAT
>CM039680.1:22788998-22798998 GCA_022537955.1 Schmidtea mediterranea | reverse complement strand
CACATTTAATTTAAAAGTGTGCATTTTTTTGTCAATATTTTACATCAAACAAATTTATTTTTATGAACTTTTTTTTTGATTTTATTTTTATTTTTCGTTATATAATGAAAAAAAAATTAAATTAACGATAAAATAGAATTCAAAAAATAACCTTTTCATTTCCTCGGGACCAGAATATTGCCACAACATATGATGCGGCGATTGGCGGCGAAAGGTATCCACTTATGGCTTGAATATAAATGAACAGTTGACCTCCTTGCATATTCTGGATAACCGGCAACCAAAGAATACTCAACCCAATCATTATAAGCACAAATAGTCTATGATGAATAAAATAAAATTCTAAAAATTCTAAAAATAAACCGTCCGATAATCATTAATTCTCGATTATTGGCCACGGGTCTGATCAGCCGATAGATATCAACTGTAAATAGGGTGCTGGCAGAATTGAAAATTGAAGTCAAATCCGACACAAGAGCCGCTAGCATTACTGACAACATCAAACCCCGTAAACCTAAAGTCAAGAATTAATAGGCAATAGTTATTATTGCACATATTCCAATAAAGGAAGAAAGATGAAAAGAAATAAAAAACTCAAAGAATCTCATGGAAATTTGAAAAAAAAAATTTATGGATCCAAGTTCAAAAATAAAAATAAGACTTGAATCCATAAAAAAAATAATGTATTTGATTTTATACATCTTTCGTTAAGAATTTACCATTTTTTCATTTAGATTACTGGCAATACTGTGTGCCAAAGATTTAGTGAACCCCCTCTTCCAATTTAGTTTTCATGTTTAAAAAATATTGGAATACAAAAAGTATATGTAAACGAGTCTTTTCTCGTATGAATGTCGATGACGAGCTTCTGTGTGTACTTTTATTGCGCTCATAACATTCTTTGATATAGAATCCCTAGCTTGCGTACTACGCGTCAAAAAGTTCATTTTTTTGCCTTAGGTAATGTTAGATTCAATTAAATTCAAATCTTCTTCTAACATTTATAATTTAATTACAAAATATAAGTTCAAATTCTTCTATCCAAATCTGAAAATTTAAACAAACTGAGGCGTGGTAATCATTAATATTGATATAGTTATCGCTCACCAATATAATTAATTTAATTTAAAAATATTTTTAATATAATTTACTATAATAAGATATTATTTAATATACATTTTAATATACAAATTTAACACAAATTTAACACAACTAGCTGATCGCACTTTTAAATAAGAGTTTTGTAACTCCTTACAGGTAGTTTTCGAATAAATCTAGTTGAGGAGCGTTTAGTTGCGGAAAATTGAATAAAAATAAAAAACTCATATATTAGCCCTAAGGTTGTAAAAGAACTAATCAAATCCAAAACTTATATTTATTATATGTATCTAAACTTTCAACCTAAATAATAATAAATTTAAAATTTTAGCAATTTTTATTAATTAAATCGCATGTGCAACAAAAGCAATCGCAAAAGTTTCATATTCTTAGGAGACCCCAAATTTTAAATACACCACAAAACTCTTCAATAGCAAAAAATATCACAAATTGAAAGAAAAAAACAAATATAAAAATTCAAAATTCATTTACAAATTTAATTCGAAAAGCGAAATTTAACACTAATATAATTAAATATACAGTTGTTTCTGCACCGTGCCCCAAACGTTACAGCACGGGGCTGCTTGCTGCCTCATTATAATTTCATTACATTTTTGTTAAGTGAAAAGGAAACACCATTCATTTTGTCCTTTATATTTTCTTTCAACTAACTCATTTATATATAATGATGAAAATCTATGAAAAAATAATTTTTTTATTAAACTTAAAAAATAAAATCTAATAAAATTTTTAATCATCAGAAGGGTAAAGAGCAAATATTATGGAAGAAGGGGAGAATTTATTAGAAGACATTCATATTCACGAGGTACAGTAAAATGAAAAGAAAATTCACTATAATGTACTTTTATATGCTAAATTTTACTCACTGATATTAATGGTAAGTAAAATAATAACGTATATTAAAAAAGGTCACTGTAACAACATTACGGGGGTAGGGTTTATATGACAAAGCCTCTATTTCGGTTTTAAGGGTATTTTTCAAAGACCACCAAGTCGCTTTACGGAAACAATGTTAAAGACGGTGAAGTCGCTATAGCAGCCTTTCGAGATCAGAGGGTTAAACTTCATTTCCACGAATTCCACGGTTCCATGTTCCATTTCTGCTAGGTCAAAATAAACAATAGACAATTTCCTAATAAAATATACTCATCATCATAAAGCCATGTAGTAAATTCTTAGAAAAATTTAGAGAATGCACCTGATAAAATTTGATGAAGTTTCCTTAGAACTATCTGTCTTTAATGTAAACTTTTTACCAAGTGTAACAAAAGAATAGAATCAAGCTGAGTTTGTAACTGCTGTTAATTGAACTCTTGAACCTTTGAAATTAAAACATTACAATAAAACAAAATTATGGTGAGTCATGTTTGTTTAAATATAAGGACATGTGGAGTGAGATAACAATTTGTTCCCTGTGAAATTTATTTAATATCTCAACAATATTACCTTATTAAACACGGCTCCAATAGATACAACATTCTGACCTAGAGTGATAAACCTAAATTTACTTGCTTAAGATGCAATGAAACGCAGTCGACTTTATGAACACATCAAAAGAAAAACCAGCAATTCATGATCAAGGTTATTCGATTGTACCAAAAATAAAATAAATTACTCGTTTTTATCAATTTTAATAACACAAATCCTAACATCTTCCTCCATTATATTCTTTTGAAAATCTTTACTGTTTTGATTGTTTGAGATTAAATTGCTTTTACAAGTTTAAGAATTGTTATTTGATATTTTTTTAACATTAAAATTAATTATTTTAATAATTATTTTTGAAAGTTAATTTATTAAATTTTATTAAATTAATTTTGAAAAAGTATTAATGCAATTTTACAATCGCAGAAAGGGTGATAAAATAGCTTATATGGCTAGTAGTGCAAAACGAACTTGCAAAACGACTGCTTTATTTTGGTAAGTAATAAATTAATGACAATTAACAATTAAGGTAATTAGAAAATTACCATCAGGAAGAAGCTTGATAACCAATTTTGGATATGCTAAATTTGAACAACCACTTGCCTGTCGACATACTCGAATACAGTCTTCAGCGGTGGCACAAGCCACTTCGTCTATATTAATAATAATAATAATAATAATAATAATAATAATAATAATAATAATAATAATAATAATAATAATAATAATAATAATAATAATAATAATAATAATGATACTAATAATAATAATGATACTAATAATAATAATAATAATAATAATAATAATAATAATAATAATAATAATTTTAAGAATAGGCTTTTAGCCTAAAAATATTAGTCAGATTGACATCGCTAAACGGTGACGTTTAAAATAATGACGTTTCAGTGACGTCACAGAATAATTACTAAATTTTGATTATAGTAATTTAATATGGAATACATCATCAAGAAATTACTAAATTTGGATTCTTGATGACGTAAATCTAAAAATAGAAATTTATTTAATCCTTAAATATAAATTTAGTAATTTACAGGTAAACTAACCCTAAATATTTTAATATAAATATTGAAGCATTTTAGTATGAGGGGACCCCGTAAATAATCCAAAAACGAGAAAAATCAAGCAGTACCAAAATCAAAGAGAAACAATTGCAAAATTAGATATTCAAGAAGATTATTGATTAAAGAAATATTTGTAATCAAAATAGAAGCAAAGTGAAGTGGTACAAAAGCAGTAGATCATTTAAGGCATTGGAAATATATATATATATATATATATATATATATATATATATATATATATATATAGGGGAAAATTTCATGTAACGGGGGAAAAGAGAAAATCCAGAAAAAAAAAGAAAGACAATTAAACAACAGCGAGAAACATTTTATTCACAGAAAAATATTCCGAAGAATTTCCAGGCCAATTCGAAAAGGATACATTATTATCCTGACTTTTGGTAATTTTTTGTTATTAATATAAAAGTTCTAAAGAAAAAGCGGATTCTTCAATTTGGCTTATAAATTATTTAATTAATTTTAAAATCAAAAATACCCAAAGCAGCTGACAGCTGTCATGGTATCTGGGGTGCCTCAAAATTAAACTTACTTACCCTCTGATCTTAGGATAAGTCGTTGCGTCGGCATAGTGACCATCGACTTTTTGCGGGCCATTTGGCAGGGATCATTTGATCCGGATTTCTTTCAAAACCTGTAATTGTATATATAAACCTTTGTAAATTTTGTCATAACGCCAATTAAATTTTGTAAGTAATTAATTGACTTGTCTTATTTATTTACGTAGAACCACAACCGACCTTTTTATATTTTTGTGTATTAATTCATTTTTAGTTTGATATTAAATTTGAAGTCAGAAATTTAAACTGTGTTAAGATCGTAGCCGTCACCTTTTTTGATCTTAACAATAATAATACTAATAATAATAATAATAATAATAATAATAATAATAATAATAATAATAATAATAATAATAAAATAATAATAATAATAATAATAATAATAATAGTGCATGGAATATTATTGTAAGTTTCTACAAAAATGTAAGTTCAATAGGATTATTAGATGTTCGAGTGTGTTTAATTATTAATTGTTATCTAACAATAATTATCATTGCTATTTTAAATCAAAACATTTAAATTTTAATTATTATTTAGGTTTGTCCTTATTATATCATTAAAGTCATTGCTATTAAATATTTGATCACTTTTAAAAGTTTCCTTCAATACATAAAATGTTGTTTTAATGGATTCTTTACTACCTAATTTTAAAATCACGGTTTTATTTCATCTGACTTTTCAAAATTTGATCTTTAGAAATTATGTAAAAAAATAAAAATGACAAAATATCCTTAAAAAGATTTGCCCACCGAAAATTGTGTATAATATTTGAGCCAGGCAGGTCAAACAAAATAATAATAAATACCGGGAAATAATATGCGACTGATCATTCCGGGCATCACCATTATGAATAATGGCAGAAGTTTCAAAATTCCGGCAAATATAGTGCCACCTTTGGCATGGGAAAGATTTTTCGCCGACAACACCCGTTGAACCATCATCTAAAATATTAAATTTTACATTAGTTTACATCGCAAAATTTTTATTATGATTTGGTGCACATTTTAAACTTTATAATAATTTTCAAACACAAAATTATCATGCAAATAAATCTAAAAAGATTTTTTAGGTAAAATAAAATTTGTTTTTTGATACGAAAGGCAAGAATATTTGCTAATCTTAGAATAGGGATTACTAAAGAAAAGATATGCAATAATGTTGTTTCATATGGATGAAATATAAAGTGTAATATTATATTTAATTGTTAAAAAGAGACATAAGTACACAATATTTATTCACATTACAACTCTTCAATACACTCTTTTATAACTCTTTGTTGCGTAACATCTACAAAAGAGTTTATTTGTTTTCTAATTATTGATAAAGAATACCGATATATAAAGAATATACCGATATTCAAGCACAATCATCAAACATTAAAACCAACCTCGGATATTTAAACTACAATTTTGACATAGTATTACATAATAGGTCAATTTACTTAATTATAAAATATTCTTTAATTATCTTTCCATACAATAATAATTATTACGCAAAAAAGAAACTAAGGAGGATTATTTAATAATCAAAACTTTTTTCAATATAATTATTACTTTGCAGCAAGAGCTTCTTTTATTATTCACTTATCTGATATAGATATAATTAAGCCTGGGCAAAATTATTGGAAAAGAAGGGTAAAAATGCATTTTTCGATGGATTGTATCGGAAAACCATAATTACGGCTTTTTTGCTGTAAATTCCGATAGTTTTTCCGATACATATACTATTTTTTGGAATTAGTCTTATTAAGAAGATTTCTGTAATAATTTAAATAATAGATAAATAAAAATACCCTTGGAAAACAAAAAACAAATAGATACAATGAAAAGATTCTTTAAGTGAATCCATAAAAGTAAAAGAATTGTTAGAAAGGCAAGACAGGCAAGAAAGAATATATATATATATATATATATATATATATATATATATATAGTAGTAGTAGTAGTAGTAGTAGTAGTAGTAGTAGTAGTAGTAGTAGTAGTAGTAGTAGTAGTAGTAGTAGTAGTAGTAAACAAAAAGGCCGAGGAAACGTTGTGTAAAAGATTAAGAGAATTCGGGATGAGGGATAAGAAAGTGCATTATAGAACAAAGCAAGTATATAGAGCAAATTTTATAATATAAGCTAGATATTGATGAGTTTAATAAGTTGGATAAATAACTGTGAATTATAAAAGATGTTATATAAAGAATATGTGGATTAAAAAAGACATTTGCAAAGCATTAAATAATTTTTTATATTAGGTGCGTGTATTAAGGCCATAAAAGAGGTTGAAAGAGGAAACATAGGATTAAGATTTGAATTTATTAACCTACTTATTATTTTGAAAATTAAATTAAATGTATGTGTACGAATTAAAACTTTGAATCAAATAGAGCTAATTATAACATATTGAAATGAATACATCAATTTATTGGCTATTTGTGTATTTTCCCATACATTTTATTTATATTAACCAATTAGTTCTATTAATTACCGCTTTCACCGACATATTTATTGGCTAATTTTAAATAATGTATTAGCACCAAAATTCTTTGACATATAATTTATCTTTATGACCTCCAATCATCTTTCGAACGATCTTCTTGTCAAGATAATTGTTTCGATATTAATGGCAATATTCCAAAATATACAATAAGGAACTTTGTGAAATTACATAAAAAGGTGTAAGTTTAATAAATTACAAAAGTATTCGTTGTTTCACGAAGAATAAAATGTTTAATAAAAAAAAGTTATTTATTGAATTAATTTAATTAAGACTTTGATTCCAATACAAAAACAACAATATATTTATATTTTTTGTGTCAAACGACTCTGACTGGTCATATAAAATCCTTCCATAATCAGAAAATACTCTCTCTACCTCTACTGTGACTAAGGGTACATATGACATTTTCTTTTCAGCATAGGGAGCACGTAATGCATTAAAACTTTTAAAGTATTGAATTTCTGGATTTTTGCAAGTAATATATGCTAATATTCTTTCATCAGAAATATTTCTAATAATGAATTCAATATTACGAACTTGTTCATCGACGGATAATGAGTTTTCGGACATTTTATTAATAGCATTGACAATTGGTAAAAAATTAAGGCAAAATTTTATCTGATTTTCAAACTCAATAGAATTCCAATTTTTTTATATTCTGTAGAGTTTAACCTATCAAATTCTTCAAAAAAACTGCCTATGTTTCATTCACAAATAAATAAAATATTTGTAAATAAGTATCATTCTTGACTAACAACCGCTTTAATATATTATTAAGTATTTTTTATAAATTCATAAATATGTATTCTATCGGAATTCTGATTTCCGATATTTTTGCGAAGGCCTAGATATAATAATAATAATAATAATAATAATAATAATAATAATAATAATAATAATAATAAAAATAATAATCATAATAATAATAATTATAATAATAATAACAATAATAATAATAATAATAATAATAATAATAATAATAATAATATTAATAATAATAATAATAATAATAATAATAATAATAATAAAAATAATAATAATAATAATAATAAAAATAAAAATAATAATAATAATAATAATAATAATAATAATAATAATAATAATAATAATAATAATAATAATAATAAAGGTTGGTTAAATTCTTATTTTTATTCATTTAAAATAATTAAAAGATTTAAAAGGTTTTCTAACAATGCATTATTCAAACAAAACTTGGATAATTTAGTTATGCATTTCATATTCTGAGCGATCTCAACATACTGCAATCATACACATACCATTTAATGTATAACATAATAAAATTAATATACATATTCATCATAAAGATAAATTAACTATTAGATTTATCTCACAATAATAATAATAATAATAATAATAATAATAATAATAATAATAATAATAATAATAATAATAATAATAATAATAATAATAATAATAATAATAATAATAATAGTTATATTAATAATTCTATAATAAATGGTTTTAGTGTGCTGACCTGCCATGTTTTCAGACAAGTGTGGAAAACATGCAGTGGTTGAAAAGTATTCCTGGATTTTTGAGATCAAAACCAAAATTTACATGTTATTTTTATTCAAAGAAAAACATTGTACTTTTATTGAAATCTGTGAAAAAATCAGATGTGACTGCCACAATTATCTTCATTTCTACAATGTCACTGTTAATGACTTTCATCATTATTTTGATTCTCTATAAAAAATTAACATCAGGTAAATTTTTCCGAGTTTAATCTTTAGGTTCATATTCTCGATTTTTCCACTTTGTTGAGAGGGAAATTTATTGTGAAATTGAACGTTTTCTAGAATTCACCGAAATCTACTTCATGCTCAAATGATGAAGAAAAGTTTCCAAAATACAGAAAACGTTCTGTGACCTTTTCCACTGTGATAACAATATATTTAAATATTAAAACATTTTTTCAATTTTGTGCTTGTATCATAGCAATATTATTATTTTATTGTTTTTTGTGTAATGTGCGTAAGAACGCTTGGTATATATAAATAAAGAGTAAGAACTAATGGCATTAATAAACATTGTTATTATATAAATATTTGTTATTTTATAATAGATCAATAAACTGCTTGAGGATTACGACAAAGTGAGTCAACCAGCACAAGTTTTTTGTGACCAAATAATGAGAAATAATTAATAATATTACATTTTAGATTATTTCTCCCTTTAAAATATAGTAGGTAAACTATGATCAGTTGAATCGGCTTAAATAAAGAATGGGTTTTTGACAAGATAATTTAAACACTAAATTTTAAGTTAAAAAGTCACATATCATGCACAATAGCATTGTCTTTATTCTTCAAGTTTTATATTATAGTCATCTGACCTTCTCATGTTGTTTCATTGTATAAAAAGTAAATCAGGCGAAATATGAACACAATTGAACAATATTTAGAAGTAGCTTAAATAAAATAACCAAGCTAGCATTGCAATACTTTATCTTTTAATGCTAATATAAATAGTAACTTTAATATGTACAATAAATATTCACCGCTTGTTGTTTATTTAGCCTGATTTGAAGATTTTCATTTTGAATTTTTAAATTTTAGTTGATACCGGTCACGGCTGAGTAAATTTAAATTACTCAGCTAATTGTAAGCCTGACTTAGTGAGTAAATGTAAAGTTTGACTCCATATAAATACTAGAGATGGAACTATAGGTTGCAGCTACAGAATACAGATGTCAGCAATACCCATAGATACCAGTTCCAAAGATTATATTATAAATTGTGCAGAAAAAGGTCATTTCTTGTATCTTCATTGTTTTGCAAGAGGATACACAAACAGCTGCAAACCATTTCATATAGTGGGTCAAAGATTTTGGATTCTGGAGCTAAAATCTCCATTAAGCATCTACGAAATCCGATTTTAGAGCTTGAATAACTATTCTGTGAGTGGAATGGACCGGATATACCTTAATGACTGACATCTGGTCTTGTTACTCATTGTTACCAATGAATCCTCTAAACAAGAATCAAATTGGAAAAACAAAGACAACAAAAAGAAATCAAACAATTTTTGAATATATTATCATCGTGCTATAAAATCATATATCAAGTGAAACAATACGATAAGAATTCTTGCAAAAAACTTACAAAAAACAATATTATGATATTTTTCTCAAGTTATCAGTTGAATTAAAAACCGGAACTTTTCCGATCTCGATTTCTGGAAAGGCAACTGAGAACACGATAAAACAAACACAGACAAAAATGATTTGTAAAACCATCAAAACATTTAGAATATATCTATCCCGTTTCCGTTGATAAAGTCGGTTTAAAAT